>JAGFPH010000292.1:291221-352077 GCA_018207615.1 Philaenus spumarius | reverse complement strand
GTCAATCCCTTCTTCAAGCACCAAATCTACTCATTTATTTTCAACTTCCTCTTTATCAAATATGCAACCATTTGCAGAACAAAGTACTATAAGTCCAGAAACCTCTCCCGCTTCTAGCACACTGATAACTACTACTCCTACAACCTCCACATTACCAAACATGCAATCATTTCCTGAAGAATCTTCAGTAACATCCTCAATTCCTTCTTCAAGCACCAAATCAAATTCTTCATTTTCTACTTCCTCTTTATCAAATATGCAATCATTTACTGAACAAACTCTATACATCACCCCATTAACTACTCTTTTACCCTCTACTTCTACATCCTCAAACATGCAATCCTTACCTGTTGAATCAATTGAATCTTATGAAAATACTTCAACTGTATCCAGTAATACTAATTTACCTTCAACTTGCCCGCCATGTTTATTAAATAGTTTAGTTTTAATGTCTTCAACAGCAAAACTAAATGATTATTCTTCAACTACTTCAACATTACTAAATATGTCATCAATTTCTGAAAAGTCTACTATATCTTCATCCCAATACAGCACATCAACTACTACCTCTGCACCAACTACTCTATCAATGTCAAACAAAGAATCATTTCCTGTAATATCGACTGTACCTTCTAAAACCTCTTCAACCATGTCTAGTACTTCTGAACCACTTTCAACAGTTGGCCCTTGTTTATTGTCTATTTTAGTTTCAACATCTTCTAAAACCACATTAAATAATTATTATCATTCATCAACTAGTTCAACAATAGCAAACATGCAACCATTTTCTGAAATATCTCCTTCTCAACCTTCAACCACGTCTTCTAACACTCCATCAACATCTATACTCTCTTCCATAGGTTCATTAAGTTCAGAGTCTTCTTTATTTACCAATTCAATGTCGACTTCAAATTCTTTGTCTACTTTCTCAAATAATCTTTTTCCTATCAAGATTTCCTGTTACAGTTGCAATCAATATCAAATAACAATTAACAACATCCAATTTGGTAAACCACAATATTGTCCTGACCAAGGTAAATGTAATATCACTTCAACATCGCCTTGCAGCAAAGATAATATGTGCAATAATCAACAGCCGGATTTAACATTTGAATGTGATCGTAATGGTGTCTTTCCATCATTAATTTCTTGCAAACATTACACTTATTGTTTTAATAATAATAACAATAAATTAAATCAAATGGTATTTACATGCCCTGGTAAAACCAAATTTGATATTATATCTAGAAAATGCACGTTAGCTAATAATGTTGTTTGTGGAAATGTAACTTATATAAGCTGATACAAATCTAAGGATGATAAGCAAAAGTAAGTTGTGTACAGAAGTTTATTCTATGAGTAAAAAGTGTATTATTCTTAAATAATAAATTATTGTGAATTTTGCTATACAAGGCTCATTATTTATGTTGCACATACTAAAAAGAAAATATATATAATGAATCAATGAAGACATAAATATCTGTACCTTAGGTACATGAGAAATTTTAGCATTAATTTACCATTCCGTGTTATGCAAAGCATTCTCTTTTTACATTAAAAAAATATTGACTTTCTGCAAAGTTGTCTGCAGCAAACTATCTCTGTCATCTATCCTATTTTCATAAACATTTCAGTTTTCTACCCAAAACTTAGTTAACAGTATTCTTTACGTTGCCAGATTTCTTACCTTGATCTTAAATATCCAGCCAACAGCTAGGCATTTATTTCATCAAACTGAGAACGTTTTTATTTAATTTACTGTTGAAGTAATAAAATATTACCAATGTCAATTATATAAATGCCATCAAGAAAAATAATCTTTGAGTCCGGTTTGTTCCTTAAAATACCATGGGCCATAATGCCTTATGAGGAAATAAAACTATTTTAGTTTTGAAGAACATTATTTTCTAAATTTAAATTGAAATGTAAAATGATACAACTATCCAGGAGAAATAATTAGGACATGCATAAAAATATATTATTTATTTCTTAGAGATATTCAACAATGTTAATTAGGATGCTGAAATATTATTTTGGGTTAATTAAAAATTCTTCATATAAGAAAAAGAACCAAGCTTTCTGATGGACTATGACAGGTGTAGGAATTATTAATTTGAATAGTATTGATAATACTTTTGATCAATTTTGTATTCTTGGATTGAAATACAAAATTATTTAGTTCATTGCCTTGTTTTAAAGTTGACTGAAATTATTAAATTAAACACTACAATTAAAACACTAAAATGGAAGCCAGATATAAATACTTTTGTAAATAAAATCAACATAATCATGCACTGTACCATAATATATAACCAATGCAAGCAAATTTGATTTCATCCTAACTATAATTTATTTAAATAACAATTTTATTTCATAAATTACATTAAAGCATTTTTTTAATTTGTAGCATATGTGAAATCAATCTTTTGGTAATTTCTCTTATGTTTGTTGATATGGTAGAAACAGATAGTTATGGTTCTGAAATATCCAAAGTATGTATTTAATGTCTTATTTATTTATTTAAGTGAAATGAGGACCACAATGTCATTTCTTCCATTCAAGAAAAAAAATTGAAGTAGTTTTAAAGGAAAGAAAATCAAACATGTGGATTAAGATATAAATAAATTTGGAACATCATTTTTTAAATTAAGACCAATAGTTTGAAAACCACTGACTACAGGATTTCCACTGAAAGGATAATAAAGTGTAGGATTTTTTACAATAATTGTCATACAATGTGTAAAATAATTTACAAATATTACTAGAAATGAAGATTGTGCTTAGGAACAGAACTCTAATGCAGATAAACCAAAATAAACTTAACTTTATTAAATAAATAATACTGCAATAAAATACAAAAATTTTGTACATTGAAATTGTGATGACACTAAAACTACTACTGTTATGTATTTAATGCAGTTAAACTATCTGTACTGCCATCTGGAGTGCGCTGGTAGAGAGATGCATTTCTTTTGCCATCTGTGTGAGCGTCTAGCCAACGAGAAGACGATATACTGCTTTCTATAAATACATCCAAAGGTCAACATAAATACAAGTTAATGCAAAATTTTACTTTTCTCCACCACTAATATTTAAAGAAATATATTATTAAAATAAATGTGCAATACTATTATCTATTCAAACAATCTTGTTTCTTCAATTTAAAATGGAAAAGAAACAGATTAAAAGAGCTACTCACATTCAAAATAATAATAAAAACACATAAATAATTAGCAAAACCAGTCAGCACTAATAAATTCTACTAGAACTAAATAAGATGGGAGCTTGCATGCACTTACAGAAATGTTTATCAAATAATTATTATTTTTAAAATATAGCTACTATAAATAAATAAAACCTAGTTAGTACAAATAAAATGATCAATGTATACACTGAACACAATTTTTAAAATAATAAGGTCTGTTCCCACAGTTATGAATATCTATAACATATTTGCAAGATCTGACTCACTCATCACAAAATCTTCGAGTCCAACAAGTGTATGTAGACCTGAAATTGTTCTATTTACAATAAAGAATTTTCCCAATTCCATGTCTAATCATAAAATCACAGAGAAAAAGTGAAATTAGTCATCTTTATTTCTTCCAAACCAAAACTCCTACTAAACTCAAAATTCGGTATTTATATGTCTTTTGGGTGTTAGGTTCTAGGGAAAGTAAATGTTTTTGACAATAATCTATTTAACCACACAACATCAAAAAGAAAAACAAGAAAGTAAACTGTAGTTGCACAAACATTATAAATGATATACATCCATTTTTTATGCTGTGGAAAATCAAATTATTAAATACAGTGTATTATTTATTGATAACATACTGTATAACTATGTAATATTTAAATAGGTAGGTATTCACAATTTTAAGATAGGTAATCAAAGTTATAGGTAGGTTTTCAGTCAGAAAAATTTATATTCTACATGCAATGAGGCCCATTTTCTATGTCAAAGATAATATGTCAAAATTATTTTAATTAAATATCAGTTTTAAAGTAAAGTACATTTCTTTGATTTATATCTTATCAATTGTGGTTTTAATGTTTATTGTATCCTCCATGATGCACTACAGGGATTACTAAAGATCTTCTACTAGTGTGGGAGAATATATAACTACATCTAAGTAATAATAAAATGTGATATAACTTAATTAACTTTAACAAATCTCTCCCACAATTCATTGCACATTCATCTTCAATATTTATCACATTTATTGCTGTAAAATCAAGAAACGTATGACTTAAAAATTAAGGTGTTTATAATATTTTCTAAGACTCTTCTGTTTGACTATTACTAGAAAATAACTGATATCTCATCAAATAAATATATGTTTATTTTGTAAGTACAAGCTGATTTTTATTTTTTATCACTTAAACCACCACTAACCACCCAGTACTGGATACGATGGCTAGTAATTCCAATAAAGTACAAATATTATACAGTATTATTGTTAAAACTAGGCTTACAGTAGAACAAATTAGTGTTTTTTCCAGGAATGTAGTTTAATCTCCCTAAATAAATCATTGGTATTTTAGGAAAAAGACACTAAAATCAAACAAATTAATTTATTTAAAATGTTTGATATTGTACTAATTAACGTTCAAATTTATATCTATACAAAGTATAACATTATTATCTTGATACCATAGTATTGACATAAAATATCATATTTTAACTAATATTTGGAATGCACAACATTTAGTCAATAAATTTTAAATAAGTGGTTAAAAATTTTAATTTAAAATCTCACAAGATAATGAATAATTAATTATTCATGACTTTTGGTTATTTATAATTAGTAACTCTTCAAAAGAAAGTAATTTTTTCTCTCAAAAACTTACTGAAACTACAATAGTAGCAAGTGGTATAAACGAACTAAACTATATTATCCTTGTTCAATTTGCATAAAGTATATACTGTAATAACTATCATAACATATTTGTATGTAATAAATAAAATAGAGTTAGGACTTATAATACAATATTATGTTTCGGAAATATTGTGTCGAAACAGAAGAAATAAGAAAAGCTGTCAAAGTGAAAGAAAATTCCAAATTTTGCATTTGCATCGGCCTAAATAAATAAAAATGAAGATATAAAGCACTTAACTAGGTTTCAACCTAAGCAACCATGTTCCAACTATACAGACTGAAGAAATGTCTTTAATTTCTTGGTCACTCTGCCCCAATGTACAATTGAATTTAAATTGCATTTACGATAATGATAGTGCTTGATTATACATTTGTATGAACTTATCTCTAAAACTACAGTTTTACTGGCTGTAGGAAATGTTTTGTACAATTAATTATTATCCTTAAAAACAATGAAGATCAACAATTGCTACTAAAATCCTTAAAAACTGACTAAATTATACAGTTTATACCTTAAGTCATGTAAGCTATAAAGTATTTTTTCTAATTCTAATCGTCAAGTTTTGTGATTAAAGTTTACATAAAAAGCAAATTAAAATTAATTTGTACAATTTTATACAGCTAATTTCCGAGTACTATAATGTAGTAAAAAAAAACTCACACTATCTATTCATTATATTTTTCATAAACACATATTAAATTAAATCACGGTTTGAAATGAACTTATAGTGTGTGACGAAGCTGGTCTGTATGTTGTCAGTCCTTTCTTCCACCAACTAGAAAAAAAAACTCTAATGACTATAATATCAGTAGTTGAAAATTTCCATACCATTATGCCAATGTAGTAAGATTATTTTAAAACACATTTGTAAACAATGTTTGGGTTTATAATATTTGCTTTACTCTTAACATATTATTAATAAAGTTGCAATTATCATATAATGTAAACAATTTTAAATGCCTCCTTATTTTAGAGCCAAGCTATTGATTTTGATTTAGTTTAAATTCAATATCATCAAAGGTTAAGCATTTGCTATTTTCAAATAATTTGGTCTATATTTTCATTGTATAGTAAATTTTTCATGTTTGATGAAATGGATTTAGTCATATGCCTGCCAAATTCATCAAAAAAAACCTTTAGCTAGTTTTGATACATAATATTACTATACTTTATAAGTTTATACTTCTAAGATAAACTTCAATTTTTGAGAAATAATGTTATAAACTAAAACTTTGTATGAAATAGTTTCTGCCCAAAAGTTAAAGTTTGATAAATGTTATTTTCCCCAGTTTGAATCATTTGTGTACATTAAGTAAAAAACTTTTCAGCCATTGCCACTAAAAATGAAGGGGGAAATGATGGGAAGTATCAGAAAATAAATATTCTTTAAGTATTAAGTCAGACAATCTTTCAACGCTTAAGGTCTGAAATGTTTGCAGTAATATCAGGCAAATGTTTGCAGTAATATCAGGCAAATTTATAATTTTAAAAAACAAGATCAATAAATAATGTATTGCAGTATGTTTTTTTCTCTAACATAAACTTTTCCCTTTTTAATATGTGTATATTAAAAAAGAATGATATAGAGGAGTGTAGTATGGATTTTGTTATAGCCTTTT
Organism: Philaenus spumarius; assembly: GCA_018207615.1. Taxonomy (NCBI): domain Eukaryota; kingdom Metazoa; phylum Arthropoda; class Insecta; order Hemiptera; family Aphrophoridae; genus Philaenus; species Philaenus spumarius. The sequence continues at coordinate 345,574 of JAGFPH010000292.1, read as the reverse complement.
AATAAAAGTTAATTTTCAACCTAAACTAAATTATATTTTCGCAGTCTTCAGCTCGTAACAAAGGTTCCTCGTCTTCTTCAATGTTTATTAATGCAGTCTCTGATGTGTTGTGGGCAGCTGCAAACCAAAACCATCTACGTATTGCTTAATCTAACACATAATAAAAACACAAGTTATGTAAAACGAAGTAAAAGTTAAATTGAATTGAATTACAAACAGTAAAATATTATCACAGTTTCTATCAACTTTTCTTACAAAATTAATTTGGAATATGTTTCATCCATTTCCCGATTTTCAGAAATGAAATACAGGGTGATTTTTTTGAAAACTTCCCATGTCTATTATTTAAAAACTGAAAGAGATTTACAAAATCTAAACTTGGGACAGTTATTCACCTTCAGGATGAACCTTAGAAGAACTATTACAAAATCCCAAAACCCTCGCCCTCCTCATATCACCCCACTTAAAACATTTATAATGGACACATGTCTTTTGATACATTAAATTTTAGACCTTTAAAAAATGTGGATTTCTGTGGTAAGAAACCAAAAATCTGCTAACGCATTTATTCCCAACGCTCAAAAATTTTATTTTGTAAGTATTTTTTTATAACTTTATATTATTTAAAAGACAGAAAGAGAAATGCAAAACCTGCTCTAGAGATAGTTATTCATCTTTTATGAGAACCTTAGAAAATCCCTCCAAAAATACTCCTAAAACCTCATGTCAACAATTTATATAAACATATATTTATGACTTGTGATACATCACATTAAAACTATTTAAATCATGAATTTCTATGGTAATAAAATAAAAATTGCTTGATGTATTTTTATGTTAAACCGAGAACGATATCAACCACTTTTTCAGGCCACAAGTAAAGAAATTACACTGAAAGTGCAATATGCAATCAAAGGCATAAGGGGTTCCTTAGAAAACCTATTTACTCTTAAAAAATGGATGAAAATTGAGCTAACTCCTAACAACATGTTTGATTAACAGCTGATTGTGCCAGAAATTTCAAATGATATTGAGATTTGCAATAGATATGTAAACATAATTTTTAATAGACAATTTGGACATGTACAAAGTGGTTGTGAATTTTAAGATGAAGCAGGTTCCACATGATAAGTTTTGATGTTGCATAAGATATGCTAGAGCAGGGGTTCCATTTCGTACCACGCCCTCTCCTGTTGAAATGAAACCCTCCCACGCCCCCCTTACACAATAAATTGTAAATTTCTTGTAAATGAAGAAAAAACAAGTATTACATTGAAAACAAAACATTTATTTTTTCTGTCACAAGATACAACATTATAAGTTTAAATTTAAGTTAAAGAAGTACTGGTAAGAGAAAAATAAGTTAGTGAGGTGGATGAGCTTGCATTTTTTTAACAAGTATGCATATTCTCGGTTGAATTTTAGTAAGGGCACAACGTAATTCACTGGCAACATCAAGTTTGTTCCGATACTTTGTTTTTATCGCCACAAGTAGGTATTTGAAAAAGGCAAATATAATCGAAGAGCTTCCTGTGATGCACTTTGAAGTATTTTATCCAAAATGATGATTTGTCCATTTTGTCAGTCATATTTGGACTTCTTCTTCTTGCAGGGAGTCTATGTTGACATTGAATGGGTCAGTTGACAATCTGTAAATATTCTCATCATCAGTGTTTGGGAAGTAGTTCCTGAACTCTTCAGTGAGGTTCTCCAAAAAGTTTGACACTTGGCTTTTCAAATGTGATCCTTCAAAAACCTCCTTGAAGCGTGTTTCTTCTGAGATTGACACTACTTTGGTGAAATTTAAATAATTTCAGGGGTTTGCTGATATTTTACATCTCAAAAGTTGTAATTTCTCAATATAAATCTTGATGGCATCATGATGAGTAACTGTATTTGAGTCTTCACCTTGCAATTTTAAGTTGAGACTGTTCAAAGAAGCATTACAAATAAGCCAACATTACTTGGTTTTGAAGTCTACGCTTAGCTCATTTTGCTTCTGATATTCCAAGAAGGTGATTACTTCATCTCGAAGCTCAAATAATCTTGCCAATATGGTTTCCTTTGGAAAGCCAGCGTACTTTTGTATGAAAAATAGCAGTGTTTTGTGATCACTTTTTAAATCTTCGCAAAGAGTTTTAAACAGTCGAGTATTTAATGCACTGTTTTTTTATGTAGTTCACTACTTTAATACATAATTTTTCAACAACATTGAGTTCGTTTGGAAGCGTTTTGGCTGGCCAGGCTTGACGATGTATTAAACAATGAATCCCAGTCACATCAGCATTTTTCTCTCTTACTAATTGCAAGAAGCCTGAGCGAAAACCAAGCATTTAAGGGACACCATCTGTGCATACCCCCATCAGGTTTTGTCACGACAGTTAATATTTGTCAAAAAAGTCTGACACTGCTTTCATCACATCAACAGCTTTTGTAGTAATCACCAACTCCGTATAAAACAGTAGCTCGTCTTTCATTCTTTCGTTTTCAATATATCGAACATATACAATTAACTGAGAACATTGTGCTCCATTTGAACTCTCGTCTAGCTGAATTTTATAAACGGTGATTGTTATATTGCATTAACTACCTGGTTGTTTATGTCTTTGGCTATATCATTAATGCGACGTCTTACGGTGTTGTCTGAAAGTGGTATTTGAGATAATTTTTGCCTACTGTCTGTTACAAGAATATCAGCTGCCTTCAACAGGCACGGTTTAACAAGCGTCTCCCCAATAATATGGTTTTTCTTTTCCTTAGCAATAAGAAGCGATAGCTCATATGAAGCTTCAAGTACTTTTTCAGATGACTGAGAAGTAGATCCAGTATTATAAAACTTCATGTGTTTAAATTTTCAGCAAAAAAAACCCCTTTGGTTTGTCTTTTAAAGAGGTATGTTTTGTAGGCAAATGTCTTTCAAGACGATTAGGCCTTATGGTATCATTGCTTAATACTTCATAGCAAATAACACACTGAGGGTGTTCAACATTATCTTTAAGCATAGAAATAAACCCATATTTGTTATAATCGCCATTATACTTGATGATTATACTAGACTGATATCTTCCCTCACTCAAATCACACTAAATTAAAAGTAAACTACGACAATTCAAATCTAACACCACTTGAACATTCACATGCAGTAGAACCCCTCTCGTCCGCCCTCGGCTGGTCCGCCGCTCCGGTTAATCAGAACGTGTTTGAGCCAAAATTAGTGACTTACATCCCGTCGGGCCATTACTTGCTGTTATCGTTTGTCCGCTTTAGTGCTCCATCTCTGGTATCGATTCAGTTGTGCAGTACAGTGCAGTTTTTAGTGTTTAGTGTGAGATAGTCCTCGTTATACGCGGTCCCAATTTACGCTATCTAGCTTTTACACAGTAAAAAAAGTCAAATATTAATTTTAAAAACAAAACCGTTTGTTTTAAATACTAAAATCCATTTTAATGTAAGCCTACGTGATTAATACCAATACTAAGCTGTATGACGTTCTATTTTTGGCTATCGCATCAATCTATAAATAGTTCCCGTTTCGTTTTACACGGCATATTGCCTCAACGCATCTTCCGCGTACAACGTATTATTCGTTGGTTTATGACAGTGTCTTCTGTGTTCGTTACAGTGTATTTATTTTACATTGTGTGTTTTTTTTTATCATGTCAGGAGTGAACCGTTGATTGTTGGAAAACCCGTCATGGCGTACGGTTTTTTCAGCGCATAATTTTCTGTTAGTTAATCCGACCTTTTTTGCGTTCTGACTGCAGACTGAGGTGTCTCGTAAAGCAAAGACCTTGCTGTCACTGGTCATTGGCATTTAGCAGTGGCGTGGGGTGGAGCCCTCAGAAATGATAGAGTATGCTCAGCTCCTATTTTGTCATAGCGGGCGATAGTAAATGTGCTGTTAAATTTAAAAAATTTACAACATAAATTTAGTTTTAATAAATTGTGTACTCAAATTTTTACTAAGTGAGATTTTTTATTTTCAACTGGTCTCGTGCCTCCTGACTTATCTTCACGCCCTGTGATTTGGGAACCCCTGTGCTAGAGTGTGCCAATAGTAATCCTAACTGTCTGAATACTTTGACATTTTGAATATGTTTTTTGAAGTTTCTGTGCCACTTTCATTATGAATATCAGAGAAAGAGAAAAGACCAGCAACATCGCGACAATGTGCATGTTCATTCTGCTCATTTGATACAGGTTTTATGTCAAATACATAATTCCTCAAGATCACCAGGCTCCTTGTTGCTTTCCAAACTGAAAGGGAAAGGAGGGAACATATTGACATCACGTCAACACATCTCGTGGACATACTTAAAGAGTAGATAAAAAAATGTTTACAGCAACTACCACTGGGTTAATAATTGTACTCTGTCACAACAGGATAAATCAAAGAAGAATAGGATCAGAAACCACTAAAATATTTATCTAGTGAGAAAAATAATTTTACTAAATTGTAACTTTGTGTGACCGGAGACACGATATTAGAAAAGGATTGAATATATAGATTACTGGTAAACTTACCTACATTAAGATTTGTTAAATTAAATACATTATGTTTATATGTATGGGAGATAAATCCAAATAAATTTGAAAAAAATAAAGCACTTATTTTAAGAAAAATTACAAACTTACTATGAAATAAAATTGGAGAAAAATAGTAAGTACTATTGTAAAATGTAACTAAAAACTTACATTTATTTACCAAACAAAAAAATACAAAGCAAGTTAGCTTCTGTTTAATATTTGATCTCTTAATTATCAAAAATTAAAATACTCTATTCCATATCTCTATGGTTGCCCACGTGCAAGTGAATACAAGGTATTCTACTGATGTTTACGCTTTGACGTCGCAAAACTACTTTATCTGTTGCTGGACATAAGACTACCTAAAATTATTATCAGTGCAATATATGTGATGTGTATAGCCTAATTTCACACTTGGTCTATTACAATATTGCTTTATTGAAAACTCAAAATGAACTTTTTTCAAAGGAACTCATTCATCATTAAAACAAGTACAGTATTGACTACAAAATTCACTTTTATATACTGGCAAACCATAAGATGTAACACTTATTTAGCAAACTATATAAACATATTCTGTCATAGTTAGCCTTTGTGAAGTCCAACAATTTGTCCATGCTTAATTTTTTTATATCATTAACGTTTTAACATAGGTTATCAAAATCTCTGTCAACTTCAAAAAATCTTTTTACTACTCTGCCTGTAGTCATTCCAGTGTGATAGTATATTACTCAAAAAGTCACAACTGACGGCCGAGTTAGTACGCTGCGAGCGAAGTTAAGCAGTCCATAACCCAAGCCTGCAAGGTCGAGGTGCAAAAAAAATGTGAGCCGTGATTGGAGGCCTAGGAGCAAAAATATTCTAATATATATTTCATACACGTAGGCTATTCAGCGCCTTTGTGAATAGACCAATTTAAAAAATTAATGGTTGAAACCTTAAAAAAATAATTTTAATTTTAGAAATTCGCTAAACTTACTTCAGCGGCTCAGCTGCGTGATCGAATTATTGCTATTATTTCAGACTGTAGTTATTTTATTTAATAGAATTTTTTAAATATCCCTGTCAACGAATAACATACACTGCCAGCTAGGAAATATTAGTTTTTTACCTCAGATAATAGTTAGTAATTAATTTAGTAACTATTTATCTGTGGGTAAATCTATAGAAGTATGACCTGTACAGGTAAAATTCTCAGTGCGGAGATGAAACGTTGCTTGAAATTTTACCTGTACAGGCAAAACAGAGTGTATGTTTTATTATTATTATATTGTTTCTAAGATCAAAGTGAACTTACAAATTATTGTGAAATAATACTAGAATTATTATTACTTTTATTACAAAATAGTCACTAAGCACTTTTACAGTGTATTTTCTAAAAAATCTATTCAATATCTTACAAAACAGATTATCATGGACAATTACTTCTCCATCCTTACTATGAAAACACCATCAAGCCATACATAATGGTATATCATAAAACTATAAGGTATTTCTTTTTAGGATAAATAAATGCTTATTAACAGAACTAGAAAAGAGGTTTAAGCATGGGTAAAATATAGTAATGTAGGAACAACAGATTTACAGAGAAAACTGGACCTGTATAATTTTACTGTACGGTAAAACAAAATTTGTAAGTGCACATTTAAGCAAATAATTTCACACCGATACTTCCTTTAAGCACTGAATTATTAATAGAGTTGATAAGGTCTCAGCTGGTTAATTACATATGATACATGCTGCACCCTTATTTAGAACTTTAAATATTTTACCGCTTAAAAGTCTTTACATTTATAAAGTCTTGAGAATTTTTTTGGATAAAAGTGGAGAAAGTAAAAACCATTTAGGACCAAAAAAAGGAAAATTACGTAATTACTTAAATGTATTTATACCTAAACTGAATCCAACTGTTTTTAAGAAATTCTACTCATATCTCGCTCCAAAGTTTTTTAACGCAACGCCAGATTATATTAAAGGTTGTAGGAATAAAAATAGATTTTGTAGGTTCGTTAGGGGAATTATGACTAACCAAGTTGACGTTGTTTCTTACTTTAGCACATTACAATGAAATATAAAATTTTTGAGAATTTATTGTATTAATGTGTGGTTGAAGGAGACAAATGTATTTGTATGTATAGATATGTAGGGGTGTTTATATGTGTATATATATTTATGTAGTGTTTGGTGTGAGTATATATGTGTATATAGTTATATACTGTATTTATAACTTTAAGCCAAATTCCATTCTTTATTTTATTGTTTAAGTTTAAACTGAATATGAATGTATTTAACTAATGTAGTGTATAATTTCTATTCAAATTTCCTTAGTAGATTGTAAGTTTATATATATTTGTTTTTTATTGTTTTGGAAGCCATTATTGTGACTTCACACTAAGACTGATGTAGTGTGTAAGATTTGGAGTAGCGCGGTTGGCTGCCTAGTTTTCTTTCATTCCGAGAGAAATTTACATTTTTTTGTATTTGAGTGTTTTCTTTTTTTCTTGTACATCCCAAACAGGTTTTGAACCTCGGCATGTTTATATATTGTTTCCGATGTATGTAAGTTTAGTTATATATATATACTAGCTGACCCGTACGGCGTTGCCCGTGGTGGTGGGTATTTTCAGTCTTTTTAACGTAATTGTATTCTTTTTAACTGTTCAGTCAGTGAGTGGTATTTGGATTATATATATATATAGATCTTAAATAATAAAAGCACTATTGTCATAATAATAAAAGATCTGAAATTATGATTTTAGTAACTTTGATCACCCCAAACCCCTTCTGAAATTTCAAAATTGTTCATACCCTTTCTTAGTGAGCACCTATGCCCCTAGAGGAAGCTACATACCAAATTGCATTCCAATCCGTTTGGTAGTTTTGAAGAAATCGTGATTTAATAACTTTGGTCCCCCCAAACCCCCCCTAAAATTTCGAATTTTTGGAAACCCTTTCTTAGCGAGCGCCTATGGCCCTAGAATAAGCTACATAACAAATTTCATTCCAATCTGTTCAGTAATTTTAGAGAAATCGTGATTTAGTAATTTTTACCCCCCAAATTTTTAAAACCTTTTTTTAGTGAACACTTATGGTCCTATAGGAAGCTACATACCAAATTTCATTCTAATCCGTTCAGTAGTTTTGAAGAAATCGTGATTTAATTACTTTGATCCCCCCAAACCCCCCTAAAATTTCGAATTTTTGGAAACCCTTTCTCAGTAAGCACCTATGGCCCTAGAGGAAGCTACATACCAAATTTCATTCCAATCTGTTCGGTAGTTTTGAAGAAATAGTTTTTTAGTAACTTTGATCCCCCCAAAACCCCCCTAAAATTTCGAATTTTTTCAAACCCTTTGTTAGTGAGCGCCTATGGCCCTAGAGGAAGCTACATACCAAATTTCATTTCAATCCGTTTGGTAGTTTTTGAGAAATCGTGATGAGTGAGTCAGTCAGTGAGTGAGTGAGTGGTATTTCGCTTTTATATATATAGATGTAAAGATATGGAGCAATAAATATCATTATCATTAGTACATTACAATGTAATTATTTCCAAATTAACAATATATATCGCCAGGGTGACAACTTAATAGTAATTGGGTAGTCAACTTAGTCCAATTTTTATGGAGGAATTCGAGAGGAAAATGATTGAATCCAAATCAAAAGTATGGAAATGTGGACAATACATATGGCCTCATGGTAGTAATAATTAGAAAACTTACTTGTTTTAATTAACACTTCTGGTTCCATTCATTAACCATGAACAATCCATTAACAAAATCAATACTAAACTAGTCTTTCTAGAAAAGGTTTAAAAACTTCAGTTTATAGAAAGAAGGCACACACCAGTCGTCCTAATTACCCTGTCAAAGAAGGAATAATAGTTAATTCTTTACCTGATAGAGCCTACAGTATTGTTGTTCTGATAAAATCAATTTAAATCGAAAACTAACTCGGGCAGAATTTAAATTCTAAACGATATACTCAATCAATTATTTCTAAATGTCAGAAAGCGAGAAATAATAAAAAGAAAGAGTGTAAAGTTGAGAATATTCTACTAGGAAAGATGACATTGCCTTCCATGCCTGGATTTTAGGAAAATTGTAAGAATATAAGAACATAAAAACAATTAGGATAAGGCCTGATTAATAAATAAAAAAAATTGCAAAGCATATATGGTTTGAAAATAAAAAAAATAAATTGAAGAAAAATAATTACTTATACAAAAATGTAAAATAATTGAAACCTCGTATACAAACCAACAATCATATTAGCCAAACCAGAACAGAAGTATGGAAACTAAGACTCTCGTTATAAAAAAAGAACTTAATTATATCACCACTACTAATATACAAGCTGAAATTTTACCTATTTAGTACCCAAGTAGAATTGTAACTTGATTGTGGGCTAGAATACCAAAGGAAATTAACAATAAATCACTTGCCATTCTTATCTTGGTCTATCAACAAGTGTCTAAAATTTGAATTTAGAACCCACTTGATTAGATGATGGAAACCAAAATGTACATTATTTACTGAACCTGTATTGTGGATGCAAGTGTTGAAAATTAAAATTGTGCTACTGACAGATAAGCTTTCTACAGTGATGTAAGTTGGCGCTCAACATGCCACTTTATCCTAACTCTCTTAGCTGGCAGTGAAATTCAGATCTCCATTTGGCAAACGTTTGTTTAAACTCAAGACTTTCTGTTAGATGATGGAAATCTAATGAATGGACTAATAAAATTTGCTTTCACTACAAAACCAAACAATTAATGCATCAAATAGTGATCCTAATTTAGCATTTTTGCCTTTACAGCTGTTATCAAGTCGTCTGAGACTGAAGCATAGCTGGTGATGATTCGTTTAGTTATACAGACTGTAGTCCCACTGTTGACGCTTACAAACATAATGAGTATTAAATTTTACACTTACATAAACAAATTTCAAAACACTTACAAAATTTCCAATAACACACAAAATCAAACTACATATGGTACTTTATCTGTTTTTTTAACTGATTTGAACTTCTTTTCCAAACCAATCTGGGTTGAAAAGGGCCGCCATACCAGGACTTTACTGTAGTCGATTTTCGCTAAGAACAGGTTATGGGGTGGCCACTGAATGTAACTTCCCATTTTCATGAAAATTGGAGTGCGGCTTAAGTCAGCATCTTTTAGAAAGCACATCTTATTAACTATCTCTTAAATGGTACATGATACAAAAATAATACATTTTTGTTCGAAAATAAATTACATTGAACTACTTTTTAGTTACTGCATTTAAAAAAAAGATTTTGAAAATATATAAAAAAAAAAAACTGTCAATAAAACTATGCAATTGGCAATAAAACTTGTACAAAATAAAATTGTCTTCAAACTACATGTGAAATGTTTTTTTTTTTTTTTTTTTTGTAAACTCTAAGGTAGTACGAGCTAAGTCAGCAAATAATTTTGTTGCTTACAGTAAGTACAAAGCATCTAATAACAAAAACAAGAATATAAAGATAAAAGAGTTTAGAGTATAGTGCAGTAAATACCTCAGATAAAAATTCCTAAGTACTCAGAGGCGTGATTGTTCGATGTTCATTTAAAAATTGTACTATAACTTCGATTATTCGTTAAACAAAATTTTTATGGACTATAAAACAAAAAATATTTCATGCCAACCTAATCTTAAGACTCGTTTTGTTTCTACCAATGAAGCTGATCACTGGCTGTGTGACCGCAAATCTCTAGTCTATAAGAGAGTTCTTCATCTCAGTACATTCCCTACCGCTACTGAGGTAAGGAACACATCATTTAGGCTTCTCAATGTATCTAGTCTGGGATTAAATTATTAAGATCCAGTTGGGTTAAGGTGACAGGAGGCTTAGACTCCAAAATATGATGCAAACCTCAACTATGACCAAGAAATAAATTAATATAATACACAAATTACTTGTTATGCAATGATTCATTATTTATTGAACTATATTGAAAACTCTTATTACTGTAGTCACATACCTTGTTTTTAGTGTTTAACTTCATTTACTTTTTGAATAATTTCAAAGTAACTGCACATAATGATACCATGTACTGATCAATTCACTTAACTTTGTGTGCTCCTGTAAAGTTTAGCACACAATTACTTTGTATTAAGTTCACAAAAAAAGCTTCCTATTAAATTTTCAAGTTTTATTCTTACCAGTTCCGGTTTCATCACTATTGAGATATTTATCGAAACAATTTTATAGGTATAGTTCAAAGTAAACGGTATACAGAAAGGTTTTATAATGTCAGCATTTTATATTTGTAATGCGTTATTTACAGGATGTTTGATCTTCTAGGATGAAGGCCAAGCTATCAATGATTTTTCAGAAAATGGGAAATTACACTCGCAAGCCAATCTAACAGCTCTTAAGTTGTTGAAAAAACAAAAAATTAAATTTTTGTTTCATGGCTATATAGTTTCTTGCAACAAATAATTTAATTTAGCAATTGTTACAAATGTGATTAAAAGTTCCAATAATATTAAAAATATGGTAGTTCATGAATATGATAGTGTCACTGGATTGATATTTCATAGTTTATAGTATATTTAAGAAAGTAAAAAAAATTGAATGTTGCAAAGATTTCTGATAGCAATTTTATTTGATATATGGTTGTAGGATACTTTTCAGTTCCTTTAAAGTTCACTCCTATTATCACTTGTTTTACTTTATGTATCACAGTATTCGCAAACTAAACTGGTCTGTTTTGATGCCAAGCCAACACTGATGAAGCGACACTTGTATTTGGCTATTCGCTTCATTAATATTAATTAGTTCGTGCTCAATGGCTTTTATATTCCATATCCAATGTAGGCCAATCTGTAGCCTCGGAAGAAAATTAGTCCTAAATTATATCTTTGATTTTTGAAATCACTTATAGTTTTAATAAGTATTTAATTTTGGTATGCATAAAGCATCATTTGTGTTGAACTTCGATTCGAATATTATGTTAAAATCTGTAGTGTTAAGATTGCATTGAATTACAAATAACTAATTTTTCTATAATCTAATCTAGTCCCTAAACATTTTATATACTTATTTAATTCAATTTGGTTATTTCATTTTCCTAATTTTATATTAAACTAAAATAATGGAAAACTATTTTGTCTGTGCATATTGACCTGGGTCGAGGCTAGTCCATGACCCTAGGTAAGTAAACCACCTAGTAAAATCAATAACCAAGATAACTATACAATTTACACTAATGACCGAAGGTACTTGGTAGAACTCAATTTGAATTCAAAAACGAACATAATTTTTAGTTAATTCTACAAATATTGAGTCTTGCCGACCGTGGTTTCGCCAGCATTTACTCTCAATATGTGATAAGCTGTTTTGTAAATGCCATCACTGGCGAAACCATGGTCGGCAAGACTCAAATCAATTTTGTAGAATTAACTAAAAATTGTGTTTGTTTTTTCAACCAAGATAACTTTCTGAGCGTTGACAATTTTCAATGTTGCAATGGTCGATTCCGCTATGGTTCTTGGTTCATCAAATGTGGTTTATATATATTGGGAAAGTGTTGTATTTTGCATTTTATGCATATTCTGGTGGGTGTGTCTCTTAAGCTAATTTAGGCTATAGCCTATTCGTTATATATGGTGTTTTTCAATTAATACAATTTACTTTAGCGTTTTGGGTAACTATACAGAGTGGTTATAAAGTCACTCCACCCCCCCTTTAACTTTTGTGTTTGTTAAAACAAACAAATATTCTTGGGGGAACGATACTAACTTACCCAAAGTATCTTTTGAAGCAATCGGAAATTTTGAGAGTCCTCTAAAAATGGAGGATTTTGGGGTACCGGTAACTCAAAATTTTTAAATGGGAAGTATGGTCATGTGATACCTCATTTTAAAGGTCTATTTAAGACTAGGAAAATGGCATAAAGAAAATAAAAATCCGACCAACCAAAACAAAATGACTGCCCTAAACGTGTGACAAGAGACAAAAAATGGTTTTTTCAAAGTGCTTGACCTAAAAATTGCTTCCAAATCGATTTCATAAATTTGATTTTTTACAAATTTAGACAAAATTTTGTAAAAAAAAAAATTTACGAAATCGATTTGGAAGCAATTTTTTTTAGGTCAAGCACTTTGAAATAAACATTTTTTGTCTCTTGAAATTTTTTCCAAAAACTCTTTTTTTTTTCGAGATATTAGCAACTTTATCTTAATTTTATTTAAACACGTTTAGGGCCGCCATTTTTATTTTCTTTAAAATTTCCGATTGCTTCAAAAGATACTTTGGGTTAAGTTAGTATCGTTCCCCAAAGGATATTTGTTTGTTTTAACAAACACAAAAGTTAAAGGGAGGGAGGGGGAGTGACTTTATAACCACCCTGTATAAAAATAACATGGTTGTTCTCTTTCTAAATGTTGAAATCTTGTGGGTTATAGAAGGATGTATTGTTAATTGTTATCTAATTTTGTTTCTATTTCAGGACTGTTTACACTTTAATTCAATGGAATAGCTTCCAGTTGATTACATTCATGAAAGCAAATATAGATCAGATTGTTTGTACTGCTGTTACTTACCTGGCTTCTGGATTATATTAGCAATACAAAATATTACCTCTAACACAACTCTTTTTTGAAATATATTTTTTTGTAAAATTCTTACTTCTGATGATACAGTTTTTAGGGCTTAGATTTTTTTAGCAGAAAACGTTTCATTATCGCCTTATGCAGTTTGCTATGCGACATTACAGTAGACAACACCAGTTAGATACCAAAACGCATTACATGTTGTTGATGCATTATAGAGGCTGAATACTTGATATATTATGTTAATTGATAAATAATAATGATTGTTTAAAAGTAGAAATTACAAGCCATTGGAATGTTGTATTCCAAAATTGGAAAATAATGTACTCATTGTTTGGTAAAGATTTTCAGTACTAAAAATAATGAGACACCTGAGTTTCTTTAATATTAGTTGTGTGTTTCATAGAAGATTTAGATAAACTACATTTTACTTTTCTGTAAAAGGCTAAAGAGTTTATACCATAATTTAACATATTCACAAACAAGGTTGAGATTTCCCTTGTCTGGGATTTCTTTAAATCCCTCTATAGCAAATTTAATGTTTTATTATATTTATATAGAAAAAAATAATTTAAAATAACATTCATTATGTTTCAGTAGTTATACAGTATTTTGTTTAACCCACCAACTGTTCACGTTAATTTTTTGCAACGCCAAGCCATTTCGCAAGTATATCTTCAAAAATTCACCAAATATATTAATTATAAACCAACTCAAAAGTGTAGACAAAGGTTCAAAGAATTTATATATGCCAATAACAAAATGATTGATGTAAAATTTACAAAGTTATTAGCTCAAGAAACAAAAACTGTTCAGTAACGAAAGGTAAAAGTTCGCCTACATAAAAATTAGTAATTTTTTTTCAAAATTAAATGTTTTTTAGTTTTTAATAGAACTGTATACAAAATATTTATCAATTTCCACTTTCTTATTTTGAAAACACCAGTGTTTATGTTCCTAATACAAGACTGCTAACAAAACTATTCCTAGTTTGAATAGTAATTTAGGAATATATGCTTTGCCCAAAAATGAAATATTATTATAAGAAAGTGTTGAGAATAAATCATAGAATTTACCTGTATACGTGTAAATTCTCATTTTGTAAACTATTTCACATTGTATTACTTGTTCCACAAAACTAGAATAAACTGTCAAAAGTTTGCGCGGATAAAGGGAATCAGACTTGCATTGCGTACTCGAGCGGAGGTTTAAATTCAGTGAAAGTCTGTATTTCCCACTAGTGTATGAATAACATCTAACCGGTAAAATCTAGTTTACTTTACACTAAACGAAAGATCGAAGTTTTCAGTACAAAACAATGTAAAGATATTTATACAAATACAACGAATTGTAAGCGATACTTCGAATGCAAAATGCACAGTTTCATTGGTTGAAAACAGTCCAATTGCAAGGGTTTACAAAAACATTTATATTTATGAAACTATGAGAGTGACGTCTGATTGAAAGGCAGTTTTAGAAAGTTAAAATCTTGACAAATACAATGGTATCTTTATATTATTGTCAAAATATTTCTGTCGATCGGTATTGAGCTTTAGAGAAGTGACAAAGTTGTATCATTTCTTTGTGTTTTATTCGCCTGGCAGTAGCTTTTTAGAAAACTACAATTTTAAAACGATTACGTATGTAAATATACGTTTTAGAACAAATTTGTAATTCAATACAAAGTAGAGTTGTCAATTGAGTAGTGCTCAATTGAGCAGTCAAACGGGTCTAGGGTTAAACAAACTGGAGTTTCAAGGGTGGGCTAACTATCAAGGGCAACACCTTTTTTAGAATAAAACGGTATAAGAATTTAAACCATTTCTGACACGTTTTAGCCATATTAGAAATATGCTTTATGAATCTCAATTTAGAAAACTAAGGGAAACCAATGCGTGCTCCGCACGCCAACCTCTTTGAAACCTTCTATGCACATAATCAAGTTATGTTTTCTTTATAATAAAGGTGTAGGATTAATAATAATCCCAAAGTTAAGATGGTAAATGTTCAAATCAAATTATTTCGTATATTTTATAACAGCAGTTATAATAAAGGTTAAAAGAACTAGCAAGGCTAAGGTCTACACTTTAATAAAAACCTAACATAAAAGTTAGAAATACTAATGATTGCTTCAAAGTTTGAAATCAGCTGTTAATGGAAATGTTAGAGCAAACCGCTTTTTTATCTGTTATTTTATTCAATTAGTTGCTATGGTATAAATGTACAGTAAGACCTCAATAATCCGGCACGCTCGGGGATCCGGTGATGCCAGATTATCGAATATGCCGGATTATCGAGGTCTTCATTTAAAATGGTTTAGACAGGGAATAAACTATAAATAAACGCATAAATATGTACTGTATATGAACACGTAAATTACACGTTGAAACTACGTAACATTAACTGCGTAGAGAGATTGCCGCTAACTAATAAATTTTAAAAGCCTAAAACAAAATCATTTTGTACATAAAATATTTATAATATAAGCTCTCTGAGCGCTGGAATGTAACAAATATAAAAAAAGGTTCCGTATACTATCGTGCGAGTGACACGCTGATGTTATAATTGCAATCATAGCCCCAGGCTTCAAGATGATGAAATATTTTTCCTATAATAACCTGATTAGTTTTTTATAATACATATCTAGCCTTTAAAATAATTTTGAGCATATATGAAGCGGAGCAATTATGTGTTTTATGTTGTTTCAATGTCTTTTTTGCCGAAACATGAATATAAACAGGAACAGCGTTCGCGAAGAGGGAGTATGGGCGTAGTGATGCGCGATTGTTTGATGCTCGAGATGTTTGAACAATCGACTAAAACATCACGCATTTCTTGTATCACTAGTTGAGTGTATTACTAAGAGAAGTAGAGATAAGTCATAAATGATTTTAAGTTTTACAGAATAAAGACTTTGTATATAGAAACTCAATTTTTTAAATTTTTACCCTAAAAGTCGCTGATTTTTATTTCTGGAAACTAGTAGATATTCTGAAAGAGGTTTTAAATCGAACAACTATTTACAAGAAATTCAATGTATCTTTTTCTAAAAACTTCAATTTTTTCAAATAATCTTCATTAAGTGGAATACGTTCAACAAAATACTGTCAGCAACGAAAGTGTTAAACGGTCCCTTTAACGTTTTTAAAGGACAACGAGAGCACATTGTTTTGAATCGGTTCGATTTTTAGGAGAAATTTTGATTGAAATGTTTGTTTTGGACAAGTTTATTGAGCAGTAGATTTTTACACACTGTTTTTAACGGATGCGGAGCCAACAGACAGTGTAGACCGGGCTTAAATCACTCAATAATTACATAAACTGCTATTTTTAATGAGTGCAAATTTTCAAGATGATTGATGCCGAACTATCGAGTCTGCCGGATTATAGAGTGCCGGACTATCGAGGTCTTACTGTAAATACATGTGTTGGTTCATCAGTCTAAGCCTATCCTAAGAACTTTTCCGAGTAAAATATTGAAATAAAAAATGTTTTTATCAAAATGAATTATAGCCTATGTTGCTAAGGGATAGCAACATGCTATGTAGCATTTTATTAGTAAAACTTTTTTTAATCAGTTCAGTAGGTCCAGAGAAAACCCCCTACATACAAACAAACAAATTTTACCTCTATAATATTAGTAAAGATAAGGAGGACTCTATCCTTCTAAAGCCACCACCAAATGTGGCAACTTTACTCATTGTTAGTAATCTTACTTTCACAAGTACTACTAAAAAATCACAAAAAAAGCCTTGGTGTGATTACTTTATCTCTTCGATTTCATCTTTTTCCCACACTATCAGTCATGAAAAAAAGTTATATAAAATTAGAAACAACATAATTTCAATTCAATTTCCACAATTGGTTGCAGGGGCTTTACCCCAGGAATATTCCATTGAGTTATATGGAGTTAGCTAATACAGAGGTATATTCCATAGACTTCAAAATTACAAGTTAGATGGATTTTTGAGTACCTTTTCATTCTAAAAAACTTGTGAAAAGTTCTACCTGATATCTTACTGGTGTTGCACGAACGACATAAGGTCAAAGGACACATACATTTATTTCGTAGAAACGAGTTTCATGGTACAGTTAATTAAAAGTCTATGTCATTATGGATCAGTTGCGATGAATTGCTTATATCATCTTCATTTTATAATTCTATTTAAAGATGAAATGTTGTTGATTTGCATTTAATGTGTTTTTATAACGCTGTAACAAAGGTATATATAAAAATCCTGCAAACTGGAAATTTGTTTCCTCAAAATTACTGGGCTAGTACATAACTACTAGAGCAACATCTGGCAAGAACTAATTAGAAAAGTACCCATTTGTGACAAAGACTTAAAGAAAAGTAAAATGTAACATAAGTAAAACAATATAAAAAAGCAACATGCACATATCCGAAAATAAAGATAAAAGCGTACAAATAGTGAAAAAGATAAAGCGGTTGTAAGTGAAAACATTCAGAAACAAGAAATTAAAGACCTAATATTGATGAGATTGAGGGCAGTTTATTACCACTGTGAAAATAAAGTATTGGTGCTAGGCAGTGCTGAAGTATCAGTATCAACTAACAAATAATCAAAACTTACTACCTTAACCTTTGGTTTATTGTTATAATACTGCTTAATAAACATCAGTAAATCTTCCATTTCATTTGAAACATCAATATTGCACCTCATTCCAAACATGTACATATTAAGTTTGAAGTAAACAACCATTTCAATAATAAATAATTTATATTTTGTCTTTATATTATTTGTATGAGAGCTGGTACAATTATGAAACTTTGGCATTTTAATTATAACGAAATGAACATCAGTAGTGACTACAATTACATGAAACAATACCTTAATGTAAATAAATAATAAATTCACTACCTACTCCCCCATGACAATAAACAAACCATGACTTCAACACTAACACAAAACATCCGTCTACAAATTAACAACAATACAATTTGTTACATATAACTATGCATCTTATAAAATGGATGCATTTAATAAACATGATTACTCTATTTAAGCTAGAAACAAAGATATACAAAGCAATATACAATTGCATCAAAGAAATGTACAAACTACAAACTGAGCAATTACAGTATTTAATGTTGTAACACCTTCCCCAGGTTTAGTAATATCTGCTGTAGCAAAATCAAACTATGACTGTTTGATAACTCTGTGATTGTTTAGTGGTACAATGTTACAAACAAAAACTTCCCCCAAGTGATGCAATTAGTACAACTATAAATAATTACAATATGTATAGCTTATATTATTTACAAGGATTTTAACATTAAAAAGTAGTTATACATTTCTCTTGATTTTAACAAAATGGCAAGAATATAAGGAACCAATGGTACGATGATTTGCAATTGCACAGTTCGAAACACGAAGAAATAATTACAACAGTAGTAAATTGTCATTAAAATGTTATTATACCAAAGGTTTTACTTAAGATGTTTAACGGATTTAGTAAACATAATTTGTTTGTATAAAAAACATTTTATTCAACCATTATTTTGATTTTGCTACAGTCGAAAGATCTGAGGTTAGTAAAAGACTATGTCCCAACAGGTTGTGAAGGAAAATACCGTTTTGGAAAAAAACGGGCAGGTTAAGCATCAGGAATTTAATACAAAGTTACTAGATGAGCATTTCTTCCACAATACTATTGTTTCCTGCTAAGTATTTATCTCAAATGCAGTATACAAATTAAAATTCAAAGAATATTGTTTAGCACAATTTAAAATAAATTTTAAATTGCCTCTTATTGAATTTAAAGAATTCTTATATATTATTCAAAATTTAGTAATAAAATACAACAAAAAACTTATTATAATTATTAAATAACTAAGTAACAAAAGTAATTCTACTTAAAAAATGGAGTGAAATCATCAGATTAAAATGTGAATAGTGATATGAGAACAAAAAGTGGCTCATTGTTTCAGTTTTAATTTGAACGTAAAAAAAAAGAGTAATAATGTAATACAAATACCAAAATTGATGCTAAAGCTATAAAAAGAAAAGGATATTATATGACATTTGTTTATTTATCTCATGTAAATTATTGTGCACTAATCACAATCAAGTTGATTTATTAATATACAATAACCAATGCACACCCCATAGAATTTAATTAATAAGATCAAATATATTTGTGCTTAAAATGATGCTTTTAATTCCCTGCCCGGTTTTTCCCGCTCTTAGTGGTGTTGATGATGGCGCCGTGAGCGATTTTGTCTATTGCCAGCATTACCAACTGCAGTATTTATAGCCGTACCGTTTTTATTTGGTTGAGTTATAGCACTTTCCACTAGAGGTATGTGGAATAAGTCTATGTGGAGATAGTCGCATATTTCTCTACACACTAGAGCCGAATAACGTAACAAGTCAATCACAACCCAAATCTGAAACAAATACACACAGTGCTATGATTTTTTTGGAAACACTAACAGAAGCCATCATCCAAAATTCAAATCTTACTAAATATATATAGGGAAAGCTGGAAAAATTAATATCGCAAATATGCGGAGTGAAAGCAAATGTTCATGACGAGCTATTCAGTCATACATAAGCTTACTAAAGACAACAGAGATACAGCAAATTTAGGAATGTTTGAATAAAGTAAAGGTTTCAGTTCTAAACAAGAAAGTGTACCTATATGCTAGATGATGCGATAAAGAAGATGAACGGTATAACATCACGGCTTCTACCAATCAAAAATCAAGTACTGCATAGGGAAAATTAAAACAAATGTAATAAAGTAAACATAAATTATAGGAAGAAATGGGGTTCTATGGCAGGGTCCAGCCCTCAAATCCAATAACAGAGATAATATATTGTAATTTAAAAATTTTCCCACACATTGCTAGTCTTTCCTTGTTGTAAGCATTAACATTTTCTATATTTATAATGATTCTACATTAAAGTTTTCAATTATTTCTCAGTATTTTTAATCGTTGGACTCATGCTAAAAATAAAATTTACACATGTTGCGTGATTAGATTGTATTACCTGTACATTTTAGATATTTAAGAAAATTATAACTAACGGAAACAACATGGAAAAATAACTCCAATACTGTAAGTCATTCCAGATACTCTGCACTACAAATTACAAAAATTTAATACAGGTCAATATGTATTAAATAATATTAATTATACTGATATATTGTGTATATTAATGTTTACTATGAACACAATTAGGTCTACATATATATATGTTCAAATATTTTATTATTTATTTTTTGAATCAATATGACAAACAAGTGAGGGTATTCCTTACAAGTTACTGATCTCAGTGTCTCATAAAGCCTTTGAATTTATCAGTTCATGTATTATGAACTAACTTACACACTAGTACGGTAGCTTTAATTTTCAATTTTACTTACATAAACCGCAAGCCTTAATTTAGTCTTATCTAAACTATTTTGATTACAAAGCAAGTTTATATAAATAATCTTTTCTCATAAGAAAGCAAGTACAGTAGAAACCCTTTTAACCGGCCTATCTCATGGAACAACAGAGTTTTTTCTCTTATATGTTAAATTACTGTAACAGGCCAAAGTGTCAAACATTAGGTGTGCAATGTGTTAGTGTTGTGGTAGGCATAACAGGGGAGGGGAGCGTGAGTTTGATTCCCCTCTTGCTTCTGCAACAACTGTATTTTTTCTTAGAATTAATTTACAAAGGGGCATCCTTTGTTTCTTTTTCTTTGCGGAACGTTTACTGAATTTTGTAGGATCAAAATATGTAATATTTGTAACATATTGAGTAATATGTTGAGAAGCAAAAATATTCAACGGCATTAGACATAATGCACGTACGAAAATGGAGACTTGTCTTTAAAAAAATCTTTGAAAGTTAAAGAACAGAAAAAATAATGATTTTTTTAAACAATAATACAATACAATGTATATGTAATTTCAGTTTTCAAAGTTTATGTAAGTTTCAAATGTTTAATTTGTTGATGTTTGTTCATGTATGTATGTACATACCATAACGAGTTGTAATAACGTCTTATTTGCTTGTTTATTTATGAAATATGTAGGTTATTTTTATAAAAAATATTACCTTGTATCCGTCGTGTGACTTCGTTCAGCGTTCTTTTATGACGCGTTTCGAAACATATGTTTCATCATCAGATACCTAATAAAAGTTACATTACATACAACACAAAAACACTCAACTCACAACAAAACACACACAAATACGACATTTAATCCGGGTAGACGTCTACTTAGGGTGATGGTAGAAAGACTACCCATGACGGATACAAGGTAATATTTGTTATATTCTATTTGTGACTTGGATACTTATACATTTTTTTTTCCATCAGATACTTAATAATAATGTAGACGTCTACATGGATTAAATGTTATAATTGTGTGTGTTGTGAGTTGAGTGTTTTTGTGTTGTATGTAATGTAACTTTTATTAGGTATCTGATGATGAAACATATGTTTCGAAACACGTCATAAAAGACCGCTGAACGAAGTCACACGACGGATACAAGGTAATATTTGTTATATTCTATTTTTGTGACTTGGATACTTATACAATGATTTTAAGGTTATTTTTGAACAAAAAATCTATTTATTACGGGAACCTCGGATCAACCGGCCAAACAGGTAACCGGCCAGGGTCTCGGTCCCGACCTACCGGTTAAGAGGGGTACTGCTGTAATTTGAAAATTTTACTTTTACCCTTCCAACAAATATTGGATTCAGATTCAATCCAAATGTACAAGATGTAAACTCACAACAATCAAAACTAAAGTAATACTTACAGTACACACACAAAGGACGTAATATTCATCAATGTAAAAGCTGAAATACTGGTTGAGAAACAACATGACTGGTCCAATCAAAACTGAATCAAAGTATTCCATTTCATTTTTTGTCATATGTGCCACCTGCAAAAATCAATAAATCGTTGAAATAGTATAATATGTTATCACTAGTACTTCAAATTAGTACATTTGTCATGAGCCTAAATTAACTGGTTCTCCCAAACTAGTTCCTATTCAAAAGTTATTCTTTTTCATTAACATGGAGTAATTTTTTAAACATTCGTTAATTATTTTTTTAAATACAGTGATATTAGTATTTTTATATTTGTCTGAAAATTTTAAGTGTAAAACGACCCTTCATTTGCACAGCTTAGTTGCAAAATAACAATGTAATGGGCTGATAAATAAATTCCTTAGCAAATTAATATATAATATTTCGTAGTATATGACATATAAAAAACAATAAGTGCTTGTTAAAATGTAATACTTAACATGGACAATAGGTACTGCTATATTACCTAAACATTAATTACAGCATTTGTGAGTTTAGATATTATGAAATTGAAATACTTACAACAAGCCTGTTAGCAACTTTTGCAGTAGCCAATCCAAAAGCTACGATATATAAAACAGGATGGTTTTCATACACATTTTGTACACTTTTCAGACATATGATGTACGCAGGAATTATAACTAATGAAAGTGGTATCACTGGCGAGAGAACTGAAGTTCCCTGTGAATAAAACATTTGTTTCAGATCAGATATATTGCATTAAAAATAATCATTAACAGTTAGAAACCATATTATTGTTTGAAAATAATCCTCACAATTTAACTCTTGGTTTGATATCAGGAATAATAATATTATGCAACTACAAATCCTATTTTATTGTTAATTAACCTTTGCAATGATTTAAACTTGAAACAAAATTACAGAATATAAAACATAAAAGACACACCACCAACTAATAACAACAAAGAAAAAAAAATATTAATTTGTTATTGTAATTATAAAGTAACCCACAAACTGTATTCCATTTATTTAAGTTAGGGGTAGTTAACATTTAAATATGCAATCTTTCAATTCCCTAAATTTTCTATAAGCTACATACTTTGCATTGCCAACATCTTTATAGTTAACAATTTTATGATTTTTTAAATGTATTGTAAAAACCAAATTTAAAAAAATGATTTTATAGCATAACTTTAGGAATAAAAAAGTAGAAAATAAAGTGATATGTGTATATATTATTTAGTTTGGTTAGTTGTAACCAAATAATTATTCATTCCTACAGTAACTGCTACTTTGTAGACAGAATAAATTTCCAATATAAAATAGTTTATAATTCTATTAAAACTATAAACCATGATTAGAATGTTAGCATTATCAGTCCTTATTCACAACAATTTTGGGACAAATATACAATATGATATTTGTTGTTTCCATTGAACTAATAGATTAAATTAAATAAAAATAATTAAATAGTAACCAAGTAAGTACAAACATTTAGAATATAATTTTTAAAGAATTCTTCAGATAATATTTTTTTAACCAAAATATATTATTCCCTTCTTCTACTCTTAATTAAATTAGAATAATTAGAAGGCTCTAATCAGTTATGCAGGGAGGTAACAAGTAAACAAATGTGTACATTAAAAAAAACTATAATAAAGCAAATACACACCAGAATAGACCAAACAGCAATATGAAATGCACACCAAAGGAAAGCCAATTAGGAGAGGTATTAATGCTAAAGCAAAAACAAATACCCACAAAAAAGAATAAAACCACCATAAAAGTGTATAAAAATCCTGTTTTGTCCTTGCCCCTTAAAAATCATCAACTGCTAAAGACTGTTCCTAAATTTAACCATAAGCATGCCACTTATACAAAAATCATGCGATATCAGTAGAATAACACAAAAGCTAATAAAAAACAAATCATACTCATGCTTATACAAATAACAACAATAGGTTAATGCATAACAATATTTTTGTGTTATTATGTAAATGACATGTTATTAATTTAATTTAAATGGATGTGTTAGTAATTATTTGAATATTAAAGTTAGATAGGGTTAATATAAGATACTAATAATAAATTAATAAGAAGAATCTTTAAAATGAATAAACCACACTATGAAGTTTTGGGAAATATGAGTTGTGTTTACTAGAAAATATAATTTTAAGTTGTGCCGATGGAAAAATAAAAGTAGGAAAACAGACCATTCAAAGATATATAATAAAGTGAAACAAACTATACTTACTTCTACATTACATTTCACAACACTGATGCATGAAGCTTTCAGTTTTAGATCTAAAAGCCGAAAGAGTAAACAATATTTATATTTACAAAGAGAGGAATTGCACATTTATGTTTAAAACGTTTTTTTGCACTCACTGCAACAGATGAACCATTTTTGCCAATTCCACCGGTGAAAATGACAGCCATGTTGTTTTGTACT
Organism: Philaenus spumarius; assembly: GCA_018207615.1. Classification (NCBI taxonomy): domain Eukaryota; kingdom Metazoa; phylum Arthropoda; class Insecta; order Hemiptera; family Aphrophoridae; genus Philaenus; species Philaenus spumarius. The sequence continues at coordinate 321,212 of JAGFPH010000292.1, read as the reverse complement.
AGATAAATGGCCACAAAGATGCCAACAAAGACAGGAGTCAATTTCAACTCGATGTTCACCCATGGCAGCTGAATGCACCAACACACCAAATAAATCACACAAAAAAGCTAAATAAAATTATATTTAAAAAATCCAAACAAACGTTTGTTGCATTCAACTGAAAACACAGAAATGCATGATATAAAACCCGTGGAAACTGGCGATTAAAATGTATAGCGTGTTATAAACCAGCAAGAACCATACTGTAAGCCTGAAAAATTAAGGAATAAACAAAAAATTCTTCCATTATAAAACAAAGAAGTGTAAAGAAGAATTTGTGCTGCAAAAAAGCAGATCATTTCTACTACTGTTTAAATGTATCTGATCAATGAGCGCTTGCATGAAAAAGGCATTCCCAAAAGTAGAAATACTACGTAATCTACCATTCAGTCTTTAATTATTTGAAGTAGGTTGATCACTTTTGTCTCTTATTTGCTTTCAATAATAATACTGGCTATTGTGTATTAGTTCACGAGTGTGTGCTCCTAAATGTATGTTTGACTTTAAAACAAAATTGAAATAATCCACGGTTGCTGAATATATCATAATTATTTTCTCCTAGAATTATCAAGATATTATATATTTCTTTTTAAGAAACTGACCACAAGGAAACCTTAAGCCAGCTACATCAGCAATAAACATAAAATAGAGCTTTCTATTGCTGTGATATGAATTAAATTAAATTATTATTCGACTGATCTTATGTTTTGATTGTTGATGATTTCAACTTGCGAAACCTATCAAGTATACTTTTTATGATTTATTTATGATATTGTCTACCAATATGCACAATGTAATTTATTGTTCATAATGAAGTTGGTATGTTGTTGTATCAAGTGAAATAGAAACTAGAAGAAACATTTTCTACAATGTAAAATAATTCAATCACACTGCTGAACCACTGACGCGAGTTAAGCGAAATTAAGTTTATATGTTTTAGGGTTTCAACCCACTATTTAGGAAATTGATCTACTCATGAAGGCGCTGAATAGCTGCCTATGTGTTCGAAATATATTAGTAGAATTTGTTTGCACCTATGCCTCCAGCTTCGACTCATGCGGTACTTCGCTCCACTCGCAGTAGAAAAACCCAACCTTGTGGCCTATCGTTATGGACTGCTTCGCTTTGCTCGCAGCGTACAAATTTGGCCGTTGGACTCGGATAAGAAGATGCCCCCACGATAAAATCCCTTATGTGAATTTGAACCGGGTACTTTTATGGTATTTTACGTTTTGATTGATTTTGGGGGAACCAAGCGAGCTATAAAGTCGTGTAAAAAACAAAATGTCCAGAATAATATAGAATATTTACTTTTTTATATAAAACCCCAATAAAGTTTCATTCTGGTATGGGAAAAACTTTAAAAAATAGTCACTTTGGGTTGTTGAATTTTTTAGGATAAAGAATTTGTAAAAGCCGATTAAGACAACCAATGTGTGTATATATACAATTTCTAATGATGCCTCAAAACGTGTTCTGGGGACCAAACGATGGTCATTCACTAATCCCGACCTTAGGTATTACCATAAGGGTTCTGACATAGCTCACCTTTCCTATAGAAATTCGCTAATAATAAATGTTCAAAATATTGTTGTAGAGATTTATTGATTACAAATATAAAGCTAAACTCATTTAAATGACATACAATGTAACAAATTTTAATTTTATGTCTGATTTTGATGGAAATTTGTTTAGGTGAGGTTTCGATCAATCTTGAGTTCGAAAACACTAAAGTAAGGATTTCAACAATTAACCAACATTAAATTAATACAAATTATAAACCTTTAGTTGCAAGATAAAATTTCACCACAGATAAATATCGATTGATCAAGATTTGTTGTTTCAACCTATTTACATATTTCAAAACATCAGAGAGATAAATTAAGTTTTATGAGGTAATCCGGTCACTAAAGTTAAAACCTTCCAACATATTTACATTGGTTCGAGTCTAGTTAGTAGTATTCAGCTCACATCTATTATATTTCTCCCCCGTCTTCATGAGTCTATCTGGCCTAAAGTAAAGACAAAGCAAAAATTAAAATTTTATGATTTTGAAAGTATTTTCAGCTCTGTATCCATTAGGGGTTGCAATATTATACCACAAGAAAAACCAACAAGGGTACTTTTATGATTTTATATTGTGTATATTATATTTATTGCAGTCTCTATAATTAATGAACCAGTATCTTCACTTCAGTCATAATATTGGGTGTCACATAAAGAGCGCAAGATTTGAATTGTTAATTAAATCATCATTTAGTACAATAGACAGTGCACTTACTGCGGTTGATTGTGGAACACGACAAATGTCCTCCACGACTATGGTGGCACTTTCACTCTTTCAATAAAATGTTCTATAACCTTACCGCACAATTGTGGTTCAATTTCACCAATAAAGCCTAGAATTGCTATCTTGAGTTCAGGATTTTTTTTGGTTGGTTGACATAAACACGATATTTAAGAAATTCCAATAGGAATGTTGAGGTGCAAACTCGCTAAGTGAGTTTTTCTGCTGTGTGTGGAACAAAGGAGCACGTAAGTCGAAGTTAGTTGGAGGCTTAGATGCAAACAAATTCTACTAATATATTTCGTATACACATGCAGCTATTCAGCACCTTCGTGAGTAGATCAATTTCTTAAATAGTGGGTTGAAACCCTAAAACATATAAACTTAATTTTAGAATTTCGCTTAACTCACGTCAGCGGTTCAACTGCGTGGTCGAATTATTTACAGTTAGAATGGAAAACTCTACAACATAATCTTTTCTTTATTAAGAGCTAGTAATCAGGAAGAACAATGTACTCCGAGTGTTTGGTTAGGTTAGGTTAGGTTAGTTCTTATAACTTAGTATAGTCTACTATTACAATGAATGATGTGAATATAAATCTGGGTTTTGTGGTAAAATCAAATGATAAGGCTTATAGTAATTTGTGTAATATTAGTTGGTTTTACTATATTGAGTAAAATGTATGCTGCCAAATAAACACCCCACATCCATTACTTACAGATTCAACAAACTCCATTTATATACTACCATAGTGTAACCAAATATAATGTTTAGGTGTTAGTAATATTAGTAATTTAAGCAAACACAGTAGTAAACCTCTGGAGATTTTGATCCACTTCCATCAAACTTGGGTTGCACGGTCCAAAATAATTTGTCAATTTAATATATACTTTTAACGGCAACCAGGTTTAAACTTACGGCAACAGTTGAACCATTTTTTCCTGCTCCCCCTACTGCTAACCAATGCCAGTAGTTATGGAGGAAATTCTGACTGAATCCACTAAAGAAAACAGCACATATGCCATGCTTGTATTGGAAATCTTCCCAGAAGAATACCTTGGAACAGTCAAAATTAAATTTTTTATTCTTTTTTTATTATCGATCTCCAGTTTGTTTGACCTGAGTGCAACCGTTTTACATTTTGTCATCAAATTTTTTTGGAGTTTGTTCAATGATGGTACAAAATATCACAGCTCAAATTTGTATAGTCTATTCACACTAATCTTGAATACAGATTATTTTATAATATGAAGACAGTAATGATTTTGTATGGTTTTCTAAAATCCTTAAACATATAAATAATGTGTTCTTTCCATTCTAAACTCCATAATCCATTCTTTTAATTCTCATAAAAATTAAAAGTAATAGTTCCACTGTTGCTGACAAGTGAGGATGGTCTTAATATTTAAACCCATGTCTGAATGATCAATGAAGAATTCTCGTTAGACAATGTCAGATTACATCCTTCCATAATTACCAAGCCAATTATCAAAATATTCCTTGCAAGTCTAAAACCGTGCAGCAGTTAGTGAAGTTAATGAGGAATACCACTTACTATGATTCAACTTGATATCAGAAGACAACAAATCAAATAAATTCGCATCTTGAAACACCTATCACAGCCTTCACATTTATACAAAGCATGACCAATGAAGCTGACATTTAACATGTAACATAAATAACTTCAACCTGCAAAACAAGTAGTACAGAACTGCCGTACGTGACACGTTTAAATACTATCAATATTGCTTGGCCAAACATTTACTAACACAGATAGGTTAACAGACCCATGGTGAACCAGAATTAAACAACAGAAATAAAAACAAAGATATTGACACTAAGGTTATAAGAAGTTGAAAATCCAGGTTTAATGTTTAGTACACGATGAAAGACCCATTAAATGAATATACACGAAAGCTAAAGAAAAGACCTTAATTATAACTAAGTTAACACTTTGAAGTTCCTCTTATCACCGCCAATTAATATACAATCCAAAAGGTAAAGTATACTCAACCAATAGGAAAATCATGCAAGAAAATGAAGCCCATTCTTGAATATTATGCTCTTTTATATGCCACTTACAGCGACAGTGGAACCATTCTTCCCAACACCCCCCGTAAAGACCACGGAGAAGATACTGAATAGTGATACTGAGCCACACATTACAGTCATCGCTACAGTGGCAAAACGTAATGGAAAAACCTCTATACCAGGAATCTGAAAATTTCAAACAAATGTGTTCTTACTGGTTCACACTAATGCAAAGTCAGGAGAGTTTTCTGAAAATAATTAGTATTAATAACAAATCAAATATAGTAATCAAGTATTATGTCTAATCAAGCTTAACTTTTAAATTATTAAGAGAAATGTAACAGGTTATAAGTAGTTTGAGACACGATGTAGTAATATTGAAAATGTAAGTGAATTGCAAAAAGTAATATTTCTTGAAAATGTAGATACAATTTTACTGAACTTAATTTATCATCGTATAAACATTTCAAGAAACTACAAACATACACAAATTTATATCCTGATATATAAATAATCGTCAAAAGGATTGCAATGTACTTGCTTTAGAAATAGTAGTAATAAAATATTATTCACACAATGTTAAATATACAACAAACATTTCAGTAGATTTATTTTATTCGGAATTCCTCTATGCCTAATCCTTAAAGCTGGAATATCAAAGTGCAGGTTTACCTTAAACATATTTAGATTCAGTTGTAAGTGTACCTGGAATACATTAAAATTACATTTAAGTTAATTTAACTGTATTCAATTAAATCAAATACATGTTTAAGACCTATCTGTTGTTTGTTAAAATACCATGCCAATAGGATATTCTGATGTTGTCAATGTGTACCTTCGAAACTGTGCTATGTGTGAAGTATTGTACTTAATTTAATAAGATCTCTTGAAGATATAGGGCTGAGCATTTAGTTTACCACTCTCCCACCAATAACTAATCAATAAGAACTAATACTCTTAAAATAAGGTATCCAATAAATAGTGCATCATTGGATCTAAGCTTTAGATTTTTATCATAAAATTTCAAATACAAATTTTGTACAAGAGCTACATATTATATATTTTGCCAACTACATTATTAAAATACTTTGCATAAAAAGGATTAAATACTTCATAAATGCTTGTGGAAAAGGAGTAGACAATCATTTGTAGTGGTAAGAAACACTTATCAAGTTCTAAAATTGCAACAAGTGTGTAATTCCACACCGCTTAAATTTTGTCAATTGGCTGATTTCATTCAGATCTGGTTTAATCTTCAATGAGCAATTACAAACTTTTTTTATATTCATAAAATTGTTGCCACATGTATTTTATATACAGTAAGACTTTGATAATCCGGCACGCTCGGGGTTCCGGTGATGCCAGATTATCGAATATGCCGGATTATCGAGGTCTTCCTTTAAAATGGTTTAAAGAGGGAATAAACTGTAAACGCACATGTACTATATATTATACAAATATATATTATTATTATTGAGTTGTTAAGGAGTTGTTACAACACACAAACAAAAACATTGCAATACATAAAATAAAAGCTTTGCTGGATCGACAATGTCAGATGTTTTCGGTTTGCTGTTTTAGGAGCCGCACTTTTCTTAGGCTTAGAAAACATTGTTTAGTTTACACCACAAACACTCACTGTACACAAAAGTATATATAGAGTGGACACGTAAAATACACGTTGAAACTATGTAACAATAACTGAGAGATTGCAGTTAACTGATGGGCCTTAGGTAGGGACGGCTCCATTTCCCTTTGTTGTTGGCTTCTGTTAGTCAGTACGTGGTGGGGGTTTGCTATTTTTATTCCGTCATACATTTTTCAAACCCCTTTCACTTCCAAACCGTGCAAAGTGGTTTTAAATCGAACAACTATTTTATTTACAAGAAATTCAATGCATCTTTTTCCATTGACTTCAATTTGTTTAAATAATCTTCAATAAACGTTCAACAAAATACTGTCAGCAACGAAAGTGTTAAACAGTCCCTTTAACCGGGAACGTTTTTAATTGACGACAAGAGCACATTGTTTTGAATCTGTTTGATTTTTGGAAGAAATGTTGATTGAAATGTTTGTTTCGGACAAGCTATTGAGCAGTAGATTTTTACACACTGTTTTTGACGGATGCAGAGCTAACAGACAGTGCAGACTGGGCCTAAATCACTCAATAATTGCAAAAACTGCCATTTTTAATGAGTGCCAATTTTCAAGATGATGGATGCCGAACTATCGGGTCTGTGGCGACTATCGAATGCCGGATTATCGAGGTCTTACTGTATTGGTAAATATACATATTTAACATCAAATCTTTTTCACTAACATAAAAAAAATTACCAAACTGTCTTGTCAATATAAAATGTTAATGTTAATTAATATTTATAATAATTATAAACATTCTCCAAATTGTTACCAATATTCAATATTACAGTTTGTTTTATGATGTGATTCCAGATGGCTAACTTGTATACTTTTAAGCAACACTACAGATTAGCATAAAACCGGGGTGAGCGATGGAAAAAAATACTGAGTCAGTACGGAATATTGGGGAAAGGGTTAATCACAATTATGATAGTTCATGAAACCTCCATACTTATTTATTAATGAAATAAAATAACCCACAGCTTTGTTTTGTGACTGTGAGTTTAAAAGATACTGAGGCAGGTAGTTTAACATAATTATTTAAATTCAAAGATAAGTGTTTTTCAAATTTAAAACAAATAAATAAGACACTTCCTTTAAGTATATATTTATAAAGTACTTCTGATTCCTTTATGTTGAATGTATAATCCAATTTTAAATGTTACGTTTTACTAACTATTTGTTTAAAGTTACAACACTTAGAATTAAATAACAATAATAATTAAACATATATAAACAAATATTTTAAGTAATTACTATCTTTAAATTTTAACTCCAGGCGCAGACCTATATTGAAATGACTTGCTTCAAGGACAATGCTTATCTTGACCTTAAAAATTAAGACAGTCTCAAAGAAGCTAAATTTGTTGTACAATGATATGAAGTTGATTGTGTTGAATTATATTGTATGATGATTTCAGGATATTAAGGTAAAACTTCAAGTTATTTTAGTACAAAAGTGAGGAAAGTATTTATACAATCCACAAACATTTTTAGTGTAACTAGACCTGAATAAAACATTATCAGAGCTCCCGTTTTGAAAGTCAGTTTAGTTTAACTGCCAGATTAAGGCACCACTTCAAATACGGGCATACATTTCAAATTGTTAAACATATACAAAATATATCAAGACAATCAATATTAAGATTTAAAATACACAGAAAAAAAATCAATATTGAATGAAATTAAGTTTAATGATATCTAAAATGTATGCTGACAGAAAAGATAATAATTACAATTTGGTACTAACCTTAGTTGACCAGATAGTTGGTCCAAAAATGGCAGACACAAGATGTATGAAAATTATAGTGAACTGTGCTTCTGTAACATCAACTTTTCCAAACCTTAAGGTTCCTGCCAACACAAATACAATGTTAAAAGTTACTTTTAGAAAAGTTAAGCTTAGATTTTGATAACAGTTACACATATGTTTAAATTATAGATAACACTAAAATTCTATTAACCTTTCAACGTGTCACTTTTTATGAGAAAAACTACCCCTGCTGCGGGACTTTTTTTAAGCTTTTAGGAGTTATGAAACATGTTTGTATAAAAACGTTAGTAACTAACTTATTTTTTGGAATATTTTAATGATTTTTTTACTAAATTAAACAGCAGATTACATTCTTTTTGGTAATATCAATAACACATGAGTTTATTTGTGATAACATATTTACATACCAGTCAAAAGTTAGTTTTGAGTGGTAGTCTTATCACAAAACACATACCTAAGAAAACACTAATAAAACTAATATAAAATATTCAAAACACGATTTCCGAACGTATTCAATCAACTAACAAACAGAAAACACACTATAAGTGATCAAATGTAAACAAAGATGTAGTAGACACAATGTCACAAACTTGTGTGGTAAAACAGCTGTTCCACTGGTGAACTAATTTCGTCAAGAAATTCAACAGAAATATCATGTTTTTTTTTCAATCAGCCAATTCTGCTACAATATCTACAATTATGCTACATTATGCTGTAATATCAATCGCTTCGAGATAGTTTCAAGTTTAGCTGCTAGATGGAAGCATCTGATGGAATGTTCCTGAGCGTACGCTATACGTCAAAACGCGCTGAAGGAAAAGAATTCCCGGCGTATCACGTACGGCAAAACACGTTGAAGGGTTAAAAATATAACACTATAGTCTGTAAGGAGTAACCTGTCCTCTGGATAACTCAGCTACCTGGGGCTGGCTCGGATCAAAATCTAGCCCTCGTTTCCGCCCGCAGCTGATTCCTTAATGTGTCTCGTTTCTGCATCTCCACTAGGAAATTAACTTTCTTTTCATGATCATAATATGCAAATTTCCATAGAATATTTTAAAAATACATGAAAAAATAAGAGGAATGATACCGAACACGACATAATTTGGTAAAAATATATTTCTGGTACAGTCTACGGATAAGAAGCTTGAAAATTGATAAGAAGCTTTCGATAAATGATTTTTTCACTATCCATGTCAGGTTTTTGCGTAATTTCTACCACTCATAAACCCGAGTGCCATTTGTGAGTTATATCATTCGAAGAGCAATTAGATTTACTACAATCCTGTGCAAAGGTATTTGAGGTACAGTCCCCGAAACAAGGAACAAAATTGATAAGAAGCTCTCCATAAATGATTTTTTCATTATCCATGTCAGGTTTTTGCGTAATTTCTACCACTTATAAACCCGAGTGCAATTTGTGAGCTATATCATTCTAAAGGCAATTACATTTACTAATATCCTGTGGAAAGGCAATTTTGGTACAGTGTCCGGAACAAGGAACAAAATTCATAGGAAACTCCCAGTATTTAATACTAGTTATTTCCTGATAAGAAAATTCGGCTATAGTAATGCGGCGATGCTGCTTACGGGTTTTTATTAATTACATATACATTAATTACTACTTTTAATTATAAATGTATTTACTTATTAATTAACTATATATCAATTTAATTACTACTTTTGATTATGAATGTAATTACTTATTAATGTTATATCAATTTAATTAATTACTAATTATATATCAACTGAACACTTGTAGAGGTTGGTTTGTGGTTTTCAAGGGGGAATGTCCACCTTTCAATTTGGGTAGGTAGTTAAGGTCCCTAGTCTTAATAATATCATCTCCGGTTCTCCGTCCGGCTAGATCGACACAGGGGATGTCTTCACTCCAACAATTGTGTGAAAAAATTTAAGGCTACTGTGGAGTTCATGTTGATATCCAGGACTCATGGATTAAAAGAGACAGTAACTATATGAAGAAATTGTTGGATTGGTCTGAGCAGCTCCTGCCTTTTTCAGAAAATCCGGATCTCATATACATCAGTACAGGGCTTGTTGGAGATAATAGATTTTTTCTCTACTCCTTACAATGTATACGTCCTGAAACCAGGAAAAGGAAGTACCTTTTACCACCCGCCAAGAGTGATCGAGTCATTCACAGCTGCCCGTATTATTTTTTTACATGCCATGAGCGGTTGTGATCGTATGTCAGCTCTATATGGGCCTAAATAAAGTGTGTGAAAACGGTGAATAAGAACCCAGACCTTGGACCTCCCATAAATATATTTAAAGACCCTCAGGCTGAACTAGAGGCAGTTGTGAGTGGAGGAGAAAAATGTGCTTGCTCTCTATAGCTTCGGCAAACAAATTAGCTCCTTTAACAAATTGCGACATAGACTATACAAGCTATACATAACATCTGCGTTCAAGGTGACATCAACATCGCCATTCTCCCGTCAAAAGAGGCTGCAGCATGACAGCACACACTGAGGGTCTAACTCCAAGTTCAGACATGGCTGGGATTCGTGAAAGATCCTAAAGAGTTGGGGTGGATGAAGAACAGATATGGCTTCATTACATCACGACCCTCGAGCTACCTGCACCTGACAAACTGCTGCAACTCATTTCATGTAAATGCAACATAGACTGCAAAGGGCATTGTGGATTTTTGAAAGCTGGTCTATATTGTTTCCGGATTTTCCAAAACTGCGAAGAAAGTTGCAGCAATATGGGAAAATATTTCACTGTTGATGACCAGGATTTGTACGAAGTGGGCGACACACCTCAAACCCAACACACTTCGAAAGAACAAGGTAATTTTTATTGCACCACTCATTTGAAATCTCTACGTCTCTAGTACTGTATCTATTAATTTAATTCTTATACATCTTTCCTAACATCTACAGCCCAAGCAGTGGTTGCAGATGAAAGAGGTATACAATATTGAATTCACTGCAGTCATATTACAAAAACTGCAACAATCAATTCTATAGTATCATTGCTAATAATGACGTGTTACCCTCTCATATTTCAGAAGAGCAACTAGGATCTTCAACCGCTAAGCGGCGTAGACTGTAAATGTCCATCTCTTTTTTAATTACTTACCTATATTAATGATGATAATTGATATGAAAATTGATAATAAATAGTTTTTGTGAAACTTTTTACGTAGGCTAAGTAGTTTGTGTCTGAATAAAGAAACATTGCAATGTAGCATACATACAAACCGTCTTCCGGGAAGGTGATTTGCAGCACTCATCGTTACAAAAAATAAAAATAAAATATTATCATAAAAAATGTTGAATAAAATTTATTTACCTGTGTTTACTTCCAAATTTCAAAGTTTAAAAGGAGTTTAAATTTAAATTAAATTATTACAGGTAAATATTCATTAAATATTTATATGTGAAATAAATACTCAGTTTACAGATACATTCACACCATAAAACCACTTTAAGTGTCTCTAAGTCAAGAATAATAAAACAACTATTTGAAATTTATTATTATTATTACTACAAAAAGAAAGTTAATCATCCATTATGTCATTATCTTACTTCAAATCTATTATACTTTACATAAAAAACAAAATAAATAAATAAAATTATTCACTTGAAGAAATTTTTATCCAGTCCCAATTGTGAACAAACAACCTAATGTCAAAAGCAGAAGACAGCTGTTGTTTAGTCTTAATTCCACATGTGTTTACAATCTATGGTCAACCATCTTGCCTCTCACAGAACGGCTTTCCTGCAGACGACGCTTCTCCGTGCATAGAGTGTGTACTCTATGCACAGAGTTGGCGCCAACACACATTTTGCCGCCTGAAAGATACCAAATGTGTCGCCATCTTGAGTTTTACTAAAAATGAAAATTAATTCTAAATTTTGGGGTTGTGGTTTCTTGACTGTATGAGAGTACTTTGACTGGAACTGGAATTATTCAAATAAAACTAATCAGGCATGATGATTGAATTTAGCGTTTACTCCATCTGTAGGAAATTTACTTGTATGTAGAGTACAAAAGAAAAATACGTCATTTCAATAAATCTCAATTTTACAAAGTATTAAAGTATGATTTTATAAAATAATTAAACGAAACAAAATTAATCTCAAAAGAAATGCAGACAAATTAAATTGATAAAAATATTAAACAAAAAATCTTATATGTATAGTTAACCACGTGACGATAGTCCTTCAGTCTTGTTACAATCACCTTTTCACTAAAAAACTGTTAATATGTCCAAATCAGTAAAAAACTGTTTTTTCATTTAATTTTTACTGTAGCATAAACTTCTTCATGCTTGCAGAATACAATTGTAAATCGTAGAATTGTTTTATTTTCAGTCCAAATCAGACTTATTACATGTACAGAAAACACAACAAGACCAACTAGGGTCTACAACAGCCTTTTACTTTTCGTTTAAAAACTTATTAGAATGTTCTAATAATTATCGAATATGTACTCCTCGGTACATATACTAGTTATTCAACTAGTTCAACACAAGAAATCTTCCATTAGAAGAACAAATATTATTAAAAATATATTTAGACTAGGACATCCACCATCTTAGGACTGACTTCTTCTTGCTTGCTTTTACCCACAATTCACTATTCCAATAAACCTCCACCAATCACAATTAAGGGTTTCTGTACTTGTGCCTGTTATGTGCATTAAGTCATCACATTTTCCAAATCTATTTTTAGTTTCTTCATGAAGCCTAATTTTTCATATCTCAATTTACAATATAATTATAAAGATACAAAAATATATATATTTTTTTATTTATGTCTGCATTCTTACATATTTTACTGATTACATGTTTTAATTTAATATCGTCTGCATTTCTTATTAAATAAACCCAGTACACATTTACTGTTGGCAATTTAGCCTAGACATTTTGGCTAAATTTTACAATATGCCTCCTGGCCTACAACATACTTTGGACAAAAAATTATTATAATTAATGAATTATATTAATTTAATTAAGTAGTAATTAATTTAATAAGTAATTATATTTATTATTAATTATAAATATTAAATAAATAGTGTTTAATAAGTAAATAGTGAAAATATAGGTCTCTACTGAGTTTTGGTTGAAAACTCTTGACTTAGCGGTTTCGCGTATATGACATAAAATTTCAACGCGCTCTGACGGCTACACGATTTGGACAAAATAAGTGATGAAGATGTGCAATTTGTAGGGGATTTAATTTAGTTTTAGCAGAATGAAAGCTTATTTGTAATAAAAGTTTAGTTTTTGAGTTACAAGCAAAAAATTAGGTTTTGCAAAAGGTAGGAATTTTTGCCCTATTTTAGCGCGCTCTAGGGGAAAAACCGTTCAACTAAAAAATACATTTGAGGGGTTCTTTTTGTAGGGAATTTGATGTGCTTTATTTTTGTATAGAATGGTCTGCCTCGAAAAGTGCATAGTTTTTTTACTTTTTGGCAAAAAATTTGAAAAAAGTATAACATTTTGAGGTTTTTTGCGATTGTTGTTGTGAAGCCCATATCCGTGAGAAGTAGCAAAGTTGAAATTAGGATTCAGCAAGCCAAAAAACATGTAGAACAAGTGAGAAAAAAACTTCTATATTTTTTCCTGGAAAAAACACCATTTGACTGGACTACTATTGTAATGAGACAACAGGTGTTGGGTCAACCACACCTTTTGTGCTAAAGGGTGAGATTTCATTAGAAAGTTTGGTCGAATAAATTCTTAGAACTCTTGCGTAGAAACAGCCTTGACTCAGCTTTCTCTTAGAAATGACTTCAAGCCCCACCCCCTCCTAACTAATTTTTCTCTTCAGTTTAAATTTGTCGACTTACAGAGAAAGTTACATTTGTGTTTCAATTGAGTGATTTAGAGTGAGTGTTTTGATTTAAAAGTTACAGTGTATATCTTACTACGATTAGTTAGTTGTTTTTAGAATGTGTTTTTCCAAACTGCCTAGGTCTACGTACAAAACCTTATCCTTTATTGGAAAGGCAGCAGTCATTCGTGGGGTGGGAGGGGGGAAGGAAGGTTGAAAAAAGTCTGAAATTGCAAAAGTCTTTGGGATTCTTCCGAATACATTGAAATATTGAGCAGCGTAGCTAATAGTGATCAACGTAAGAAAAGGGCTAAGGGGCCGAAGAACCCTGACATTGATGAGTGTGTTTTTAAAATGGTTAAAAAAGGAGCGGGATACAAAATTAAACTTTACCTATGTCTACAAAAAATAATCACTCATAGTCTGTTTATTGATGTGCTTTATTTATTCCGAAAACTGAATTAAAAATAACTTTAAGTTTAGTATGAAAACAATTAAAACAGAAATTCAACACCTTGTCATTAAAAACTGATGTAAATAAACTAGTACAAGAAAATAAATTACCTGAAACATATGTTTGCCAATGTGCACAATAGAAAAGTGTGACAGCGCAGAAACATTGGAAAAACATCCATGATGGACTGTAGCCTAGTTGTACAGCAATACAAGCAGAAATAGCTACAAAAACTGGAAAAAAAAACTACAGTTAATAAAATTAATAAACTTCTTAAAACTTTAAATTTAACCAAAAGAATATATTTTTAGGTTGTTATATATATATTATGATGTTACATAAATAGATATGACCAGACTAAATCTAGATGACTAACTCTGATAAAAAATTCTTTGCCTCAACAAATTTTTATCATTACAATGTTATTTGCAGTTCATCTTTCATAAAAAAAATTTTTGATTGATTTTTCTAAACACTACACAAATAATAAAAACTAACTTTAAAAGAAAAGCAAAATAACAAAGTTGAAATTCAATTTGGATTACCTAATTAGAATTAATTTTTTTTTTTCAATAACTTAAAAATATTACACCATTACTTGTAGCATAATGATTTTGTGAGATATCAAATTGTTTCATAATATTTTAGCAATATCTTATTAACTAAATAAATTTACCATAAACATATATATGTATTCTTTTTTTAAATCAAACATGGTGTTCACACATTGACACCAGGTAGATAAATGGATTACCATTACACTTCCTAAATTTACATACAGTTGTTAAGCTACATTATTTTAAAGATAGCCTATTTTAAAATTGTCACTAAAAAATAAATATTATTCAGTAAATGGCTTACTACAGCTACTAAAACTAATGTACACTCCCCTTCTCTAATCAGATATTAGAAAAAAAGTAAATAGGTACTGTAGAAGGCCTATCTATCAACTCACTCACCAATCATTGATGTGTACATATTATTCTAAACTTTTGTTAGATATTCATAATTTTAAGTATCCGATGCTACACCTTTCTTTCATAAAAAAATATCTTAATGTACTTAAAATATGCGAACAATTAATTAGGACTACACATACCGGTTGATATAGAGTCACAACCATGATCAAAAAGTTCACCAAGAGGTGTTGAAGTATTTGTCCTGCGAGCTTGTTTCCCATCAATTGCATCTAGACTTTGGTAAACAAACAGACCTATTGCACAAAGGAAAAACGTCCACCGTGGTGCCTGAAAACCAGAAATGATAATATATGTGATTTTATTATTTAGAATACAAGACGTAAATGATAAACATAGTAGTGGTAAAGATTAAACTAACGATTAAAATACAATGAAAGTCTTTTATTGGATTTAATAATTTAAAATCGTCTTTTCTTTGTTATTTTCAATACAATCAATTAATTGAACTATGGATCTCATAAACAATGCAACAACCTTGATATTGTACAACTGAAAAGAGTTGATGTTTCTTAGGCTAAATTATGTGGAAACTAAAAAACACATGGTTAAAGCATGCCAATATACGTACAATTTGTACACACAGGTTTGATATTTTGTGATATTCAATATCTTTTAGTTAAATAATACAAACTACAAGATTAAACTTTTTCTTCTGTGGTCTTAATTCTGCAAGGGTGAGAACGGCAACTAGAAAACAAACATCATTGAAGATATTTGTACTGTAGGAATGATAGACATATGGGGCTGCAAAGTTTTATAATTTAATGTGTTCATGAATACATAAAAAAATGTGATTGTTATCCAATGTTATCACAAGATTTCAATGATTTCAATTACTGAACCAAGGAAAATCTACATTTTTAATTAAGTCATCTTAACCCTTTTAGCGGCTAACAACAATATATCGTAGTGCAAGATTGTATGCGACATAATATAGCCTACCGATTACAGTAATTTTATTTAGTTTAATTTTATTTATTTATACACTTATAAAGCTAAGTAAGTTAGGTTCCACTTCGTAACTCCGCTGTACCGATCCCCATCCTGGTGGGAAAGGAGGAGAGATAGATGAGTAACACCTCTGTAAAAAAAATTGGTCCATCTGGCTCGGGATGGCAGAACCTTGTGAGGGCCCCTGCCTAGAGTTACTAGGTGAAAAATGGTCAACGGCTCTAAAGGAGGAAGAGGATTTATATTTCCCAACGGCAGAAGAACCTAGGGAGTAAACTCTGAATGATAATCATCAATCTTGAAGATAAAATGATGTGCGATAAAACTACGGCAAATCTCTACGTGGTTAAGCCTGAAAGGGTGAATCCCACCGCCGGTTCCGATCAGGTGCAAGCCCTGGTGGCCAACGTTGGATGCAAGAGGTATGGGGCAAACCAATCACGCAAAGTTTATGAAGATGGGATGGCACACTTGGCCTGGATAGATATTACAAGTGTCAGACTAAGGAAGAAGTATATGATAAATAAACAAAACCTTTCTCAACTAGTCGAAAACTGATTAGGACTCCACCTAAGGAAAAAGCTGGAGAAGAAAGTGTATTAGTTGCAGAAGAGGAAATAAACAAAGAAAAGATGTCTCTCATTGACATGGACAGTTTTCCTGAGGAAAAATAATAGAGGGCAGTAAATGGAAAAAAGGAAGAAGAAAGTAGTATCAGCTCGGAAGAAATTTTTATAGCATGGAAGAGTTCCAGAAGCTTTTAAACAATGTATTGATAAGATTCGAGAATTGGCTCTGATGACTAAAGAAAATGTTATTACAAGGAAGGCATCAAACTTGAAGAACTATGCCATGTGACTAACTTCCAAGAAATATATGGAGTATCTTAATAGACTTGTGGAACAAAGAAATGATAGTACACTCTCAGAAGGCAAGCCAAAACAGTTAAAGATGGAACCTAGCAGGGACAAAGCTATAGGGGATGTAGAGGATAGTGCCATTCAAAAGCAAAACGGAAATCCAAGAACGGTGAATACATTAACAACAACAAATGACCAAGGGGAAAAGAACGATGACATACAAGAAAGGATGGAAAGTGAAAGAATAAATGAATTCAAAACATCAGTTGAAACTCAAACAGACACTCTTTGCGCAAATATTGTGGTTATAGGAACGTCCACCATGTAACTAGACAGAGAGGCTATTTTACTTAACAGACCAGTATGGGTACAAAATGTTGAAGGTAAAGACCTTAAGAAAATAAAAGTATTGGCTGATTTAAAGAAAGTTCAGAACCACAGATGGAGATTTCAGCTATATAAAAATGAACAAACTGTATCGAAAAATCCACTGAATCATGTAAAGGGGAAATGTTAATTAGTATTAGTAATTACTGAAGTGCAGGATGTAGGAATGACCAGATATATAAAAAAAGATATCGAGAACGTTTTCCAGACCTGAAGGAGACGGAAAAGATAAGGACCTTTGGGATCAACTTAGTAAAGTAAAGGACTATATCAGACAGAATGGAATAAAGAAAATAGTCACTCATAAAATTGCATGTACGGAAGAAGACACCCTAAAGAAGATGTTCCAAGTAAAATTGATTTGTATGAGCCCAGGGAGGTTGCGACAGCTGGAAAAAAAAAAAATAAGTCAGCGGTCACAAAAAAGCGCCCAAATACCTACACTATCCAGTTGGATAGAAAAGGTATGGAATATAATGAACTCCTGAAGGAAGTAAAGGGTGGTGCTCTTAAAGATGTAGAAGGAAGAGAAGCCATCAGGGATCTTGACGCTACATCCAACAAAGAAGAGGTGGAACAGCCCTTGAGGGAAATTGTAAAAAAAAGAGAGTGAACTGATGGTCGGCAACCTAAGGCCAACCAGGGGAAACAGTCACAGTGGACCCATAAAGTGCTGACCATCTAATTCAAAATAAATACATCAGTATTAGATTGATCAGAGGAAGTGTGGAGGAGAGAATCAATGTCATTGTGATTTCGGTGTTGAAACTAAAGTTAGAATTACGGAGCTCGAAATGGTTATGTCTGGACATCCTTGGGAGATGTAATTGTGAGATACTACTGTCCACCGAATGTTTACCTTAATGAAGTGAAAAGAGAACTTAGACAACAAACAAATTTGAACATTGTAATAGGTGAAGATTTTAATGCTAAAAGTCACATGTGGGAATCTCCTCGAGAAGACCAGAGAAGAAAATCTAGCGGAATGGTTCGATGAGATAAAACTGGTAGTAAAAAATAGAGTTGGAAAACCGACATGGGTACGAGGAAGGAGTGAATCATATATAGATGTGACAGAATGTGCCAAACAGTTGGTCGAGCATATCAGAAGCTGGCACATACTAGATAATATGAATCTTAGTGATCCCCGAGATACAATCTATAAGATTTATGAAAAAATGAATACAGTCACACCAAGAAATAAATAAGATACAATGGGTGGATGGAGAGTAAGTCCTGGTTTAATGGAGGAGTTCGACCATGAATTGAGAACAGAAATGGTGAAGTTTAAAAAACAAAGCCTATTACTTACAGAGAGTGAATTGGGTGTGGCCACTGCAGCGGCAAGTACATCAGCTTTTGGGCTTGTCCATGAGAATCAGGACAAAGTTTGAAAAAATAAAATTTTTATTTAAGTATAGATTTGTGTTTTCAGAGAGTTATTATGTTGGTCAATGTTGGCAGTCCTGAATTTTTGGAGAAAAAAAAGAGATTTGTTGCTTTTTAACTACTGACTCAACAGTGCTTAAGTTAGCATGGTATTAATTAATTTATCTATCTTATTTTTAGTAAAGTAGTAATATCATTTACATCAAGTGATATTGACAGTAACAAATGCACCAGTAAAATCAGTAGTATTTAAGGGAACAAAAGAATCAGTTATTTTATTCTGAACTTCAAACACAGTTCTTTTAATTCACTTACAAACTAACTTCAACACACAGTAACGTGAATTACCAGATTTTCACAATTTTTACGCTATCTCACCCAAATATACCTCTACACAGGTAATAAAAATTTCTCTTTCACAAATAATTATTATCATACAAACTTTCATAATTTAATTTTTTTTTTTTTTTTTTGCCCATCCATTTTTGAGTAATTTAACATTAGTTTTTGGTGACGTGAGTTATCGATAACTTACATAACATCTCAAATGAAAGCAATTTTATACTTACTGATTAAGTAGAAAATGAATGTATTAGAACCAATTAATTATAAGAAATTTTATGAAAAAATAGTTCAATATCACTAAATTTTAATAAGTTTAATATTACATAACTTTTATTACTTTTTAAAAACCACCTTTCAAAAGTGTAACGTGAGTTACCATAATTTATCTTTAACATATTTTTTTTTAAGTTATTCAGATATTATTAAATTTAAACAAAACTTGCACCTTTAATAAGTACTCTTTAATTATCTTAAGTTTCCCAACTATTTGTTTGCTTTTCCTCTGGAAAGATAAGCACAAGAGTACTTTAGCTCACATATATCATCCTGCGGTCATATCAAAGACAACATAGCTGTCATGCATACCTCGACAGGAAATTCAAAGTTACCGTTGGAAACAGCCACAAGTGTCTTTATTCACTGTAATATTTTATGCCATGGCAAGCAAACTCCATATAAATATTTATCAGACAATCTGGATCACACTAAAGAAACCATCGCAGTTTATAAATTTACCTAAAATACTAGATAACATTCCAGATTGTGTAAGGGAAGTTCGAATTTGGTCAGATGGGCCAACCTCCTAATTTAAAAACAAGTATATAGTTGCTAGTCTCAAAACTTTGCAAACAAAATATAGAAAGAAAATACTGTGGAACTATTTTGCCACAAGTCATGGCAAGGGCCCTGTTGAGGGCAATGGAGGTTTACTAAAACGACAGGTACTTCTAGGAGTATTAAGTCATAAGGACATCGTACAAAATGCAGAAGATTTTGCAAAAGTAGCAGAACGAGTATTTGCAGTACATACTAAGCTTGTACAGGAGGAAGGTATGGTTGAAATAAGAAAAACTTTGGATACGGAATCACTTTTTGAAAATTCCGAACCTGTTCCTGGAAATTCCAGGGTCGATACTGTGTTTTGGAAAAAGAGTATTTCCTTTAACCACAAAAATGAGACCTAATGATAAATCTACCAGTGAAAAAACAGAATGTCAACCTTCAACAAGTTAGACAGCAAATTTATAATCTTGTGTACAGTGATGACTCTGATCACGATGACCCTGAAGATTTAAATGATGAACCAATGGAAAAGGAGAAAATCACACAGGGATATTTTGGTCTTGTCAAGTTTTCCAGTGGTAAAAGCTCTTCCAATACTTTCAAGTATGCTGCTGTTTGCCAAAGAGATGTAGCCTATAGATGAGTTGGGTGATGTAGAAGTAATTTTTTTTAAACATGTCAAAAACAGCCGTGTTTTTAAGATTGATGAAACTGATACTTTTGTCAAAATAGATCAAATTTGCAATGTTTTACCTGCCCCAGAAATCAAAGTTAAAAGTGAATTTTTGTATTATCATTTTCGCGCAAAATGTAAATGTAAGGGAACTGTAATCCGTTAAAAGTGTAAGCATTGTTGTAACAAAATGTTGTTATTTAGAAATGAGATGTTGCTGAACACCTTCTAAAAGTATGTTTTTAGTGACTACATAATTATGAAGAATTTACATTCTAATAGGCTAAGGAAAGTTCTTTCCTAATTTTAGGTAAAAAATGTGTAAATTATAACTAAATTTTAAGGATATTTCTTAAGCTCAAGTATAAAGTTTTATTTAAGTTTTATAAAATGGTATTGCACAAATTTATTCACATATATACATTAGCAACAAAAGCCAGGAAGGTTGTTAGGTTGATATAAATGGCAAGAAAGATGGGACAAGGAATATGAGACAGGTGTCTGGAAAAAAGGTTAGCCTAATCCCTGAAGTAAGAGAATGGATTGGTCATGGACATGATGAAGTTAACTATTTTATCACCTAGGTCATGGTTGTTTCTGTAAATATACATATAGATTTAAGTTGTGAGGCTGTCCGCTATGGATGTTCTGTGATGATGTTGACACAGCTGAACATACACTATTTCATTGCAATATAGATGGAGTATAGAAAGGGAAGAATTAAACCGGAAGGTTAAATGCACACTGCAAGTATCACACCTCATCAAGGAAATGATGAATAGTGAAGAAAAGTGGCTGATGATGGCTCACTTTATCAGGGACATCATGGTGCAAAAACACGGGGACGAAAGAAAAGAGCACAGAGAAAGGTTTAAAGGAACCTATCAATGATCAATTAGTGTTAGCTTAAAAATGAAGATCAGTACATCCAGTTGCTACCCTGAAGTAATGGTTACAAAAGTCCTACAGGGTAGTGTTGAAGGCAAGAGGAGGTGGTTTTAATGGATGCTAGCTCCACACTTTTGGGGATACAGTTCCCTGGAGCTGGCAGGCAAATGCTTTCCACTTTCGCTCCAGAAAGAAAAGAAAAATAGGTTCCACTTAGTGCATAGTACTTTGTGATACCCCTTCATTCATAATCACAGCTATGTTTAGTAAGGTTTTTAAAAAAAAGCTGGGAAAGTAGGCCTATATTATAAACCATTACAAATTATTTATTTTCTTTGCATAATTCATAAAATTTGTTAGAATACATATGTTAAGAAGCGTCTGCAGATTTATTAAAAAGTATATATAATTTTCTTTGTACACTGGATATAACTTTTTTCGACATATTCTTGATTTGCAAAACTCAAAAAAACATAATGTAGGTACAAAAAAACTTGATTCTAAAAATTGTTGATTTTTCTTGATTTAGGCTATAATTTTTGGTTGATGTTTCAAACAACTGAGTGCTATATATCAGGCCTGAGAATTTAGGATAATTTTACTGAATACATTTTCCTATACGTTAGGCTTACATTTTAAATATATATGGTAGTAGGACTATTGATAATTTCTTCACACAGTTTAGAGAGATATAACAAATATGAAAAGCAAATTTTGAAAAGAACATTTTGTATTATTTAACCTTCTTTGGAACTAAATATATATGGACAAAAATTCATTGCTAAATGAAAGAAATATAGAATTTATATTTAAAAAAACATTTTCACTGAACATTTTTGTATGGCTTGTTGAGAAAACAACATTTAACCTTAACTACATACTATTGACAAACGTTATATCTTCAAGATATAAGCCTAGATAAAAAATTTGGCTGAACAATGAATGGTGAAAAAATGTTATCAATAAGAACTGTTACTTCTTATCTAGAAATGGAAATCTACTTGTTAAGATAATATGACTAACCTTATAAATAACTAGTTTGTATTATACATGACAGTGAAACAATTTAATAGGGTGACATTACTTATGTTACTTAAAAACAATAGAAATATATTTTAAAAGTAGAAAGAGAGAAGGAGAAATACAACTCTGCAATTTACTGTTTTTATTAGCTGCCTACATAGGATACAAAAGAAAAGAATTAGCTTATATTCATTTTTTTTTTTAAATTAACAACTCTCTGGGTGATATTATTTTCTTATCATATTCTACAGTCCAAATAACTAAAGTGAATGTTTCACTGGTAATAGCAGAGCTACACTAAAATAAATGATAAACTGTTTATACAGAGTGTTCGTAAAGTCCCTTTAATCAACTTTATTATTTTTGTTATTGAAAATAAGTTAACAAAACTTTGTATATATCTGGTGTTGCACAACAGGACAATTTTTTTTACATATCTGAAACTTTATGATTTTGGGGGGCTTTGGGAGGTTAAAATTTTCAAATATAAAGGTAGGTCATCTAATACACCATGGAAAAGCTTATTAAAAGAGAAAACAATGGCGCAAACTAGAGCTTAGTATCTTATTTCCTTTCAAAGTAATGGGCAATCAAAGTTCTGGAAAATGATATTGTTATCGTAGCATCAAAGCAGGTTATTAATTTGTTAATATTAGGAATAAGTAGGTTGGTATGTTATTTTCCAGAACTTTGATTGCTCGTTAGCCTACATTGAAACGAAGCAAGATATTAAGCTCTAGTTAGTTTGCACCATTGTGTTTCTCTTTTAATAAGCTTTTCAATGGTGTACTACATGACAAACCTTTATATTTTAAATGTTTAACCCCCTTGCCCCCCTAAGCCCCCAAAAACCATAGTGGGTCAGATATGCCAAAAAATTGTCCTGTTGTGCAACACCAGATATATACAAAGTTTTGGTAACTTATTTCCAGTAATAATAATAATAGGTGATTGAACACTCTGTATATTATTGATTTATATCAGAAGAACACTAACATATGATACAAAATTAATTATACGAGAATCAATTTAAAAAATACTAGTTACAGAAAAATGTGTTGTAACTATGTAAATGCAAGATAATTTCACTTGTTAATAATCATGATTGGCCTAATTACTACATTAAACTGCTGACTGAGCAAAATTAAAGATTAAAAGGTAGGCCCTACAAGTTTTGTAATTGCCAGTGACAAAATAACTCAGACAGTAGGCTAACAACTCAAGCTCTGCAGTTTTTATGATTACCTGTTCTTTTTGGAACAAAATTCCTTAATACGGGTTGCGGTAGGAGTTAACAAATAGAAAATGTAATGCGTAACAAAAAAAAGTGTTATTAATTGGTTGCTATGGCAATAAATGTAAATACATTCAAGAAACATGTGGTTTGGTTCATCAATTTAAATTAAGAGACGATCGGTTCCGTCCGGCGTAGTTCAGACATTATCGTCAAGCGCTGAAATACATTCAATTAAACATAAAAGGTTCGTTCATCAGTCTAGGCCTAACCTAAAATTATTGAGTGTATATTTAATTTATTTTACCTGCCTTAACGGCAACATACATGTATGTATACAATAATTTTATGTTAGGCCTAGAAAATAATTTTAAGTCTAGGCCTAACCTAAAATTATTGTATGTATGTTGCCGTTAAGACAGGTAAAATAAATTAAACATCCACACAATGATTTTAGGTTAAGCCTGAAAAAACATTTTATGTTTATTGAATGTATTTACAATGAGTGGACCAGTGTTGCCAGGTGCAAAAAAATAAAATCGGAAGTTGGACCCAAAAAATCGGAAGATTGTAGGAAAATTCGGAAGAAAATAATATGTAATGTAAAATAATGTATAGAATAAAAAATACACTATACTTTTTATACTTAAAACTGAGTCTAAAAAACAATAGTGTCAATTATGTATAACTATTTAGCCCCTAACACTTTCTACTTCTCGGGAAAAATATGACTATGACATAAGGAGAGTCTAGGTTTCCGAAGAACATTATTCATGAATTACTTAGCAAGCAGATCGCATGGCAAACAATGCTAAAACAAAAACTAAGTTGTTTGATGGGATAGGTCATTGTGAAAATTGAACACAACTGATTTCTGTAAAGTGCAACTATCAAATGAATGAATTTGAATGAATTTTTTTTATTTCCCCTTAAGTACAATAATTGGCTTGTTACATAATATTTACATTTAAATAGAATTACATACAATCACATGTAGAAATATTAGCATATATAGGTGTTGTAAGTGTTCAATATTGTTTAATTTTACTAATAATAACATAACATAATAATAATAATAACATAACATAAATATTCTAAACTAACATAAAAATGCCAATTAAGCATAAGTATTTAAGAAAAGAAAAAGGAAATTAGGTAACCCTTTTGGCAATGCTTAGCAATTATGTTTTTAAGCATGAGGAAAAAAATCGGAAGATATCTAAAAAAATCCGTTTTTCCGACAACTGTCGAAAAATCGGAAGATCTTCCGACAAATCGGAAGACCTGGCAACACTGGAGTGGACATTTAACTGTGTTTAGCTTTGATGTTATAATTCATTCTACACCTTCATTAAAAGTATGGAAACAGTAAATATTTGTATACATTTATTTTTTATTTTTTTTTTCGTGCTTAACGTCCTACTGTTTTGCACTTAAGGCTAATGAAGACGGGACCTACAGTTTTACGTGGAATCCGAACCACAGCCAACGATGTCTGTTAAGAAAAACAACCTAATAATAAACGGCAATTGAAAGATTAAGATGATGTGTGTATGTTACCGTTAAGGCTGGTAAAAGAATTGAAGAAAAGGCGTAATGAACTTCGTTCCTGACGGGGATCCCACGACCGCACACATTTACTTTTTTATATTTTACATTAACATATATAAATAACTCAACTTTATTATGTTGTGTTGAATAACTCTTAAATAAACTAAATAGGATGTATGCATAATTAGGATGTAGGCCTACAAGTTTGGGTAATAGATTCAAATAGGATAATTCCGCACATCTTTCTACATTTGATAACAAATTACCATATTATTACAATTGTATAAATAACCAAATAGACTTAGAGCCTATTCTAAACAGTAGGCTATACAAATGGCTTAACTAATTTATCTTATACATCAGCTTTGCTGGTAATGCACTTTTGCTATTGTCAAAGTTTGTTTAGTTAACCGAACATTGTTTTTGTACATTGGAAATAGAGGTGATATCAGGCCCGTTTTACCGAATAGGCACGTGCCTAGGGCGCTAGGCAATTGGCATTTTGGAGGGGCGCAAAGAATGGAAAAACAAAACAAAATTGCCGTGGTTGTGTCTGCATGCATCATTTATTGCGCCACTGCCGAAAACCGACATCTGACCCAAATCACAGCCGCGCCCGGCGCCGTCTAGTGGTAAGCCAACAAACCAAAAATAATCCAAAGAAAATGTCAAAATGTGATTAAACGAATACTGTAAATAATGTAAATACTTCAAATGTAAAGAAGTTAGGGTGGGTGGTCCGAGATGCCGTGAGGTAATGTTACACGCATTCCCACCGGAGGCCAGTAGATACCTCACGGCTACCGGTTGCCAGCCCGGGACTTGGCGGGTCCATAGGTGGTGGATAATGGGAACACTCTCGAAAAAAATCAGGATAATTTGTAAAGGAGAGTTAAGGGACATTAAATCTAAAGTCCCTCCCGAACCAAAACTGGCATTTCAGACTAAATCTAAATTTATGGGGTATAGGCGTTATGGTTGGGCTGGTGGGGGGGCGTAATCAGCTGGCAGGGGTATGAAAAGGGGCGCTACTCTTCGTTGTGCCTAGTGCGCTGGCAGGGTGTAAAACGGGCCTGGGTGATATCGCAACATCCCATATTAACTTTTAGGCCTAGAGCTATTATTCTTTTTGAGAAGTTTTTAATAGATAATTTAAATAATTATTGTTAGGCCTATTACAATCTGTGTATCTTATATATCTGTGTATGTGTTAGGGAATGAATGTATCATAAATGGATTTAGTGTATTCTTTGTTTTAATTTATTTTAGCTATATTTAAATTAATAGTATTTTACGATAATATTATTTTCTTTCTAATTATTTTGTGGTATAAAGTTTAGGGTTAGCTTCTTTTTCTTTGAGACGTACGGTAGGTCTACTTGGTAGGTTAGTAATAGACGAGTTCGTTTGGCAAGTTGAATAATCGGTAAAAATTTACTTTAAGTTGTCAATTGATTTCTAAGGGAATTTGATATAATAAGAAAGAACACGTGCATCTAACTAATTGTAAAAACAACAAAAAATTTTCCCGGGAAATAATATTTGTAGGAGTTATGAAAGAAATGAAAGTTGAAATTATATAGGTTAAGTTTTGACTTTTCCACAATATTTCACGTAATTAAACACGTAAAAATTAAATATAAACTAAACTATATTAACCCCAAAAGTATCCACAAAGCAAGAAAATTTGAAAATAATGTAACAAAACGTAAATTACGAAAACAATAACATCAAACAATAGAAACTGCAGTAGGCCTATAACTGCGAATTTAAAATGGAATTTCATCATCGTTGCCAAATGGAACAATAGGTTATTGTACTGAATAAGGTGTGTAGGCTATAAATCTCTATTTGAAACCTGTGTACTACTAAACAGCTGACCGCTGGTCAGAATCTCATTGGTTCTGTAATTTAAATAGCCGAGTGTATAACGGACTGATATTAAATTCCCCCTCTACTACTATTTCATTCCCTACATGAATTTGCGAAATGCGAATAAACCAAACACTTTCAGTTAACAAAATGGCTACTATCTGCATCGGTTGTAATATTTCGTCGTTATCACATTATATAATTAGATTAAAAAAAAAACCTGAAGGTACTAACCTATACTATTTAGTCACAGTATGTTGCCGATAGCAGTATGATTATAATATTTTGTCATTATTATCACATTATAAATATAATTAGAATTAAAAAAAACCTGAAGGTACTAACATAAAGGCCTACTATTTAGTCACAGTATGTTGCCGATAACAGTATGATTATAATATTTCGTCATTATTATCACATTATAATTACTAAAGAATAAAAAAAACCTGAAGGTAGGCTACTAACTTAGGCCTATACTATTTAGTCACAGTATGTTGCCGATAACAGTATGATTATAATATTTCGTCATTATTATCACATTATATAATTAGAATAAAAAAAAACCTGAAGGTACTAACTTAAATACTATTTAGTCACAGTATGTTTACTTAGTTGAGTTGCCTAAACTGTTCGTTTTTACCCAAAAAAGAACAAGGACAATCCGGCATCGCTGGGAGAACGGATAGAAAAACATGTCGGCACTTTACAATGTAAATTTCCATAACTTTTGATTTGAAAGTTTTTAATGTTGTACGTGTTGAAGACGGTTAAATATTGGTTTCCCGGCATCAGTGAAGTGTATAAATACTATATTTATTAAGAAAAAAGTTCAGGTTTGTGTATTTACAGTAGTTTTGATTGACAAGTTGCAGTAAACAAATACTGAATAATCTTAGGCCTATTTGTTTACAAATGATAGGCCTATCACATTGCTTTGGGGTTGTTTGTTCTAGCCTATTAGTCTATATCAAGAGAATAAACACATTTATTAATTATAGGTCTAGCTCCAGTAGGCTACTTTACTCTTAAAACAGCACGAAGGCAAGAGAAATGGCACTAGGCCTATATAGGAGCACAGAATAGGTTTTTTATCTATAGGCATGCAAGCACTAGCCCTATAAGAAAGTAACTGACAACTAATCAATAGGCCTACACACACAAATAGGCCTAGGGTACTAATACTAAAACAATACATTAATGTGCTAGCCTACTTTTAGATTTCGGTATCTATGACTTTATCAAGAGTCATGTAACAGATACAAAATATGTGTGATAGGCTAATTAAGCCTACTCCCACCAACCTCTTCTGGCAGCATGAAAAATACCAATTTCTCCCAGGATAAGCATTTATTAGGCCTATATTTCATCAACAAGCACATGGTAAATTTCAAAACTCAAGTTCATTTTTAGGCTAACTTTAGATTAAGAATGCATAAATAATAAATTAGGCCTAGGCCTATGCTTTACAAAACTTCTTTTAAGAAAATAGGCCTATTGTTATTTTACTATTCGGAGGCCTCAAAATTTGCTATTAAACACTGAAATTTAAAAAAAAACACATTCTAGCCCCTGCTTCTCTGAGGGGTAGGCCTGGGGATGCGGAATACTACCCCCCCAGGTGAAACGTGACATCACAAAATCTGCCAACTAACCAATATGGGAGCCGTGTCCGCGACTGGAATACTACCCCCCCTAGCAAAAGCGGGTCGCCGGAATACTACCCCCTGGAAAACTACCCCCCCAAGCAGGTTCCTACAATTATACTGTTATCGGCAACATACTGTGACTAAACAGTTTAGGTTAGTCCTCTAGTTTTTTTTTTTTATTCTAAATATATCGAAACTTGAGTGTGCGTGACTGGAAAACTGCCCCCCCCCCCCCCCGATCTCTGATGTCAAAATGACATAGGAACCTGCTAGGGGGGGTAGTTTTCCGGGGGGTAGTATTCCGGCGACCCATAGGCCTTATTCCACCTTCCCCCTCTAGGTTTGCAGTGTCCCAGATTTCTTTAGAAATAATTTGGTCACCCTATGCATAACTAGCCTAGTACCGGTAGTTTATAGTCAGTTTTAGCTCATTTTAATTTAAAATATTCATCTTAGGTTTTAAGAATAACTAGGCCTAAATAACTAAGGTTATGTAGCCTATAAAATTACATTGACAAAATCTAAGTCTTACCTCTGATTTTGCATCTGGGCTGTACCAGATTAATATGAGAGTAGTTACGATATTCACAATGAGTCCTAATATAGTAATTAAATTTGGAGCAAGCCACAATGGTACTTTACTAACCAACCAATTCCAAAATGGTTGTAAATATGGGTCCAATAAACTTACACTGTCATATTTATATTTATGTTCCCCCAATCGTTTTAATTGTCCAGGGGACAATATTTTTTCCTTGTAACTAAACATACTGCTTTAAAACTAAACAATCATGTAACAAAAAGCACGAGAACTTGAAACTGTATATAAAATAATTGCAACACACACAAGAGCCATATCAATATCAAAGCATTTCAATTACAATCTTACAATTTTACAAATTATTACAAAGATTACGGAATACAATAGAATACGATTTACGCGATTACGGATTTGGCACGAACTACAAATTCAGAATCATACGATTCACACTTCACACTGCCATTGGACTATCCATCACACGTTATGATCACACGGATTGCCTTATCATTTGGTGTCTAGATACAACTTTCAGCCATAAGAGTGCGCCAGGTTCTGTATAATATTATGAACAAAATCATAACATAACAAAAGTAAAATATTTATCTAATTTTTTATACTAATTAATTAAACTTGCAATTAAAGTAAACTTGGAGTTAAGTAATTATTGATCTAGGATTAATTGACTTACTTTTTTTTTTAATTTTAACTAGTTAGATACCGTTAAATAAAAAAAAAAAATTAAATAGTGTGCTTAAGACCACACGTTGGAAGTGATAACTTCTATGATCAATTTATATTTTTTTGTCCGTACTAATATTAGAGGAGGAGGAATAA
>JAGFPH010000292.1:229673-289621 GCA_018207615.1 Philaenus spumarius | reverse complement strand
TATAGTTTTTGCTCCTTGTTTTGTGGTTCGGGTTTTTATTTAAATCAGTGTGATTTTATCGCCACAGTGCTCTTTTATTTGTTTAACTGGAAACATATTTGCAATATGTTGTCATTTTCAATATAATATATAGGCCTACTTTTCATTTTATTTGTAACATATTAAAATTGAGAAGATATACATTTTTAGTTGTCCAAATGCAACTACTGTAATTTACAACAATGTTTATATTATGCTCTAATTAATGTACAAAATAAATATTGTCTTTCAAGATTATTAAATGTTTAAAATGTCGATAGAACTAGTTACTAGAGACATTCTTCAAATGGTTTCTATATGTCCAAACTGAAACAAAACTGTTCCTATTTATCACTGAAGCCTTGGTTAACTTCATAATTGATAACAAATGTTTGTACATTGATAGTGATATCTATAAAATGTATAAATATGTACTCAAGCTGTGATTTTTTCTCCTAACCTATATTTGTGGTTGAAAGTAATGTTTTGATTAATTTAGATTTCAATATTCTGATACCCTTATGCAGTTAGGGTAAGAATTTAAATGTACTACAGTAAATTTAACTGATGTATACAGTTATTTTAAATTATTTGCTATTCTAGACCTAGTTCATTAAAATTTTTAATAAACCCTTGTTTTTTTTTTGCAGAATGTTTTCTATAAACCCACTAGACTTGGGCATTGTGTTAATCTTTATAATTGCTGCCCAACTTTATTTGCTAAATAAGATATAAAATTGTAATGATTGAAAAAAAGAAATGTCTGGAGATTCTAAAGTATTCAATCACAAAACAGGAGAACATGTTGAAAATAATAGACCACTTTCTGTCAGCTTTTCAAGAGAAGCAGATGAAATAAACTTTAAGTCAGACGTTGGTGGAGATAGTAGTAATGAGGATGATATACAAATATCATTAGCTCCATATATTCAAGTGTATTTAGCACACAGTAGTAAAAGAGTTGAGTGCTGCGGAATATCTCTTCCTGTCCCATTTGAAAGAGCTGCGAGAAGATCATGGTGGGATCCAAGATTTGATTCAGAAATTTTGGAAGGTCAATACAGGCTTAGTGCATTTCCTCAAATTAGGCTACGATTCAGGTAGGACTGAGTAGAAATTTAAAAGTGGGTTTTGTATCTAAGACAAATAGGCAAAGTATAGGCCTACATTAACACTCGAGCAGATTTGAAGGTTAGGTTGCTAACTTATGAATTTGAAAATTAAAGCCTTAAAATGGCAAAAATTGCCTGAAATCTATCTTACAGTCTCTAGTCACAGTATGTATCCACATTGTTAACATCAATTAAGTTAAGTTGTTTTTTATAACATAAATATTTGCTGGAGTGTTAATGTATACTTTCACTGATAAATTTGTTAAAATAGATTAATGATATTATTTTATTATTTATTTCTAAATCTGTATTACCTTTAAAGAGTTTATGGCGTAACTTTACTATTCAACTCTAACCTAATATTTTTGCAGACAAGGACGTTGTTTTACATTCTACTGTTAAATGTTAAATACAGGTAAACATACTGTGACTAAATAGGTTAGGTTAGAACCTTTTAGGTATTTTTTTAATTATTATTTTTGCATTTCTGTTAGCTCTAGGTTAGCCTAGAGTCGAATAGTAAAGTTGCGCCGAGTTTATTAACAACATTTTTTAACATGTCTCCTTGCCATATTGCAACAGAGATGACAATCTATGGGGAAGAAAATCTCTAGATTTTTATCTATAGGCCTAATAATGTTTAATTAGTCGTAAGGTGTATATTCAATCAGTTACAATATGCTTAGGTTGGCAGCATTACTCTCTTTCCTAAAAAATGTCTTCATCTTCAAAGATATAGCCTAACAGGTTGGCATGTTGTAAACTTAGCAACCAAACACAATTTGAGATTGTAGGATCCTAATGAGTGAATGGTTAATTAAATGTATACGGGAGTGTATAATCGATAGACTATTTTTGCAGATGGAGGTGACCACCAGTTCTAATAGAAAGAAACAAAACTTCACGCCTTCCTTTATATAAAAAAATTATACTCATCACAGATGCCGCAATATAAATTTTTGGTATTTTTTCACGGATGACACACCACCTCTGTTCAATATTCTTTGTGCATGGCATATTTAGATAAATGCAACCAATAAAATTAATTCTTATAGAATGACGTAATGTTCAATTTGACAACGATGTCTTTGTGATTTATTTCATTTCATTGCCATCTGTGTCTTAATACGTCTCACTGTTAATAGGCCCCTATAACTTATTTTACTAATCCACATTTTATAAGACGTAAACTTTTTTCATGTTTTTGTTAATTTTGTTTTTTATGTTTATTATTTACGTGTTTGGTGTCT
Organism: Philaenus spumarius; assembly: GCA_018207615.1. Taxonomy (NCBI): domain Eukaryota; kingdom Metazoa; phylum Arthropoda; class Insecta; order Hemiptera; family Aphrophoridae; genus Philaenus; species Philaenus spumarius. The sequence goes on along the minus strand of JAGFPH010000292.1, from coordinate 287,241 downwards.
GTGAGGTGTTTAGTGCAAACGTATGAAAAATGGGCGTACATTTACTTTACGACCCTCTTCTGATATGTTGCAGACCTTTTTTATGTTTTTTTTTAGGAAATGGAGTAGGCTTACCAACCTAAGAGCACATTCTACTATTGCATGTTGAATGCAGGCAAACATAATGTGACTAAAGACTATATAAGTTAGAACTTCAGGCTATTTTTTTATTTCTATCAATTCAAAATGCATTGATGTAACGAATTCATTTGTTCCCTTGTTATACACATCGGATTGATTCAATATATCTGTAGTTTGATGTAAAGTACGGTGAACATTACAGTAACTTAAGTAGGCATAGGGTATTTATATGTTACAGAATTTCATAAAGTGAAAATTGTGTGTGTGTTTTGTTTTGTTATAGCCTCTATATAGGTTTGTAGGCTATTACATTAAGCGATTAAGTTGTAGAATAGTAAAAGCGGAGTCCGGCAATTGTGTTTATATAAATTCGATTGTTGCGCGGTCTGATGTCATTGTTTATTTACGTCTAATATTCCTGAGTGAAATAAGTTGTGAATTGAGTTTTAAGTTGGCTTATTTTATTTTTTGTTCAAAATTAATTAAATTTAAATTTTGTTAATTATATTTTCTGTTTTAATTAATTTAAGATGTTTAGAAATAGAGTTGAACATTACAATTATGTATTAGAGCAGTTTCTTGTGCATATGTTGGCACCTTTGCCACAATATGGCCTAAAATCGAAATCTAAACTCTTGCCGAAAAAAGTTAACCCTATTCTTTAATTTTCTTTTTGTTGTAATTTCTATAATATTTATTTCCCATGAAAATTATTTTTGTTAATTTAGAGTCAGTTTAACGTCCAGTTTCAGAATATAAGAACATTTTCTTAAAACCTCTGGTCACCCTCTTCTGTACAATTCTCATAATCTCCTATCGTGTGATATAGTTTTGTAACATCTTAGTACATATTTTCTAGTATATATAGCTTATATATAGGCTAAACAATTCAAATAATGTAGACTATATTATAAGGCAAGTTATTAGGAACATGTAATGTATATTTTGTTAAAATATATTATATACCTCTATACCTTTTTGTGAATGTTGTGCCAAACTATGTTCAAAAATAGATTAATTTCTAACATTCCATTTATACATAAATGTAGGCCCACGTTATCTAGACAATTTTTATTCCTCAGACAGTTTAATATACAGAATGACAGTTCATTGATTATAATAGAATAGCCGAACTTATAAACTAGGCCTAGTTCCATATAATTATTATTTTTTAATGATTAAAAACATTAGGTACATAAATAGTATATATTCTCACCTCAGTCTGAAGTGCAAGTTTACTATTCGACCCTACGCTAATCTATGGTAACAGAAATGCAAGAATAATAATAAAAAAAACCTAAAAGGTTCTAACCTATAGTATTTAGTCACAGTATGTTTACCTACATTCAACATTTAACAGTAGAATCTAAAACAACGTCGTTGTCTGCAAAAATATTAGGCTAGGGTCGAATAGTAAACTTACGCCTAGTCTACTCCTAAACAGTGACCATAAGCATAACGTCATACCATTTCTTACTTTTTTTATAGAAAAAGCTTGTTGGCTCCTATGATTTTGATATGTGTAGGAGTATACTCAAATTTCTTATTAGTACACCAACCACGCAGAACAATAACATATAGGCCTAGATACATATATTCTTATATAGACCTAGTTGAATTAATTAAGCAATGTATTGCATAGTAGGCCGTTAGTATTAGTGAAAGTTGTTTATAAACTAAATACATAATATTTAAAATCCAGTAGCCTATAGGTGTAAGGTAGGCCTACTTGGGACAATCAGCACTAAATTAGAAACTGCCCTACGTTTGGTACAACTGTCAATTAATTTTACTTTCTCACTATACTATAAAATATAGTATAGAGAAAGTATAGTGATCGCAAAAAATTGATGTTGAGATTTTTGTGGAAATATCTGTTTTGGGACCACCTGAGTCCAAAAAAATGTTTTTTACAAAATGCCTGTCTGTATGTGTATAAAGCGAGAGAGAAAACTATTCAATTGATTTCAAACAAATATCCACCAAACATGTCAATTAGGCCTGTATAGGCCTAGATGCATGAAAAAAGTTTTGAAAAACAACCCTCTTTTTGGTCAATAAATCAGTTACAATTTTTTTATAAAAAAACTTCTCTATTTACTATTTTGATAAAATTTGGCTTATTTGTAGCCCTTGCCATATGCAAAAAATCATATCTTTCTAAACATTCTCGTTTAGCTAATAATAATAATAATAATTGATTTTTGGAGGTTTTTTGGCGAAAAAGTGGGTTGTTTTCCAAATTTTTCAAAACATTTTTTCATGCATCTATACAGGTCTAATTGACATGTTTGGTGCACATTTGTTCGAAATCGATCTAATAGTTTTCTCTCTAGCTAATAATAATATTTATTAGTTAATCTCCTACTTTAATGTAGGCTATCCCTTCTCCTACTTTAATATAATTACTGTACTATGAAGTCACAGTGAATCTGTTTAATAATTTAAATATGTTTGTGAGAAAGTATATTTGCCAATTTCTGGTAGGCTACCGTTTATTTATTTTAAAACTGTTTACTTGGATTTTGGATAAAATAGAAATATCTTGTTGTCTAGCAAACTATTTTCATTGAATATACATTTTAATCGTTCTAAGGATAATTGAAAATAATTGTCTTAAATTTGATTTATAGGCTATAGCTGACCATGTAACTGTGTAAACTCTTTGTGTAACCTCCTTCACTGAAGTAATCACTTTCAATACCAATCATGATTCAACTACAGTTAAAGTTTCTGAAAAAGCACTTAATAAGAGCTTATCATAAATTATGTGAATTAAACAAAATATGGCTAGAAGGGAGTTGAATATTTATAATCATATATTAAAGTCAAAATCCTAAAGTAAATTAATAAAATGTATATTGATATTTTACCTGAAACTAAGAAATCAATTGAATGAGCTATGAATTTTAGTGTAATTACCAAAAACCCACTAAATTTTATAAGTTACCCTTAATTTTGAGCACTGGAACAAATGATTTGTTTTCCTAAAAATTAAGTGAAAAAAGTTCCTATGTAGGCTACTAGCGATTGCTTATTTTTATTCAGAGATGAAGCAAAATTGCTGAAAATTTTCAAACAATGATCTTATTTTTAATTAACAATCCTTATACACTGAGTAGGCCTATAATAATTATTTACTAGTTTGAAATGTTGACAAGTAACCTGATGTTGATAGCTCCTCCAATCACATTATTAATTTATAAACTATATCAAAGCCTACTAAAGAATACCGTTGCGGGGAGGCCAATAGGATGGGCGCGCAGCTTTGCCATATATACTAGCCTCGAACACTCCTGGAATTTACCGCTCGAGACTTGATTGCACAGTTTAAAGAATTATAAATGCGTTGAGTCAGCCGCAGTCAGTTAGAAGCGTGGGAAGAACGTGACAACGTCGCACTACGGCGATTGGAGCGTTCAAGGTCTCGGTGTACACAAGCCCGTCCCTCAACGGTATTCTTTAGTGGGCTTTGATAGGCCCCTGTAGTAATGTTTAGTGAGACTTTACATTTCGGATTTTTTAAAATTACGATGTTCATTATTTAATTTATAAATAACACTAGCTGACCCGTACGGCGTTGCCCGTGGTGGTTGGTATTTTCAGTCTTTTTAACGTAATTGTATTCTTTTTAAGTGTTCAGTCAGTGAGTGGTATTTGGCTTATATATATATATAGATCTTAAATAATAAAAGCACTATTGTCATAATAATAAAAGATCTGAAATTATGATTTTAGTAACTTTGATCCCCCCAAACCCCTCCTAAAATTTCCAAATTTTTCATACCCTTTCTTAGTGAGCACCTATGGCCCTAGAGGAAGCTACATACCAAATTTCATTCCAATCTGTTCTGTAATTTTCGAGAAATCGTGATTTAGTAATTTTTACCCCCCAAACCCCCCTAAAATTTCCAATTTTTTCAAACCCTTTTTTAGTAAGCACCTATGACCCTAGAGGAAGCTACATACCAAATTTCATTCCAATCCGTTCGGTAGTTTTGAAGAAATCATTTTTTAATAACTTTGATCCCCCCAAACTCCCCTAAAATTTCGAATTTTTTCAAAACCCTTTCTTAGTGAGCACCTATGGCCCTAGAGAAAGCTACATACCAAATTTCATTTCAATCCGTTCGGTAGTTTTTGAGAAATCGTGATGAGTGAGTCAGTGAGTGAGTGGTATTTTGCTTTTATATATTTATATAGATTAGGGATATTAATACATTGAATAAAACTACCAAAGTGATTGGAAACTCATTGTGATATCGTATCTAATATTTATATAATAATTCACGTTGATTTATTTTGCTTATAGGCAAAAAACTTGGTGGTATGAACCAGGGCTGCCGAGAGTGGGGCAAAAGAGGCACATTGCCTCAGGCCCCCTGGTTTACAAATAATTCAAAAATTGAAAACAATGATTATGTTGATTTAACAGTCAATTAACTTTTTTTTCAATATAGCATTAGTTTAAAAATATTTGTATGAAATCCACAATAACTTGATTATAAAGTGGGATTTTTAAGTTACCCGGACAGATTTCTTTTTGTGTGGTATTAAAGGAGCATGGTTGGCAGTACTGCAGCAGTGCAGTCGCAGTCAACCAGACGATGTCGGGCAGACGGCAGTGAGTTTGAATTTTGTTGTTTAATATAGAGTCTACGTAGTTTGTCTTCAACATCCTAAGTTTCAATATAGGCAATTATTTTCATTAATTTCTAATATTATTATGTATTACTACTGTCTACGTGTACCATATTATTAAATTTTTTTAGTATTTATTATTGTGTGAAAAAAATGACTCTTCCTTCCCCTCCTCCCCCCTTCATTTAGCTTCGAGTCAGGGGACCTCAAGAATTAAATTTGCCTCAGTTCCCCTAAATCCTCTCTGGAGCCCTGGTATGAATTGTCTGATTCATGGATTATGTTTTAAAAACATATTATATTTAGTAGGCTATGTTAAAGTATACATCCAATAAATTTTCATATTTTAATAAATGATGCATAACCTAATTAATTCAAACATTGCTCCCTTATTATTTTCACAATCTTAATATAAATCCTTTATGCATTTTCATTCAAATTTTTAGTTATTGAAAAAACTAAATACCAAAAGTATTTAGATTAAAGAGATTTTCTTTTAATACTATACTCACATTTTAATTTCTTGTTGCAGATATTCTCTCATCTATATTTTTGTGGTTTCCTTGAGTTGGAGTTTATACCTGACCTGCAAGACCTTCCTTCGGATTACAGATAATGAAACTTATCGTGTTGGAATTACATTTGGAGTATTTTCTCTTTTTACTCTATTCATTCTATTATTTACTCAGTCCAATTTATATAGACGATTTCATCTTCCTGTTTCAATAATGACATCAATACTCATGTTTGCATTATCCCTAGTTTCTGTTGGAACCATTTCAGTTTTAACACCGGTTGGTGATTTTTCTCTTTGTATTGAAATCTTAATGATCATGTATACAGTAATTCCTTTACCATTATATATGTGTGTAATACTTGGAGTTTGTTATTCAGTATTATTTGAAGTTTTGATCGGATCAGCATTTGCCTTAACGCCACGCATACTGTGTCATATTTGTGTTCACTTAATTGGAGTACATATTCTTATTATGACTAATGTCAGGATGAGAGGTACATTTATGAAGGTTGGTCAATCACTACTGGTACGAAGGCAACTTGAGATGGAGAAACAGCTAAAAGAAAAAATGATACACTCGGTAAGTAAATTGTCACTGTGTTTAATAGGTATGTATAAGTATATAACCAAATAACCAATAGTTTAGTGAAATACGCTATGAAGATATATATATAATATAGACATTCTCAACCCTTTGTGGCCAGTAAAATGTTACTGAATTTTCTGATATTTCAAGAGTTGTAAAAAATAAATACTTCCCAAAACGGCAGAGCCAATACTTACACAAACCTGTATTCTATAACAAAAAAAAAATATGTAATATTTTCTATTGTAATATAAAAAAAATTAAATAAACAGAATAGCACTGGTAGATCGTAATGTGACCTATTAAGCACCTTAACAGTGACTGAATAAATAGAACTTTACGGACAGAGTCACTATAACTGGCCTCATACCATTTCCATAGAATGCAAATCAGCACTACTTTGGATGAAAACTTAAATATTAAAAAAAGTTTTTCACATTCATAAAAATTCAATGATTTTTCCCAATGATTGCTATGCATTTTCCATCAACCATCACCGTGCCCTGGTTATAGCTCAAATTGGCCAGCCGGTTTTTAGTGTTTTGCAAGCATATTTTAAAAAAATTTCCAAAAATAGTAATTCTATCTCAATCCAAAAGTGTTCTATACCTTTTTTGTAGAGAAAGGTTCAAAGAATTCATACATGCAATTAAAAAATGTATTGTGTAAAATTGTAAAAATTATTAGCTCAAGAAACAAAAAATGTTCAGTAACGGAAGAAAAAAGTTCAACTTTAGACCTACATAACAAGTAGTAAACATTTTTTGTAATTTTTTCATAAGCGTAAAAAAGTTTTGTAATTTAGTTTTAAATAGAACTGTATAAAAAAATTTATCAATTTCTAATTTCTTATTTTGAAAAAAACAGTACACGACTGCCAAATACACGACTGCTAACAAAACTAGGCCTAGTTTGAAACGTAATTTACTAATTCATGCTTTGCCCAAAAATGAAATATTATTATAAAAAAGTGTTGAGAATAAATCAAAGAAAAGAACAGTATACTTGTCTTTCCTTAGTTCACAAAAGTGTTTGAGTTATCTTTATTTGAATAACAAAATGACATCAATGTAATGAAAAGTCGCTGGTCGCAGGATGCCTCGTATAAATATCGTGGGAAGAGTGGGAACCCATACGCTAGACGGTCTCACCAGATTGTCCTAATTATGTACTTTTCATTGCTGTCTAGACTAACAACAAACTGGTTATTTCTAGTTTAATTCCCATTGTTAGAAAGATCAAACTGTTCTCTACAAAATGGTGAAAAGAAATCTGTCAAAACATATGGTATAGTAGGCGTTATCTCGGTTGACAAATGGGCTGTTTCATTGGTTGAAAAACTGTCCAATCACAAGGTTTACAGAAATCGTCGGCAAAAATCGTGTAAAATAGTGACATATGATTGGAAGGCACTATTAGAAAGATAAAATCTTGACGAATCCAATGGTAGCTTTATAATCTCAATAGAAATACTTCTGTAGGTGGGCTTGAACGTTGAAGAAGTGGGAAATAACAGTAGTATTTTATGCAAATTCACGCGTTGAAACAGCTGTAACCTGATCCAATTTGAATGCTACAAATTCATTTTAATACAGAAAAGTAGGCAGTTGTAGGCTACATGTGGTTCAGTCAGAATCAGAATTTGAACTAGGGACATCTTATTCAGACTCAGATGATTCCTCGCTTGAAGCAATTTCCAAAGGTTGAGAATCTTTTTCGCCTTCATCTTCAAACTCTGGTCTATTGCTGGATTTAGTTGGTCTATTCATTTTTCTTTTTTCAGCAATCTTCAAATTACTATGGCTACGTAATTTTCGCCGCTCTCTCTGTCGTTAATTGATTTCTTCTTTTATTGTGTATCCATGAAAAGGTGCTGAATGTCATCTCAGTTGCGGCTGAAGTGACAGGTGCCCCAAGAAAACGAATTGCCACGTCAGCTAGTAAACATGTTCCTCTCAGCTGCCTCCACCACAATAAAGGCTGCACTTCATTTTCATCTTCCTTTGATGTTATTCCTTCCCAAATGAATTGGTGACGTCAAATTCCTTCTTTATCTCGGTAATCAGCAAGGTCTTTTTGAATGTCAATGATCTTCAAGCCCATGTTGTTCTCTACTTCACATATGAAACTGATGGTGTCAAGTAATTCTTCTGCGTCAAGATGGCAACCTTGGCTTGAAGGACTTAAGATATCTTAAGGACTTAAATAATAGCACCAAAATGTTTATTCTGTTTATAAGTTATTATGCCTACTTACAAACGCAAAAAAAAATGTAGGTTACATTAATACTTGGACGATTAGACCTAAATTATAAATTAATACCTAGCCTAATTTAAAAAATTACTATTCTTTCAAAAGGGTGAAGGATTTCCATTGCCCTAAATTCAAATACAGCATTATGTTTGAAATAATAAAATACTCGTACTCGTACCTATTATATTAGCTATTACTCATATGCTTGATAATAATAAATACCCATTTGTTGGGTATTTTTGTATGACATTTTTGGGGAATTAAGGGGTGGAGCTTTACTCAAAAAGGTACTATTCTCTAAATAAGGCTATTACTGAGTATAATATGCTTAGAAATACTTAAAACACTATTTAAATCATTCTTTCTCATAAATACCCTCATTTTGGGTATTTACCCTGGCCTCGGGTAAATACCCATTTTATATTTACTTTCACTCACCCGCTGGGTATTTATCCGGCCCACATTACTAATGTCAAGTATAACCATCTGTTTCTTATTTACATGACCGAAGTCGGGTATGAAATCTGTAATAAGTTTACCTTATCTACCTGACTGAAGCCGGGCATGACAGCTATAAAAATGTTTACTTATTTACTTGCACTAAGCCTGGTACGACAGCTAAAAAAATGTGTTCCTTATTTACCTGACCGAATACTGGTATGACAGCTATAAAAAAGTTTCACTTATTTACCTGAACTAAGTCTGGTACGACATTTATAAATTATTTAACTTATGTATGTCAAGTATAACCATCTGTTTCTTATTTACATGACCGAAGTCGGGTATGAAATCTGTAATAAGTTTTCCTTATTTACCTGACCGAAGATGGGTAAAACAGCTGTAAAAATATTTACTTATTTACTTGCACTAAGCCTAGTATGACAGCTAAAAAAATTTGTGTTCGTTATTTACCTGACTGAATACTGGTACGACAGCTATAAAAAAGCTTCACTTATTTACCTGAACTAAGTCCGGTACGACATCTATAAATTATTTTATTTAACACATGTATGTCAAATATAACTATCTGTTCCTTATTTACATCACCGAAGTTGGGTACGACAGCTATATAAAGTTTTACTTATTTACCTGAACTAAGCCTGGTACGACAGCTAAAGAAAAGTGTCCAACGCGGCTGTATTATGTATTACTAGTAAACCCCCTTGAAAAATCACAGGCGGATTAATTATACACTTCAGAAATACAGTACATCATTTATACAAAATACTATTTAAACAACACACTTTATCTAGGCCTAAATAACTATGTAGACAGGGAATTATTAACTCGGTAAATGTGTGCAATTATAAGGACTATAAAACTGTAGGAATATTTGTTAAGATTTTGTGTTTATGAATATTATTATACAGGGTGTTTACAAACTCCCTGGAAATATTTTGTGTATTTGTTCCTTAGGTCAAGACAATAAAAAAACGTCACATAAATATGGGTCTGATATGCCTAGTTTTCCTAGGCATTTCATACCCACATTTATATGACGTTTTTTGATTGTCTTGACCTAAGGAACAAATACACCAAATTTTTCCACGGAGTTTGTAAACACCCTGTATATATTTAAAGAAAGATAAAAATATTATTTTTTAATTGCCTTTTATTTCATATTGGTAGATCAAATGATTTAGAAGTTATTAATATTATAGTGAAGAAATTAATAATTGAATATGTTTATATGTTACACGAAGATGTACAAATGTTTTTGAAGTTTAACAAATGAGTATCTCTTCTTTAAATTTGTATAACTGAATATATTGATAATAAAAGGTTGTTTTTATATTATTCATTTTATAACCTCAAAGCTAGTCTTATAACGTATTATTAAAACATATTTAAACAAATCTACTTCACAAGACTTAGGCTATATTATTGATTGAAGTTGTAAACATAACCCCAAAGTGTAATCTGCGCTAGGTTTTGTTTGCGTATTCTTTAAATTTGTATAAACGAATATTTTGATGATATAAGGTTATATTTATATATACAGTTTATAACCTCAAAGAAAATATTGTAACATATTATAACATGCCGGTACATTAGTTCTATAACTAACTCATATTTAATAAAATCAACTTCACAAGAAATTATAACGATTGAAGTTGTAAACATAACCTCAAACTATAATATACACTGGGTTTACAGATAATGGGTGAAATCAGCTGTTATATTAAAAGTGGTGATGGTGACGGTGATGGTAACGGTAACAGTTTCGTCCCTCGAGTTCAATGATTTTTCCTCACTCAAAAAAGTGCCTAATGCGCCTAAAGAAGTTTCCACTTCAAAAACAATTAATCCAACTAGGCGAGTTGGATTTAAATAGTTTATATTTTGTACAGTGGGGAATTAATTTTCCATTCAAATTCTAAGAGATGTCAAAAGTAATTTTCAAACAATGATGACGACCATGTTTTGCCATAAAGTAAGAAGAAAAAACTATTGTCAGATGATCTGTTTTTTTTTGCCTCTAACAGTAACAAAAAATACTTTATTATCAAATTGTGTTTAGTTGCTATCTAAATGACCTTGAAAATGGTGCTCTTTTAGTACCAAATGTTGACATTTGTGTTTTACTTGTCTGAAATTGAGATAGATTACATATTCATAGTTTGAGTTAATATAATAAAAATTAGTTCACGTAATTGAATAAATTGTATTAATATTTAAATGGAAATTAATTTGTAAAATCACTTTTTAAATAAATAAAATAAATAATACAATCATTCTGTACATTTACATTTTTTATTAGTTAGAAGTCAATGAAAACAATTACAAATTTTGGTTACTCAACATGGATTAAAAACTGATCCAAATTCAAGATAGAAATTCTTACTCCTTGTTGCTTTTTCATACTTTTGATTTATTTAGGATTGACTGCTTTGATTTACATTCTTAAATTTATAACAATAATAATTTTGATTTCCACAGTTTGATTTTGTTTAACAATAAGATGAAATGTAACAGGTTTGACTATAATCAATATGTATAAATAAGTGCTACTACAGATACGTGATTATTTATACAATGGAACTTGGATGGTTAGAATTCGTCTATAATTCAAATATTTTTCTTGGTCCCTAGCCTGTCATTAAAAAAAAAACATAAACAATGTTAAAAAATCATAAATAATTTAAATTTTATTTTGGTTAATTCAAAGTTTAAAGTTTTCACATCAAAGATACTGCATAGTTGGGGGATGGGCAGTGTGAGGTTAGTGTCCTGTCTCCTCCACCCCCCCCCCCTATTACTTCTCCCCACCCTTTGTTCTGCACTAGGAATGAGGTAACAAGGTCATATTAGGCTAGGGACACACTATCCGAGAGATCGCCCGGACGGGTTTTACCCGGAACCGGGCCCGAGTGGTGATACATAGGGAGGCATGAGGCAGAACACACTATGCCCGGACGACAGTTTGCCCGGATGGGTCTCGGAAGCACGTCTGGGTATTCTCTACTCGCTCGGCCGAGAGTTAGCCTGTCCGAGCCTCGGAACCAAGTAGAGAAGCATTGTGTCTTACGACAAAGAACACAATAGACGGTCAATCACCCGGGACCCGGAAAGAGAACGGAGCCATTCAGCCATTGGCAATCTTTTTTTCAACCCTATACAAGTGTACAATTGTGAATCCCTGTGGCTTGTGTGCTGAAATATTTTGAGAATTGCATTTACAGGATGTCTTCGTCTTTGGATATTGACATAGATTTACTCGAAGAAGAAAGAATAAAAAGCTCCCAACAAAAACCTCTTTTCGATAATTATTGTATGGACACAAAAACGCCTGTCCCTCTTCTTTTTTCGTCTGTGATGAAGAAGACACAGCACAGCCAATTTTTTACGTATTGACAGTTGCATTGTCAAAGCACAACTGAGCTAAACAACTGTTCACTGATCGACTCCGGGCATTCGCTCGGATAGTGTGTCCCTAGCCTTAGTCAATTAAATTCTCGCCTGTCAAGTGTATAGTATAGCATGTGTGTATGCTTAGTGATAACGCGGTTTCAAGAAAATACACTTAATGCAATTTTTAGTTTAAACTTTTGTTACTGCACAGTTGGGGGATGGGCAGTGTGAGGTTAGTGTACTGTCTCCTCCCCCCCCCTATTCCTTCTCCCCACCCATTGTTCTGCACTAGGAATGAGGTGACAAGATCATATTAGTCAATTAAATTCTCGCCTGTCAAGTGTATAGTATAGCATGTGTGTATGCTTAGAGATAACGCGGTTTCAAGAAAATACACTTTATGCAATTTTTAGTTTAAACTTTTGTTACTGCACAGTTGGGGGATGGGCAGTGTGAGGTTAGTGTCCTGTCTCCTCCCCCCCCCCATTCCTTCTCTCCACCCTTTGTTCTGCACTAGGAATGATGTGACAAGGTCATATTAGTCAATTAAATTCTTGCCTGTCAAGTGTATAGTATAGCGTGTGTATGCTTAGTGATAACACGGTTTCAAGAAAATACACTTTATGCAAGTTTTAGTTTAAACTTTTGTTGAGTTTTCTTCTTGTGACAATGTAGTCGTCTAAGCTTAAGCCTACAACCTTCGCCGAAAAAGTTAATGGTAATTAACTAGTAGTTCTGTGAACAGTAGACTTCGCTCGTTGAAATAACAAATGTGGTTTTGAGCTTAGGTTAAAAATAGTGTGCCAGTAAGGAAGTAAGCAGAAGGTTTAGCCAGTGAAACATTATTTTGCAATTCCCGTGATTCCGGTGTTTCTAGCTCTCGTTTTTTTCTTTTTTTGAGCTTTAACTGCTAAAGATTTTCTTTTAGGGGGCATTGTCTTTTATGTAGGTTAATAATGCGTAAGGTCTACAAATATCGCATTATTGAGGGAAAACAGAATTAAATATTTACATACTTAAATAACTAAAACTTAAAATTTACAGTTCCATATCATATTCCAATATTTAGAAATAATGAAAACAAACGATGTTAAAGCGTCGTGATAGTGATCTAAACCCATGTACCAACACTTCTCTAGCTGTCCAACAGTCATTTTTTGTATGTCCTTTATCGCCGAGCGGTTTCATTTGTTTCATCTCATTTTGTAATTCAAGTAAAGCTAAGTCAAATACTTTTATAAAATAACAATTTACAAGTATACAGTTCAATTCTTTGATTCATCCTCTACACTTTCTTATAATAATATGTTATTTTTGGGCAAAAGATATATTCCTAAATTACTATTTAAAACAGGCCTAGTTTTGTTAGCAGTCTTGTAGTAGGAACATAAAAACTTGTGTTTTCAAAATAATAAATTTGAAATTTATAAATATTTTTATACAGTTCTATTTAGAACTAAATTACGAAACTTTTATACATTTATAAAAAAAATTACAGCAAATATTTACTACTTTTTAGTAGGTTTAAAGTTGAACTTTTTCCTTTCGTTACTGAACATAATTGTTTCTTGGGCTAATAACTTTATTAATTTTACTTCAATCATTTTTTTTACTGGCATATATGAATTCTTTGTCTACAAAAAAGCTATGGAACACTTTTGAATTAACGTGTAAAAACATGGTAGAAATACAAAAACTTGGATGATTTTTTACAAATTTGAAGTTTACGGCCATTTTGTGAGCTTACCGTTAGAGATACAGAAAAAAATCAAGAATACAATTTTGTTGAAAATCTAATTTGCTACCTGCTAAATGTTATTAGTTTTTAAATTCGACTTACGGTTAAGCCACAAACTGGCTTTGGAAAAAACGGTCCAGCCACCATTTTTATTTTATTTAAGGGGTTAAAAATGAAAAATGGAAAAAACCGTATATATACATGGCTCGGCCTGGGAATAAGGAACATTCATGCAAATCGGTCAAGGCATTTGGCCATAATCGTGAGACAGACAGACACACAGACGAAATGCCGAACAGTAGAGTTAAAACGGAGACCTCGCTTCGCTCGGTCAATAAATTGGAGAAGTGTCTAAAGAAGAAATTAGAGATAGCTAAGGAGTTTCATCGACGTTTTAAAAAATATGAAGAAAGACTTTTTAGCAGTAAAAGTAAGAGTGGAAAAAGGCAAAAGGGACGTACTCTACTTAAAAACAAAGCAAGTAGAGTACGTATCTATTGTGAGAACTTGGATGACAAAAGTGGTATTTTTGAGAAGTGGCTCTTAAAACTCGATACAAAGTTTGGCGAACAACAGTGAAACATTATTCTCCTCATTGATAATGAACTGCTAATAAACGTTGCTACAAAAACATAAACAAAGCCAACAAAATACGTCTCCAGTGTGAGAGCTTGAATGAGAAGTGGTATTTTTGAGAAGTGGCTCTTAAAACTCAATTCAATGTTTCGCAAACAACAGTGAAAGAATATTCTCATCATTGACAACTAAACTGCTAACATGTGTGAGAGCTTAGGTGACAAGTGGTATTTTTGACAAGTGGCTTTTGAAACTCGATACAATTGTGTGTGTGACATATACAATCCGTGCGATAGAAAATTATGATGAAACAAGTAAATTCCTATAATATTTAAACAAAGAATGATGGGTCTAGTAACAAAAGAGACGCAAGATCTAGTAATCAAAATTTAATGAATTGTATATATACATATATATATAAATAAATCAAAGACGCAAAACAAGTAAATTTTAATAACTTAAAAAATGTAAAGATAAAAAATATATGCAGACTATTTATAATATAAAATTAAAAGAGCAGACTTAAATTTTAATGGATAGGAAAAAAACATTGGTAAACAAAAGTGGGTTATATACTTGTGTGAATATTGAACATTGATAAAAATAACAGTGCATATTAAAAAACAGTCTAATATAATGTTAAGGTCACATAACAAACAGTTGTAACACATTTAAAAAGAAATAACTATCAAAAGAACTACATCACTTAATAAAAAATAAAATAGCACAAACGTCTATAGTGATATAGAATACAGACTCAATATAGATGGCGGTGCTGGTAAACAACCATGACGATTTACGAAGGCTGTGTACGTGCCCAATTGCTTTCAAGTTGGAGAAAGGTTAACATAGCTGGTGTTATGTGATTTGTCGCTTCATTGAAGAATGAAGGATTGTTTGTTGGAGAGAGTGGTGAATTGTGTTCTAATGTAAACGTTTATTAGTAAATTGTATATATACGCTTTATCGTTGTAATCCAGCGAATATTTTTGGAGGATTCGTAATTTAACAACTTGTAACCATGTGATTGGAACAATGCTTCGAAGAACTTCTTGTGTAATGCAAGTATCGTTAAATATCATTGAAAACTTAGGTGTATGTTGAACTTTTTGAACTATTTTATAAATGTTAATGGCCATAGAATGTAATAACTTTCAGTCTGCCTTTTAAATTCAATTTTTTCACATAGGCCTATTCTAAATTAAAACTGCGTCTCTTTTTATATAAAATTTTAAGTTGCATGTTGTAAATTGTAAAATTATGTTTTGTAACTCATGTGTTATGGACAAATTTTTCTTGTGTAAAGACATTTTGACAATGAGCGAGTAAAGAGTTTAGTTATTCGTCACGATGTATTGAAATTCATTGGTTCCCACAATTGTCTATGTAGGGAGTACTTTTGCAGCAACGAAACACACCCCGGTAAATCAAATTGGAATAAAATGTTTGTGTAAAGTATGATATGCATAATTATTAGAAATGATGCTTATGAGATTATTTTGCGGGAAAAGACGCTTGCCACGCATGGTGCAATCTTTTATAATAAACTTTACACCATGAGGTAGGTTGGCGGGATTAAGCGATGTAGTCACAGATGACGTCATGTTGCATAGATAGAATTATATGTGGAAGATTGAAAGACGTTTCAAAAGTAAACAAAGTAAGTTTTTGAGGTTAAATGTTAGTTTTTTGATTTGGAAGTACAGTAGATTGAACAGAAAGTGTTTTTTAATTGGAATAAAATAATAAAATAAGTGTTAAGCAAAGAATAATTCACATATAATCTTTTATTTATTTGAACAATTTTTAAAAATTTTTATTTGGAAATTTCTCGATTTCTTTTTTTTTTAACAAGTTTATTTACAAATTATATTTTATTTTTATAACACTTAGATCACAAATGATATTTTTGAGAAGTGGCTTTTGAAACTCGATACAATAGTGAAAGATTATTCTCCCCATTGACAACACTGAACTGCTAACACGTATGAGAGCTTAGATGACAAGTGTTATTTTTGAGAAGTGGCTTTTGAAACTCGATACAATAGTGAAATATTATTCTCCTCATTGACAACTGAACTGCTAACACGTGTGAGAGCTTAGATGACGAGAGGTATTTTTGAGAAGTGGCTTTTGAAACTCGATACAATTGTGAAAGATTATTCTCCTCATTGACAACTGAACTGCTAACATGTAAGAGAGCTTAGATGACAAGTTTTGAGAAGTGGCTTTTGAAACTCGATACAATAGTGAAAGATTATTCTCCCCATTGACAACTGTTGCTAACACGTGTCAGAGCTTAGATGACAAGTGGTATTTTTGAGAAGTGGCTTTTGAAATACGATACTATAGTAAAAGATTATTCTCCTCAATGGCAACTAAACTGCTAAAAACAACATTCCGCCTATGAAAAATGTGAACGTAATTTTTTTCTCACCTAATATGTCATCAGTTGTTCAGTTTATGGACCAGGGGATAATAAAACATATCAACCATTTCTGTATTTGATTGTTTGTGGAGAAGATGGCTACACTCCTTAATCAAATTTAACATTCTTCAAATCACACGAATGGACAAGCAATCATATGATCAAGTGACGGTAGGTATAATTAAGAGCTGTTTTAGGAAAACTTTTTTTGTGACAAATGCTGTTAAAGTGCTGACAAAACTTTGGACGAAATACTGTCTTCAGTTGATGGCTGGGAGGAAATTTGATCTGATTTTATTTGCTATGAAGAGTTTGTTACTGTTGATGAAGATGGTGCATTGTGAGACGAGCTCAGTGACATGGACATTCTCGCCGTGGTAATCAAGCTGCAGACGATGTGTATGAAGATGAGGACATTGATTAAGTAATCTACAACCAATTTATAATGGAGTAGAAACATCCAATTATGTCCATCAATTCAGGTTATTTTTAAAAATAAAAACTGTGTAAGTGATTTTATTTTTCAATCAATAAACCATTTAAATTTATTTGTTTTGATAAAAAAATTAAATCAAGGAAGCAATCTATGACTTTTTTTGACAAACGATAAATGTAATTTCTCTGTAAATACTTATTGTACTCGACTTTTTTTACTGCACAGTCATTTTACTGTACAATCAACTCCTGTAAAAGCGAGAGTACGTACATACGTGCTTACATACGTGAGTAACATTCAGCTGATTTCACCCATCATCTGTAATTCTTAAACAAAACCTAGCGTAGATTATACTTTGGGGTTATGTTTACCACTCCAATCATTATAATTTCTTGTGAAGTGGTTTTTGTTTTTAAATATGAGTTATAAAACTATTGTAGGCTAATATGCTATAAGATTTGCTTTGAGTTTATAAACTGTATATTCATACAACCTTTTATCATCAATATATTCGTTTATACAAATTTAAAGAAGAGATAACTATTCGTTCAACTTCGGAAACATTCCTACATCTTCGTATAACATATTTGATTATTATATGTTATCATGTTGACAATCATTTGATCTATCAATATGAAATAAAAAGTAATTAAAAGATAATATTTTTATCTTTTTTTAAATATATAATAACGGATATAAATAAACAATTTTAGTAAATAGACCTACAGTTTTATAAACCTTATAATTGTACACATTTACTGAGTTATAAATCCCCATCAACATTAGGTAGGCCTAGATAAAGTCTGTTGTTTTTCAATAGTTTTTTTAAATGATAAATTTCTGATGTGTATCTAATTAACTTGCCTGTGATTCTTTACGGTGGCTTACTACTTACTCAGTAAAGTACAGTAAATAACTCATTTTGTCATCGTTTTTATTGTAAAAATCATTTTTTGTTAAATCGTGCAGTTTGAGTAAAATTTTTAGTAGTAGTAGTATAGTTTGATTCAAATTTTTTGATAGATCCAATTTTTTAATGGTCTCTTGAGGTTCGAATCACCCAAGTTCCATTGTGCTTATTTCAAATGAAATTGAAAGTTTTTGTGTCTATTAGTTCTATGTATATGGACAGTGGTAAATCTGTTTGATGTAGCTCTTAAGTACATAACAATCATATGAATTATATAATCTGTGTGACATTGTATTTAAACACATTTGAGCAATTCTTAAGAATACATTATTACCGGTATTTTTAAATTTTTCCTATAGGCCGAAGAGTAATTTTGAAATCCCAAAGAAGTCGTAAGTTGAAAAACTTTATTGTTCTGATGTAGCTAGAAAGGGTGTTGTGTGCTTGTAATTTGAAATTAGTTAATAAATTTAGGCTTTAGTAATAAATTTACAAATTTAAATATTTAGATTTTGTGTGTTAGTAGTAGACTAGATCATATTATGAATATTATAATGTTTTGTAAGTTAAGAATGTGATAACTTTTAAGAAGTAAGCTTATAAATTTGTTTCTAAATTCCATAAATGTTCATAAATTTATATAAGTTTGTTATTTTAGTAACTACAAACATATTTTATTCAAACTTGTGTACAAAAATAACTTCTTTAAAATATTAATTGAAATTACATGTACTAGAAAACAAGTAAAAATTGTGGATCTATAGAAGTGGGCCTAATTGTAAACTATAGATTTATGATATCTCTTCTTTTTTTTCAAGTGTGAATGTTTTTTCGTTTATTTTATTGTTAAAATTTATTATGACTGTTAGATTTATTTATGATTAGGCTAGTACCTGCGGCTTTGCTCGCAGATGTGATTAAATAAATAAAATTAATATCGGGTAAATATTGTGCCTTACCATTAGACGGAATTTAAAAAAAAGCATTTTGGATCCGAGTTTTGTGGCCCAAAACACATAATGAGTTTATCTAGCTCTTTTAGGCCTATGCAAATTGTTAGCTATGCACCAATAAAATGTCAAAACCACATTTTCCGCCAGTTACTCATAACTTCCGAATGAACATAAACATTATATAGGTTTTGAGATGTATTTAATTTCTATGAGTATATTTCATATTATTGCATATGGTTTTGATTATATACTTTTTTTTCCGGATGGAGGGGGGAATGCATTAGGCACCATCAGGGAGCACTTGCCCCTGGTGTGTGGGACTCCCGGTTCATCCCCCACTAAACCCACTAAACTACCCACTAAACCCTAACCTGCATTTCCTGTACAGGCAGTACCTCCATTCTGGGACCGCTTTAAGCATTACTTCAGAGTGGGTGCCTTTAAATGACCATAACAGGCTTCTTCATTTCCTTATGCCTGGAGACAGTTTTATACATTGGCTTCTCTATGCTTTAGCTGTAGAATATGTTTGGCATAGTGCTGAACCTGGTTCCACGAGTCCTCGCTTATTATCTTCTTTGATACAATATTGGCCGGTGTAAGCAAGCCAATTCTTTCTTCGATGTCCCGTCTTTCTTCCGTCGATCTGACACAGAAGAAAGACGTGTGCTCAACATCGTCCAACACGGAATCGCCATATGGGCACACTGGGCTTTCCACTTTTCTTATTTTTGCCAGGTACGCCTGGAAGCACCCATGTCCAATCAGCAGCAGGGTCATATAAAAATTCACCTCCCCATGTGATAGGTTTATCCATTTGGAATTGTTGGTAATTAAGCCAGCAGTTCATTTCTCTCTGGTCTCTTGTTGCCATCTTTCCTGCCAAAGTCTGAGCGTTTGCTCTTTAGCTTCGTCCTTAATTTTGGCTTCTTCCCTTCTCTGGAATCCTCCTCTCCATTGCCATCAGGTCGATAGGGGGGATAATAACAATAACCAGCACAGCTGGTTCCGACACTGTCCTATAGGCACCAGTCACCCTAAGTGCCGCTCTCCTTTGCACAGCTGCCATCTTATTGGGATAAGATTTTTTCTCTTCAGCTCTTCTGCCCAGATTTCGCATCCATACAGGAGAACTGCATGCGTGACCGTTATTAGCAGTCGTCTTGTTCCTGTCGTTGGACCACCTTTGTTTGTTATTAAATGACTTAGAGCCGCTGTGACTCTGGCTGCTTTCTCCGTGGCATGCCTAATCTGCTCCCAATAACTGAGACGAGAATCTAACCTTACGCCGAGGTACTTCACGGTGTCTTTTGTCCATAACTCTTCCGAACCCACACGCAATGGGATAACTTTTGGGATCCTTCGTCGAGTAATTAATAGCAGTTCTGTCTTCTGAGTTGCTAGGCAGAGTCCATGTTTCTCCATCCATACTGAAACTCGTCTCATGACTTGATTAAGCTTTCGTTGTATGCCCTCAGTGTCCCACACAGTAATAACAGCTGCAATGTCATCTGCATATCCCACCAAAAACGTATCATCTAGCATGTCCATACACAAGACTCCATCGTAGGACACGTTCCATAAATCAGGGCCCTGAGCAGCTCCCGCAGTGATAATGTTCCTACGCCGACCTCCAATGGTATCGTAGACTAATTCTCTGTCTTCCAGGTAACTTGATTATATACTTAATGGTAAAACCAGCTTATACAGTAAAATAAAACCGAGACAATCTTGTCAAAGTGTTAAGCTTTTGATTAAAAAAAAAAAAAATAATCGGTTGTAAAGTATTTATTTTGAAATCACAATCAGACACTTCAATTTTATTTATATTTATAGATCTCCTGTAGCATTTTCATATTTTACCTTACATGCCAAACAAAGTGTCATATAATTAATATATTCCTGCCTAGGTTTCTGCTCTTGTCAAGGTTAGAATAAACAGAGGTGAAACAAAGAAAAAGTGTATAGTTTCATGTTGTTAACCTTAAACAAAAGTCTGTTCTTTATTTAATCCATCCAAATACAGAGTATGCATTCTAAATGCCCATGTAGATAGTTTATTTTAATAGCATTTGTTTTATTATTTACATTAAAGCACTGTCCCTTCTGGCTGTTTTACAGATCCTTTTATATTTATGTGTTTTAATCTTTTAATTTAACTTTGGATATAAAATAATTCAAGAATGGGACACAAATAAAATTTTATCAATTTGCTATGGTAAACATATTCAACATCTAAATGTATCGATATTTAATTAAATTGAATGTCATTGATATTATTATTATGATAAAATATTATGTTTTACTTTCTTATTATACAATTACTAGGGTAGATACGACATGCATTCCAACTCTCTGATACCAATTCAACACAAGTATGTGTAATATTTTTTTATAAAGGTGTAGGATTTATTATACTATCTTTAAATGTAAGATGGCAAATAATATTAAAAGACTAAATCAAAGTATTAAATATATAATTTTTTTTTTTTTGGTTTAACTTCCTGCTGTTTTGCACTTATGGCTAATGGGACCTACAGTTTTGTGTGGAATCCGAACCACAGCCAACGATGTCTGTTAAGAAACCATTTAGAAAATTATTCGGGGTCAATGGGAATTGAACCCGGAACTTTTTCATTGATGGTTGCCATGGCGATTGATAAAGCTTTGACGCCTTAACAACCACGGCCATCGTGGCACTTAAATATATAATAAAATAGGAGTTTCAATACAGGTTAAAAAAAGACCTAGCAGTATTTACATACTCTAAACAAAAATGTAACCTACAAATGTATTTAAAGATGAATTCAGCTGTTTATAGATACTATTACCTTAAGCTAGCCATTCACGGTCCGATTTGTAGTCCAATTCAATGTACGATGTCCAGTGTAGGAGCATGAATGGGTTTGATGGACGACGAGTTGGATGATCGGAGTCCCAGACTAGCTTACAACCAGCTTATATCACCAGTCGGACTGTGAGTGGGGAGATCGTGAGGCTATAATTTTTGTTACTATAGCTCATTTAACATCTAATTGCTAATATCAATAATATAAACATCTGACCCATCTAATATCTGATTAGTTAGTAAATTAACTGAATCAGTTGACTTTTAAAATGTATAGTGCTTGTAACTGTACTTTTATAAAGAAATGTTTTTGAATAATGGTTTCTACAAAAATCTAATATATTGTTCTTCCTCCAGTCATAACCTTCATTTCCAATATAAAACAATATCATGAATCTCAGGCATGTAGATCTCCAAGTTTTGTCTGGCATAATATGAATTGGGCTTATGGAACTGTCCCTTTATAGAGATTCTCTTGGGGTAAGGTTTTCTAAAAAAATATAATTTATGGTTCTTCCTCTCGCCAAGAAATATATAGTATGTCAGGCTTGTAGATTTCCAAATTTTAGTTGTATTTTAAAATGCATTTGGTTCTTGGAGCAATCACTTTAAAAAATTATATATTTCAAATATACCGTACATATCGTTTGTGTCTGACTGGTAGATCTTTAGATTTAGTCATTAATAGAAAAAAGTTCAGGCAATGAAAACCGCTAAAGTTTTCGTATATATATATAAAAAAAAAAAAAATAGAAAAGCAGTTCAAATTAATATATACAGTAGAGTCCCGGTTATTCGCCATTCGGTTATCCGCCATTCCGTGTTATCCGCCACACCAGCGGCACTTATTTAATTTAATTGTAGGTGTCAGTGATTGTAGCGGTACGTGTCTGCGATAACTTGCAAGCGTCAGTGAGCGTACGTGACTGCGATAGCTTGCGGGTGTTAGTGTACGTGCTCTGTGTCTGACTGTACCATGAGAATTCCCCCACTACCACTGGCCCGACCCGCTTACTGTCAGCTCGTACGAACTCGTTTTGTAAACAACTGTGTCTCTCTAAGTGTTTAGTGCATGCAGTGAGGTTATTCGTTAACATTAAGTTTTTGAGTATGATATGGTGAAAGTACCGTACAGTAGTTAAGTTGTGTTATTTAATCTTGATCTGAATTTTCTGTTTGTACAGATAATTCTGCATTAAATTTATTCGAACTGTAATTAGTTTCGGGACTTTTTATCTACAGTATTATATTGTGCCTTTACTGTATTTATCCTAACAATCTTGTCATTCAATTTCGTAATTTCATTGAAAATAACTGTATTCCATTATTTTTCTTTTCTATTATATAACATTACTGCAAAATAACGTATTTACTCATTAAATTTACAATAAAAAGTATTAATGGTGTAAAACGTCTATTATTTGTTCAACCCTCCCTATTATCCGCCATTTTAGCTTATCCGCCCTTCCACCGGCCCGTTTATGGCGGATAACCGGGACTCTACTGTAGATTATAATTGTATACTTGAAAACATAAAAATACATTTAAAAATAATTTCATAACTTCATTGTGCATAATAACGGGTCTATTTTTCAAAATAGACTAATAGAGTTACTGGGAACTAATTCAACTGGTCTTAATTTATTTATAAAATAAAGGTTTACTTACTGTCTTATGTGTCTGTCATGTGACTTCCTTTTTTCCCTTTTCCCTTTTAATGACTCAGTTCGGAGGTTTTTACTCCATTATCAGAAATGTTATCACTCTTATGAGCTTGTCAAACATTTAATAAAACACACAAACACAAACTCTGAGAACATAAATATTTATTTTAAGCGTGGGATTCATTGCATCATTAAAACGGAAAAAAAGGAAGTCGCTTGACGGACACATAAGACAGCAAGTAAACCTTTATTGTACTATGTTGACTTGTATACCAAATGAAATATGAATCTTATTTATAAAGTTTATTGTTTTAAGTGGATGTTTTAGAAAATCACCAAACCTGCTTTATTAACGTGATAAATATTTATAAAACACGTGATAAATATCATAATAATGGTTAGTAAGTAGTTGCTGATATATTTAGTTGTAGTGCTAAACCTAACAAAAACATTAACCATAATGTGGTAATTAATTATTATTAATAATACCATTGCAAAACAACATACATTATTATTTATGACACTAACTAAAAGGGTTGATCTAGAAACAGGCTGTATAACAGAACATCATATACCCAGAAAACCCACTGACATGGTCAAAAGATAATGCAAAAATCTATGAATTAACAGATTAATTAAACTATATGTTGCACTACTCTTAGTTTTAACCAAGCCAAGTATATGATAATGATGACAAGGGAAGGGACTTGTCTACTTCTATTGGAGTAGTTGTTTAATGAGGCTAACTGCTTGATTGTTTTTGACTCAAACATAGTACTGTGTAGAATATATATTAGGATAGTTGTATAAGTCATAGAAAACAAAACACAATTTATCACGGTAGCAATAGGTGATTATGCATGTAACCAGATTTATTATAATATGCATAGTAATAGCATCAACAAAATGTTTTATTAACTCATAGCTAATTAATATTATAGTGCGGTAGTGTGCCATAGCTTGACGCATGGAACGCTACCGCGTTCTGTGATTTTCATTTGGAATATCAATGGGAATGTAAACCGTCTGCAAATATTTATTTCACATACATTTATTTAAAAAAAGCCAATTTTTGATTCCAAAATGTTGCTAAAAAAAAAACAATTTTGTTTACAGGTGATGCCGCCAAAAGTAGCAGATTGGCTTATGTCTGAAGGAGCCAATAATGGAAGAGAGGGCGAAGATGGTAATCATCCAAGCTTACATAATGAAGGAGATATAAAGTCTTTATTTAGACCGTTTAATATGCATCGCATGGAAGTAAGAAATGGTGAAAATGGAATGATTTATCTTTATTTGTTCATTAACTTTATTAAAAACTAAAATAAAACATTTCTCTAAAATTTTTTTTCTTCACATTCTTAAATTAAGTTAAAACTAGAACATTATTAGAAGTGTGTTCAAAAAGTATCTAACCCATGCAACTAAAAATAGCATATGCGGAGATAAAAACCTAGTGCTCTTCTGCCTGTATTCATTTTTACCAGTGGTGCTGCAAGTAGTTTTCAAAATCACTTTTGTTGATTGACGTAAGCGTTGTCGTCGTGTTTTGCTTTGATTTCTTTCCAGTTCTTAAATGTCTTCCCTTTTAGTAGAAATAATTGAGCTTATGAATTTTCATTGGCATTTGCCAAATATGACCGGGTTCAGGGCAGCCAGACACACATTAATAACAATCTCGTAATGTTGATATTTTCTCATAACCATTAGCAACACATAAGTCATCCAAATGGTAAAATAAATCATTCAAAATGGAAACCAATTGTTCTGCTGTCTTCGTAGAACTCATATTTGTGAAACCCACTATGTCAGCAAATAAAATATTGACATCTGCTGCATTTCTTCAATTCAGTGTTTTGTCAAAAACTGCTGGGGAAGGCCGACATGCATGGGCCAGAGCGTTATCATAATTGATTTTCCAATCACCACTTTTCCATAGTTGAATAGCATATTCTCTCTTTTGGATTTAATAGCATCTCACAGATGATTAACAACTCTTTATTGACATTTTTACCTAGAGATTAAAAATCACGATGTCAGGCATATTTTGGTAACAGAAAACATAGCTATCTAAATTAATATCTTCAGTTTGCTTTGTGATTGTTGAGCTTCTTCTGGCCTTAGAGATTATGGATTTTTCCATTGAGATGATTGACCTTTGGTTTCAGCCAAAACCAATACCTCAAGTTTCATTTCCAATTACTATGGTTTTCATAAAATTTTGCCTCAACTTTTCTGACATTTTTTTTGCAACTTTCTGATAGCTTTCCTTTAGTTCCTGATCTTTATTGAGAAGTTTTGGAACAAATTTTGCAGCATTTCAGCGGATTTCAATATCTTCTGTTAAAGTTTGTTAACATAACCAAATATCCATTTCACTTATAATATGTCTGATTGTTACTCGGCAATCTTACATCACTCTCCGTCAAATTTCATACATTTTTTCAAAGCACTAGTAAAGGTCACACGCCACTTGTGTTGCTGCCTATGCTGCTACTGTTTATAAAAAATAAATAACTAATGAGCTTGACTTGTGAGAAAGCAACTTAGATAAAATAAAACCTGAACACAAAATCTCACAATAAATACGTTTACTAACCTCAAACGCGTTTCAACGACAATGTCGCCATCCTCAGTGATGCACGGGCACTTGAAACGCGTTTGAGGTTAGTAAACATATTTATTGTGAGATTTTGTGTTCAGGTTTTATTTTATCTGCTACTGTTTGCCCAACAAAATATAATTATTAATTGTGCTATTTTTATCACATCTCTTACATAATGTAATCTAAAGTTTCTCTACGTTTCATTAGCATTTATCTTTAGTTTAAGAAATAGTCTGACATGTTTCAATCACTAAGCCCACTAATTTGTTTATTTGTTTCGTTACTTGCAAAATAAGTGCCGGTTCTGACTTTTCTAAAAATAGAGTACCTGTATGAAGAGAAAACCCTATTTTTTTAATAATATTACCTATTTCAATATGAACTTCAAATTTCTTTCTTTAAACAAATGTATACGAACCTTCAATTACAAGCAATTTTAAAATTAGCCTTCAGTAACGTTTTGGTTTTTAAACAAAATGTTTGTTCTTTACATTATAATAATTGGTTTTATGTTGACGAATCCTTGATTATGTGTAATTAAAAAAGAAACGTTTTAATCTTTCTCAAAAAGAATTATTTTACTAAATTCCAAACGTTGCATCTGGCTTTATGCGGAACAACTTTTCTATCTGGGTAGCAATCAATTTATAAGATTTAGTATACTCATTCTTATTTCACACTTTGCATGTAAAATTAAAAAAAAATGTAAGTAAACATTTTTAGACCTATTTTACATTATTTTGATGTTGGAACCAGAGCCGAAGAAAAATAATTTAAAGTTGTTTGGATTTCTTAAACTTTTAATTTGACCAATGTTGTATTTATTTGTATGGTGTTCATATACTGGGATATAATATACAGATATATTATATCTATTTATATAAAGCTAGGCGGTAACACTGATTCACTGACATTAATTATTAGGCACTTCCTGTAATCAGAACCTCCTCAACCTTATGCTTGAATTAAAGCTCTCAATGAGAAACTTTTGGGAAAATTGCCAGAATTTCACATTTTTAAATTTTGGAAGCACCTTTTGGGCGGGAAAGATTATTTAGATTTTTTCATTTTTTCACTCTGAGCCCTTTTTGTAAGAAAACGGTAAGAGATAGAAAAAAATGTTAAATACAAAAGTTGTAGAAAATTTAATTTCAAACTAACGATTTACCATCAGATTTAAGATCCAATCATCCGTTCAGCCGCTATTCACCCGAAAAGGAGCTCCGGCACACAATCCTTCAAATTTCCCATGTTAATCTTATGGAGATAATGTTTAATGAGTTTGAGTCAGCTGCCAAATAAAACAGCTGATTTATGCTCGGTCACCTATGTACAAACGAGCTAAAGATTAACGAGATTCTTTAGCAAATTTTCCAACTGCGAGCGAAGCGAACAGCCATCTGAGGCCGAAGGCTGAGGCGGGGTTGAGACGCGAAGCGTCCAGGGGCAGAGCCCCTAGTAATATATATATATATATATAGATATATTATATAGATATACATATATGTGGTTATGTCTGACAGATAGTAAAGCTTACAAAGACTACAAATTTCAAACAATTTCATTATTTCAGTTTCTTATATGATGTTTTCTTGCAGGATGTCAGTATTTTATTTGCTGACATAGTCGGTTTCACAAAGATGAGTTCTACGAAGACAGCAGAACAATTGGTTTCCATTTTGAATGATTTATTTGAGCGTTTTGATGACTTATGTGCTGCTAATGGTTGTGAGAAAATATCAACTTTAGGAGATTGTTATTATTGTGTGTCTGGCTGCCCTGAACCCAGACATGACCATGCTGTCTGCTGTGTGGAGATGGGATTGGGTAAGTTTGATATTTGTCATATAGTTTGTTCGAGTAGTTACTGAAGTTTCAATTTAAAATAACTAGAAAATAGATTCTAGTTCTCAGCTCTTTGTAGTTATGTTCTCTTGTGATATAAGCTAGTATAAAACAACTAATTATTATTCTCTTTAATGTATAGTTTTTAATATTTATATTATTTTGTGCTGTTACGAATTCATTGTGCATTCTCTTAAAGAGATAGGAATTTATAAGGATTTAATTTAGGAAAACTGTCTCATATGCTATAACTTTGCTGAATTAAATGCACATTATGTATGTTTCCTGTATAAAACTAATGATAGTAATTCTTGAATTACTACCTGAATTAAAAGAAAATTTGAAGGTGTTGGGCTGGTTAATTTGACACAAGAACAAAAAAACATTAAAATTTAAAACATATAAATATTTTAGCTGTGCAACTTATATCCTCAAACAAAGCAGCAAAATCAGGCTTGTGGGCAGCTTGTCTTACCTAGAAAGCAAGAAATTATGGATTTGCTTTTCATTGGGCCAAGTTATTTTCACACCAAACTTTGAAGATTATTAACTTTAAAAGAATAATGAAATAAAAAATTTATCAAATATTCAAAATCTTAACATTTGTTTTTTATATTTAAAAATATATGGAATAATAGGATACACAGTTAATACAGTAGGATAGATTGTTATATATTCCTTTAAAGTGCCATGGAAGGCAATAAAGTTCACACCCTGCCTTGCATCTTGGAAAAAAAAGCTTCCCACCAATAAGCATCGAGTTAACAACCACCAAAAAATAAAGAAAGGATTCTAGGAATGTACATCAAACATTTTTCTACATTCAATCAGGACATATTCACAATATAAGAATTTGTTTATAATGTATCTAAATGGACCAAAACAGAAATATTTGTATGCTGCGCCTAATGCGAAGTGTACTAAAAACATTGAACATTTTCAGTAAAAACTATTGTTTAAGGTAAATTTAATTTAAATTAACTTTTATGTAGCTACTTTCAAAAAAGACAAATGCAAATTAAACAAATTATGAAATACATTCGAACTATCAAACACATACAATAAGACCTCGATAATCCGGCACTCTATAATCCAGCAGACCCGATAGTACGGCATCCATCATTTTGAAAATGTTCACTCATTAAAAATAGCAGTTTTTGTAATTATTGAGTGATTTAAGCCGGTCTACACTGTCTGTTGGCTCCGCATCCGTTAAAAACAGTGTGTAAAAATCTACTGCTCAATAAACTTGTCCAAAACAAACATGTCAATCAAAAATTTCTCCTAAAAATCGAACCGATTCAAAACAATGTGCTCTCGTCGTCCTTTAAAAACGTTAAAGGGACCGTTTAACACTTTCGTTGCTGACAGTATTTTGTTGAACGTATTCAACTTAATGAAGATTACTTGAAAAAATTTAAGTTTTTGGAAAAAGATACAAAGATACATTGAATTTCTTGTAAATAGTTGTTCGATTTAAAACCGCTTTCAGGGTATCTACTAGTTCCCAGAAATAAAAATCAGAGGCTTTTAGGGTAAAAATAAAAAAAATCGAGTTTCTATATATTTATTCTGTAAAACTTAAAATTACTTATGACTTATGTCTACTCCTCTTAGTAATACTGCCAACTAGTGATACACGAATGCGTGATGTTTTAGTCGATTGTCTCGATTGTTCAAACATCTCGAGCATCAAACAATCGCGCATCACTACGCCGCAACTTGCCTGCTCCGCTGTTCCTTACTGCGCCCATACTCCCTCTTACCGAACGCTGTTTATATTCATGTATCGGCAAAAAAGACATTGAAACAACATAAAACACATAATTACTCCGCTTCATATATGCTCCGCTTAATGGCTAGATATGTCTTATAAAAAAACTAATCAGGTTATTATAGGAAAAATATTTCATCATCTTGAAGCCTGGGGCTATGATTGCAATATTCACAATTATAACATCAGCGTGCCACTCGCACGATAGTATGCGGAACCTTTTTTTTATATTTGTTACAATCCAGCACTCAGAGAGCTTATATTATAAATATTTTATGTACAAAATGATTTTGTTTTAGGCTTTTAAAATTTATTAGTTAGCGGCAATCTTTCTACGCAGTTAATGTTACATAGTTTTAACGTGTAATTTACGTGTTCATATACAGTAAATGTGCGTTTATTTATAGTTTATTCCCTGTCTAAACCATTTTAAAGAAAGACCTTGATAATCCGGCATATTCGATAATCCGGCATCACCGGATCCCCGAGCGTGCCGGATTATTGAGGTCTTACTGTACTTCAATTTATAGCTTAATAAATGAGATCTTAATAAAAAAACTTTGTATACTGTAGGAAAAACTTAAATTAATGAGATTACAGGTATGATTCGAGCTATTGCAGAATTCGATAAAGAAAGTAACGAAGGGGTGAACATGCGAGTTGGAATCCATACTGGTACTGTGCTTTGCGGTATTGTTGGTACACGCAGAGTTAAGTTTGATGTCTGGTCAAATGATGTCACTTTAGCAAATAGAATGGAATCTACTGGGAGACCAGGCCAAGTACACCTGTCAGAAAATACTAGGAAATTCTTAGGAGATGATTACATTTTAGAAGAAGGA
Organism: Philaenus spumarius; assembly: GCA_018207615.1. Taxonomy (NCBI): domain Eukaryota; kingdom Metazoa; phylum Arthropoda; class Insecta; order Hemiptera; family Aphrophoridae; genus Philaenus; species Philaenus spumarius. The sequence goes on along the minus strand of JAGFPH010000292.1, from coordinate 256,653 downwards.
GATGCTGTAAAAGGTAAGATGAGTCTAGCAATGAAATTATACAAAGACAATATATTATTTTAAGATATGTCTTAAAGTAGACACATGTCTGTATGTGTACTTTAAACAACTAAGAAAAAGTTGTTTAAAATCACTGTCCTCAATATTTTATTCATTGAACAGGAAGTCATTCAGTTTAGACTTTTTTTTAACATTTAACATTAAAATGACCACTGATTTAATATGGAACCTTGGAGGACTGAAAAAGTAAGCAACAGCCCTATTAAAAAAAGAAGCTTTATATATGTAAAAGAGAAATCTTGATCTATAAGGATATATAATTTATTTTATGTTGAAAACTAATACAAAATATTGCCTTATATTTAATTTGTTTAGTGTACCTGTAATATTTTGAATGGTTTATTTATTTTGTAAACAAAAAATTAAATTTATGTCTAGAACATTAAAATAATACATTACTCATGTCTGAACTCTCATTTCATCCAAATGAATTTCAAACAAGTGGTCAAATCAATGAGGTTATTAACAAAGAGAAACTTTGTTTATTAACTTTTAGACACAAGTTACGGTATATAGATTTTTTTTTTGTTTCATGATTTTGGTATCCAAGTAACTTCATAAAATGAAATAAATTCAGGAAATTACAATAGTATTTTACCTGATTGTTAGTCCGTCTTGTGACTTCTTGAGTTGTCCTACTTACGACGCGTTTCGAGACCGTAATCTCATTATCAAGTATAAAATATATTAATCACAAAATTTATTTTACAAAGTATATTTTATGCTTGATAATGAGATTACGGTCTCGAAACGCGTCGTAAGTAGGACAACTCAAGAAGTCACAAGACGGACTAACAATCAGGTAAAATACTATTATTGTAATTTCCTGTATTTATTTCATATAGATCTTGTCACTATTATATAAAAAAACATTAAACAAGGTAACATTTCAAATAATACATTAAATAAAGTAAACATAAACTAGAAAAAAATAAAGTGTATGTCAGCTTTATAATTCTCAATTCAAATTTTATAAATAAACAAATATTGTATACACAAAATTAAAATGATCGTAATAAATAATTAAATCATTTAATGTTTTCTTAGCTTGTTTTAATTTGTTAGATCAATATTTTGTATTTATAAATTTATTTTACATTTAACAATAGTACTATACTTGCTACATTTTTGATAATGATATAATATAATATAATATTAATGATATATCTAAATCAAAAAATATTACCTTAGAAAATTATCTATCACACTAACACCCACCACAATTCAAACACAATAAATTTAATTATATCAAACCATGTGCATAAAATTAAAATGCGGTCATTATCGTTTATGTTGGTTTTATACCACATCTGAGAATAAACAGTAACAGTAATAACTCATTTTATATAGAGTTGTTTAAAATGAACTTATATTATATAAGTAGAAAAATGTAGTCTTAAATTAGCTAATCATTAACCTAATAAACTAGTTTTTAATATATCGTTAAGCTAATTCAATTTATAAGCTATCTTTATCTTATTACAAATGGTAATAAATACTTCACAATTAATTGTTATATTTATAACAGTGTTTGTTTCAGAGATCAGAACATATTTTGTAAAAGATCGACCATCAACATTCAGTTCAAATCAAAGTACATTAGCTTTACCTGTGATAGAATTGAGTCCTTCACCGTCCCTGCAGAACAATCGACGATCTTCTATATCATTGGCTACTGCAATATCTATTCATATCAATCAAACTGCAGTTTTAGAAGAGGTATTAAATAACTCAAGAAGCCCTCCACCAAGAACGCCTTCACCATCAGACATTGAACTCAATGACAAAGACACCTTATCATCTCCAATTTTGTACGACAAAAATCGTTTATCACCTCACCCGGAAATGATTAGAAGCAATTCAAACCCAGTATCACCAATGCATATAGTGCCACCTATGCAGCGGTCTCGCTCTCCAGTGCGACGGCTTCTGAGGGGAGTGGCAGAAGAAAACTGGAAAGCTACTTCTCTTCCAAGTATCCTAGATTCTGAAAATGGTGAACATACAGAAGCAAAGCCTGTTGAAGAAAATAGTGTTTTGAATCGAAGATCATTAGCTATATCTGCAGTGTTTTCTAATAAACCAATAGCACCAAAGTGGAAATACTTAAAGCTCAGTACTGAAGAAGCAAAATCAGGTAAGACAAGATATAAACTAAACTAGTTTATAACATAATTATATAGAAAACCAACTAGACACTGGAAATTGTATTTAAAATTTCTAAATTAATTAGTAATTATTATATTTAATTTTACAAATATACTTGACATTTACAGTATTAAAATCATTAATTTTTTGAAAACCCTTTAACATTTTGATAAGTTTCTATTCATTACATATTTTGTAAAGTCAGTTTCATATTTAAAATTACAAGTTATCCTAATTAACATAATTCTCAAGTGAAGAGCACTTGTGGTGGTAAGAACAAAAATGGTAAGATTCACACAAGTATTTAATAATGTCAGGTTACAATTCAAATTAAAAAAATTTGAATATTATTTTCCAATTGCAATGTTGGGTTAGCATCACATCATCAAAAAGTTCAACAACATTAGGTTTCTTTAACACTGATGAATCGGTTATGATTTATTTTTCAAAATGTTTTAATCTTCATATATGTTAGGATAAAGAGTTTTATTCAGGTTGATGTTACCAAATTTGTAGATCAGTTCATTAATACAACAAATACATTTATTTGCTTTGAACAATCAGGAGTCATTAATTTAGCATCTCTATGCGTGGGGTTTGTATCTTGTTTCAAAATGGAGATAGATGCTGATTGGTTGGCTGTGTGTAACATATGCAGTTCTTCAAATGCGTATAGATAAAAATAGTAGCATTATTATTATTTTTGTTGTTTATAATCAATGTTCATCACATAGAAATAAATTAACTAAAGTAATAGTTAAAAAGCAGACAGTTAATTTGAAAATAAGTCACATTTGTAAAGCAGACAGCTTTAAACTAATTAAATAAAAAAAAGACAGTATAATAGTAAAATTTAGAAGAAATTATAAAGACAATGTTTATAAATTTAAAAGGTTCGCGGGTTGAAGAAAACAGGATGCACAATTGGGGCACACATCATTAGATCAAAAGTTCTCGAAAGTTCCAGAACAGTATGGAAATAGAAACGGAAGTAGCGATATTTTATCGCTTGGAAAGCACATGGTTAAGTCAAAGTTCTTTGTTAGGTTCAGAAGGTAGCAGATGCACGTTAAAGATTGAGAGGTGTTTTTTAATAGTATAAATTGAGTTTTTTGAGTTATAAGTTGACTTGACATAGTTGAAATATCAGTCGGTGTACTGATATTCATCGGAGTAGTGAATTTTGGTAGAAAAAATTGATTTTATATGAGTTAAGTCAAAAAGTGGTCAGAGCCCTAGTCGGCGTCGAAGATACGTTAGAAAACGTTGTATATTTTTGGTATTGAAGGATGTTAAAAATCAAAGTGTGAATTGAGTAAGACTGCGTTTTAATAAATTTTTAGAGTTGTCGAAATTGATAAAAGTGACAATTTTAAAATAAAACAAGGGACTGTGAAGAAGTACGACGTTCTATAGTCGATAACCAAAGAGTGCATTGAAAAATCTTGCAAGAATTAGATATAAATGTATTTCAATTTTTGATACTGTCTGCTCTTCTTCAATATTTTTATTTTATTTAGAAAATTAAATAATTAAAATAGTGATTTTTAATGTTCTTAAGATTTAATATGCTTATTAATATGTTAAATTAAAATTGTATAGTCAGTCATCATGTGAGTCGATTTCTTTTGATTTGCATCCATAGTTCAGTTCCCAAAGTACTTGTGCAGTGATCGAACCTATGAAACTCTAAATTTAATAATTTTTATAAGGAATAATATTGGTTAATCACTTGTAACAGTATTGGTAGGAATCTTGGCAGACTGGTATGGTGGTGTGATGTCACAATCGCATGGTTTGTCAGGCCATTTTGTTGGGAACTGGGTCAGTGTGTTACAGGTGATTCTTTAAAAGATGGAAGTTGAATATATAGCATGTATTATAGAGGATTGTTTACAAATAATAAGTACATTTTGAGGTTATGAATTTAAATAATTTTATTTAAGCTTACAATTGAAATATAATTACATTTTTATAAATAATGATTAACAGTTTATAAATTTAAACATGTTCTATATAAATGTTTATAATTTACAGGTTATTTTTTAACTTTAACCCTCACAGTGCCAGACTGCACAAAGTGACGTTCTCTCAGGTGCAAAATGCAGCCATTTCGACAATTAGCGAGAATTTGCATAAATTTGCATATTCGGTTATTTAATACACTTAAAATCATCCAATCGTAGTAAAACCGGCATCATTGGAAATGAAATCAATTAAACTTTAATTTTTGTATTTAAAACTTTTTCGTAAAACATATATTTACATTCGTAATCATCGTTTTAAAATATGCAGATCGGATTACAGCTGTTTCCGTGCTCGAATATGCATACAATTGTACTGTTATTTCCCACTTCTTACATGTGTAAGACCATCTACAGAAATATTTCTCTCGAGATTATAAATATACCATTGGATTCGTCAAGATTTTATCTTTCTAATAGTCCCTCCCAATCAGATGTCACTATTTTACACGACATATGACGACGATTTCTGTAAACCTTTCAATTGGACAGTTTTTCAACCAATGAAACGGCCCATTTGTCAACCGAGATAACGCCTACTATATCATATGTTTTGACAGATTTCTTTTCACCATTTTGTAGAGAACAGTTTGATCTTTCTAATGGTGGGAATTAAACTAGAAATAACAAGTTTTTTGTTAGTCTAGACAGCAATGAAAAGTACATAATTAGGACAATCTCGTGAGACCGTCTAACGCATGGGTTTCCACGATATTTATATGACGCATCCTGCGACCGGGGAAGTTTCATATCATTGATGTCATTTTGTTAATCAAATAAAGATAACTCAAACACTTTTGTGAACTAAGGAAAGACAAGTATACCGTTCTTTTCTTTGATTTATCCTCTACACTTTGTTATAATAATATTTCATTTTTGGGCAAAGCATATATTAGTAAATTACGTTTAAACTAGGCCTAGTTTTGTTAGCAGTCGTATATTATGAACATAAAAACTGGGTTTTTCAAAATAAGAAATTTGGAATTGATAAATGTTTTTATACAGTTCTATTTAGAACTAAATTACGACACTTTTTTACGCTTACGAAAAAAATTACAAAAAATGTTTACTACTTGTTATTTAGGCCTAAAGTTGAACTTTTTCCTTTCGTTACTGAACATTTTTTGTTTCTTGAGCTAATAACTTTTAAAATTTTACATCAATACATTTTTTAATTGCATATATGATTTATTTGAACCTTTCTTTATAAAAAAGGTACAGAACACTTTTTAATTGGGATAGAATTACTATTTTTGGCGAATTTTTTAAAATATGCTTGCAAAACACTAAAAACCGTACAATTTGAGCTATAACCAGGCTACGGTGAGAGTTAAAACTTTTTCTAGTCGGGACAAACAATTTTTTTTATACATTCAATATTTTAAACAATTGTAACGTCTACAACATTGCAAATTGGCTTCCCAACATGGGTTTGATAAAGTTAATAAACTTTTGTAACTTCTTCAACGTTTTTGATGAAAGGGTCCTAGTAGGATTCTTCAGATACATTTTTTTGTTGTTTTTTGATCCGATACAAAATGGTGGAGTTAGACCATTTAATCTTTTTTTTGTGTAAGGATTTGAGGAGTATATAAGTATATGGCTTTTACCACCTTTATAAGTGTAAATATGCTTCAAAATTGATGAACTTTTAGTAAAAGAGTCCTTGTAGAATTTCCCAGATACTGTTTTTGTTATTTTTCGATTTGACACAAAATGGCGGCCTATTTGATTCAAACCAAAATAGCAAAGTAAGAACGAGGAAATTGCATTATTTCTTCCACTCATAAGCCCGAGTACAATTTGTGAGCTTTATCATTCGAAAGGTAATTAAATTTACTACAATCCTGTGCAAAGGTATTTCAGGTACAGTCCCTGAAACAAGGAACAAAATTGATAGGAAACTTCCGATAAATGATTTTTTCATTATCCATGTAAGGTTTTTGTGTAATTTCTCCCACTCATAAGCCCGAGTAGTGTGAGCTATATCACTCGAAGGTAATTCAATTAACTAAAATCCTGTTCAAAGGTATTTCAGATACAGCCCCCGGAACAAAGTTGATAGGAAATCCTCGATAAATGATTTTTTCATTATTCATATAAGTTTTTTGCGCAATTTGTCACTCATAAGCCCGAGTACAATTTGTGAGCTATATCATTCAAAAGTTAATTGACTACAATCCTGTGCAAAGGTATTTCAGGTACAGCCCCGGAACAAAGAACAAAATTTATATCAAGCTACCGATATTTTTTCACTATCCATGTAAGTAATTGCGCAATTTCTCCCATTCATAAGCCCGAATACAATTTGTGAGCTATATCATTCGAATGCAATTAAATTTTCTACAATCCTGTGCAAAGGTATTTTAGGTACAGCTCCCGGAACAAGGAACAAAATTCATAGAAAACTCCTGATTAATTATTTTTAGCCGAATTTTTGAAGAAAATAATTCGACCACGCAGCTGAACCGCTTACGTGAGTTGAGCGAATTTCCAAAATTAAATTTATATATGTTTTTGGGTTTCAAACAACTATTTGGGAAATTGATCTACTCACGAAGGTGCTGCCAGCATGTACCTTCGTGAGTAGATATTGCCATCGGTCACCACGGTAAAAGCCGTGGATTTAATTCTGGTACTTTTCCGGTATTTTACTTTTTGATTGTTTTTGGGGGAACCAGATGGGCTATAAGGTCGCGTAAAAAAACAAAACGTGCAGAATTATTTCGTATGTTTATTTTTCTAAAGAAAACTTCAAAAAATTTAATTCTAGTACAAAAAATCTCAAAAAATTGTTACTTCCAGTCAAAAATTTGGTCTACTTCCGGTCAATTTTTTTGCTAACGAACTCGTCCAAACGACTTGGAAAACCAACCTGTATACTAAATTTGGACCAAATCGGACATAAAATGTGTCCGATAGAGTGCACACAATTATATACATGATACTTCCGGTCAAAAATGGCTAACGAACTCGTCCAAGCATCTTAGAAAACCAACCTGTGTACCAAATTCGGACCAATTCGGACATAAAATGCTTCCGTTAGTGTGCGCACACCTATATACATGGCACTTCCAGTCAAAAATGTGGTCTACTTCCGGTAAATATTTTTGGCTAACGAACTCATCCAAATGACTTAAACAACCAATGTGTGTACCAAATTTGGACCAAATCGGACGTAAAATGCGTCTGTTAGAGTGCGCACACATATATACATAAATATTTACATATATATATACTTTACATATATATATATATATAGATTTTTAATGACACCCCAAAATGTGTTCTGGGGACCATCATCGGTGCTCATTTGCTACTCCCGACCTCGGGTCTTACCATAAGGGCCACTGCAATAGCTAATTTTTCCTATGGAATTTCGCTAATAAGAGTTATTACACTCGACCCAACTTGAAAACGGTTAGTCCGAGGTTGTTAGGATTTCGTTTCTATACGTTTCAGACCATTTGGAGTCGATACCCAAAATTCATTAATTTATGTATATATATAATATATTCCTACTGTATATATGTTTTATTTCCGGATTGATAAGTGGTAGTAAATATACTTCAAAATTGCTCTTTTTTTGGTGAAAGGGTCCTAGTAGGATTCATCAGATATGCTTTTTTTGTTTTTCGATCCGATTTAAAATGGCGGAGTTATACAGTTTATCGTTTTTGGGTAGGGATTTGAGGAGTATATAAGCCCGAGTACAATTTATGAGTTATATCATTCGAAAGGCAATTCAATTTAATATAATCAAAGGCAAAGGTATTTTTGGTAGAGTTCCCGGAACAAGGAACAAAATTCATAGGAAACTCCAAGTATTTCGTGCTAGTTATTACCGGATAAGAAAATTCGGCTGTAGTAATGCGGCATTGCTGCTTACGCCTTTTATTATATCTTTTATAGCCTTATTAATTGTCTTAAGCATTACGTTTTTTGTTGCTGTTCCCAAATAGAAAAACAAATTTTACAGTTGCACATTGTTTTTTTCAAATCAGTCATTAAAATATCCAATAATCTAAATAGGTTCCTGAGAAAAAATAACTTGATAACTACATATAATCTTGATTATATCTTGATTAGCAGTAAACTGATGCAGCAAGCTCACAGTCACACACCTTGTGGCGTTTGCCAGTACTATGAAGAATTCCGATTATTCTTGAGTCCCCTTTAGCTTTATATGTTTTTAGTTTCTAATTTAATTATTAATAGATAAGCAAATGTAATTTATGTAATTTGTGAATAGTTTCTGCTTACAGTAGGTAATTATGTTCTTGAAGTAGTCTATTTTATAATGTTTTCCAGATGCAGGAGTAAACAGGGTACAATGTCAATCCGAGCCACAGAGTCCTACTAGTGAGAAAGTAAGTACATCTAATATCACTAAACTAACTAACTATGTGTGTTTGTTTTACCTAGTCTTGTGTTGAAACATTGAACCTTCTCAGCATTCATTGTCAGGATCATAGTGTTAGATTTAAGAAAATCAGGTATAATGAGTGTAAGGATTGGGGTAAACAACTTACCCCAAACACTTTAAAATAAAATAAATTAAAAACAATTCAACACAATAGAAGAAGTAGATCGAAATAAATTAAAATTTTAAGAACAAACGAAACTCTAATCGTAAGCAAAGAGGAAGTCGGACAGGAAACCGGGAGTCAGGTTTCTAAAATTAGAACGAACTGTGGAACCTGTCGATGATGCATCCACAAATTTATACAGGCATAAAAAAACCGCAAAATACGGGCAAATTGAGCAGCCAATCAAATGGTCTAAATTCAAAAATTAACCAATGACATAAGAAGCAATACCCGCTTCCAAAAAGAGAGGTGGGAGAGGAAGAAAATTAATGCAAGAGTCTTGGTGGGCATTTGAAAGGAACAACATCGTGTTAAAAAGAGTTTGGATAAATTCAACGTCATTTTAAACATTAAACATAAAATTAAAGCAGTAGTGAAAGGTGATTGTGAAGCCGAGAGTTCGAAAGTGTATTCAGTGTGTGGGAGTAAAAGAAATTAATAAATTTATGTAAAGTGTTTCGTGTGGGAGTAAAAGAAATTTATAAATTTATGTAAAGTGTTTCGTGTGGGAGTAAAGGAAATTAATAAATTTATGTAAAGTGTTTGTGCGGGGTAGAAAGGAAGGAGAGAGAATGTAAGTAGAATAAAATTGTTTAAATAATTGTAAGACAGATTTCGAGGTAAAGAATATAGAGGCAAAACCATATACTAAACATTAATCTAATTAATTGAAAGATTTTCATATTTAATAATTCTAAATAACATAATACATGCAGGGGTGAGATCATTAGAATTAGCTGTAAATAGGGTTCATTTAGGAACACCTGAAAAGCAATTGGGGTTGATCTTGTGCATGTAAATAAAGGCTTGAAATCATTAATTTTGAAAGAGTTAAGTTCGAGGCGTATATAAATGAAAATTAGTGCTTAGATTTGAAGAGTAAAATTAATATTAGTTAATCTAGATACAAAGGAGTAATTTCAGGTGTTAAAGAGTTTATAGAAAGTTAGTCGATTAAGTAGAATTTGTTTATTTGTTTTCATGTATTAGAAAAGTTTAAAGAATATTTTTTATCAAGTTAAATAACAATTGTCTAATTGAATTAAATTGAGAGTCTGTAAATGGAGAAATTTTAGAAATCTAGTAAAACTCGATCTTAACTTTTGAACAATGTGTCTCTGTGATTATTAATACCTAATGCTTTGGAGTACCTCTAGAGCCTAGCGATATTTTGATTCCTGGCGGGAATCTGGTGGACGCCCCCAGACTGTTGAACTATTAAAAGGTAAAGTTACATTTCAGAATTAAATATGCATGACGTTTAAGACAAGAAAACGTCACACAATTAGAATTTAACCTCACTAAACAAAATAATCTTACATGATAGAGTCGCCCATTTACATAATCTTACATGGTGGAGGCTTCAAATCTATAAGTAATTAAATGTGGTATAAATAATTACAGAGAAAAATATAATCAAATGTGTTTAGAATAAGTAATACAATAAAATAAGAAAGATTGATAAAGCTGCATATAGGATGTTTGGTATATGGTTTTGCCTAATTAAATAATAAGATATGATTTCAAACAATAATAAATGGACTTAACTAACACTGACATTTATAAATTAAAAAAAGAGGAGGCAATAACAATTTTGAAGGAATTTAGAGTACAGACTAAAGAAAACACCACCCTAGACGAAATTAGGAGAACTTTAGCGCTAATTAAAAGAATTCACACACAAATAAAGACAGAGGCGGATTACAAAAAAGCATATGATTATTTAGATGACTTTAACACATTAACTCCACAACAAAGAAGCAAATATCCACAATTGGAAGAATTAGAAGCTTTAAGAAACCCACAAAAATTCAAACCAATAATAAATCCCACATTTAACTCAGAACAAAGTAAAGAATTAGCCTCAGAAGCAACCACACACACATACGATCCGGTAAACTTTGAAAAATTATACGTTAACGTAAAAGAGACACAAGAACCCATTTACGAAGAAATCAAAACACAAATAAGCCAGAAATATCCCCTAAAATGGAACGAAAAGAAAAAATACCTTTAATCCAACCCTCCCAATATCATGGTTTTCCAACAGAAGACATACATACCTTTATATCAAGATATGAAGTAGCTTCTAGAGCTAACGGGTGGACAGACATAACGAAAATAAATCTATTACCAACATACCTGGCCCAATCGGCCTTAAATTGGTATGAAAGTTTCATCAAAAGGAACCAAGAAACGGACATTACCTGGGAAAACGCAAAAAAAGAATTGATATATCTATTTGCCCCTACAGCACAATGCCAAAATCTACAAATAATATTAGAAAATAAAGTACAGAGTGACAAGGAATCAGCAATAAGCTTTTATTTAGAAATTCAAGCCCTTTGCCGAAGAATTAACCCAGACATTGAAGAAAAACAAATAATTTCACATGTCATACAGGGTTTAAAACCGGAAATTTGTGAAAGCATAATAACTATGGAAAACAATACACTTAGCCAGTTAGAAAAAAATTTAAGAAGAATAGAACAACAGCTATTCCAAAAAAACATTAAATAAACAAAGACACTATAGAAACACAGAAGATCACAATGGTAGGGAAAACAAACACCTTGAAACAATCAACACAATGTCGGAAAAATTGGAAAAACTTACAGAAATCGTACACTCATTAGGGTTCAATATGCAACAAAGGAACCAGGGCCAAAGAACATTCCAAAAATATGACCACAAAACAAGACCGCAGTACCAAACCAACCAACAATTCCAAAATAGGGAACGGAAAACAACAAGATTTAATAACGCGTACCAAAATACCACTAACCAAACTAGGGCAATACAAACATGCACAATCTGCAAGAAAACCAATCATCCAACAAGCGGATGTTTTTTCAAACAGTATAACTGCAAAATATGTAAAATGGACAATCATACAACTGAACAATGCTCTTTCAATCAAAACGTGAAAACTCACCCAAAAGACACAAAAACCCAAAGCAGACCATACACCCAAATAAACCAAAAATATCGCACAAATTGTAAAAAAAATGGACACTCAATACAAGAGTGCTACTTCAATAACATTTTAAAACCAACTTACAACCAAAAAAACGGGGTAAATGGGGGGTTATACAAATAAATAACCATACAACCCCATGGGAAACAAATCTAAATACAAGATAACAACATTCACATACACCAGATAGGGAAAACCCAAATTTATGCTCACCCAACCAAATTAAAACTCATCCACCATATATAAAAAAACAAAAATTGGCCTTGCAACAAAGCAAATCAAAACTTTTGCTCAAATTGTAAAAGAAATGGCCACACAATTCAAAGTTGCTATTTCAACAAATGCCAAAAACCAAAATTCAACCCAAAATGGGACCAAGGGGTCGTGATAAAAGAACATGGAAATACAACCCCAAAATACTCAAGTCAAAATATTGTCACAACTCATAAATCAAATATGCGACATACACAAAAAGCCAAATTACGATCTCGCACACAAGACAAAAAAAAGGTCAATGACAAACTGTATTCCATTTCATTAAGAAATCAGAAGTACCAACAGACAACCGGCAATTCACATGACGGAAGCACAATTCCACTAACTTCAGTTAATGTTGAAACACAATACCCATCTCAGGAGATAAACACAACGGACTTCACCGCAGGTCAACAGCACGAGGAAAATAATGGCGTCAATGCACTAGAATTACAGCAATCGGTGCAAAAACAAAGTGCTCTAGATTTATACAGTATATTTCATAAACAATATTTACACCAAAATGGTGTACCTAAGGCTAGGAAATCGGAAAATGATGTAACATGGGATGTATATAATACCCTATTTTTAAACAAATCTGAAAATTCAAGAGTTTGCACAATAGATGTAACATTTGACACATTAGATGAACAAAACATTGAATCAATCATAGACTCAGGTGCCAATGTATCCATATGTAATTATGATCTAGTAAAACAAAAACCACTAACATGTCAAACTAATACAATAATAAAATCTGCCACAAACAATAATCTAAAGATCCATGGAGAGATAACATTACCATTCAAAATAAATAATATAAATTTCATTTATTAAAATATTTAATTTTATCTCAGATTTTGTTAAATTTGGCTTATAAGTTTCTTTTAGCAATGTATTACCAAAGTCTGTTTCACTGAATTGTTTCAAAGCAACAAGTTTTGTTAAATGTGCTTTTGGTGAAAGGTTGGAGAGTGGGATAGGTATACAATGTTTGTTTCTCCGAAAATCAGGCGGTTGCCAAACTTTCAGTGGTGTAACTGGGGGCACCATTTTGCTATAACCAAAAGCTAAATTACTAGCTTCACCTCTTCAGATAAGTTGCAAAAGGTTGAAGGATGTTCTCTCTGTAACATGCCTGGTTTACAGTAACAGCATTCCCGTTATAGTCTTCAGTGAAATATGATGTAGTATGTTTAGCTCTGATGCAGCACACCATGCAGTTACGCTCTTACTATGGTGTGGTTTCTCTACGTCATCGTCATTACGATGATATCCAAGAAAAAGTGTTGTTTGGTTGTTGGTGACAGTTTAGGTTTACATAACTTTTTACCTGGTAACCATATATTTTGTAGGAACCCATGTTATTGCTAACATTGGGGTACAATAAACTACTCTGTCTTTTTTGTGCCTTATATTTAAAGATTGTCCAGTTTGTATTATATATTCACTAAAGCATTCTTCTCAAAGAAGTATTACTGATGTTCATTTTGTGTTTACTGAAATATGTTTGTGAGAAAGTATATGCTACTTTCTGGTACCGTTTATTGTGCTTTGCGTTTATTGTCATTCGTACAATGGAAAACGTGCTTAGTGAAATGGAGTGGGGCTATCAAGCATTTAAACTCATTTATTTGTACCGGGAACATCCTGCTTTATGGAATCAGTCTATCGCTGACTATAAGAACAAGAATTTGAAAAATTATGCGTGGGCAGACATCTTGCGGGAGATGAATCTCAGCAAGATCTAAGTAGAAACTAAAATGAAAATGCTCCTTTTTCAATTTTCAAGTGGCGATCAAGTTCAAAAATGTTGCAAACAAAATTATAGACTTAAATACACTTTGTTATAAATGTTTGTTTTCAACAAGTGTTGTCAACAAATGTTTTAAACACTTTGTTATCAACTCCGGTGTAAACGCGGCTTTAGATCATTACTAAATCATAACTTTGAGGTTTTGATTAATCCTACAGTGTTTGTTAAAAATTTTGTTTCCTAATTTCGAAATTTAATTTGTCAGAAAAAACTTAACCAAAATTGGTCTTTTACATAATGTAAAACACCTTACGGATACAAATAAGCAAATATTGTTAGAGCGGTTTTTTTAAACTGATTTTGTTTGGAGTTTTTGGTAAAAAATGGGGTTGATTTTCAAAACCCTTATCGTGCATCTATGCTGGCCTAGTTGACATGCTTCATGCAAATACTGCTAACAAAACTGCAGGAACATCAATATCACAGTAAAATAACAATGACAAGAAGTTCAGAAAACAATTTTATCAATGCAACAATTTAAAATTATTACTAGGCATCATAAAAGCTTTTTAAAAAAAATTCTAAGTTCAGAAATGGTGCAAATCATAACATAATTAAATAAGAGGTAACAACAACTATGCAGTACAAATTTACTGACAACAATGATATTTCTTAAACATGTTAATGTAAGACAAACTAATTATATGAATCATTGCGAAGCATCAAATTATTTTTTTTTCGGTAGGAAACTGGGGAGTCAACCTGAAAAAAATGGTATGCTTACCACCAATGAAGAACTTTTATAAAGATATTCCATTGTCAAGCGTTAGTTATAATTTTATTAAGGGTTTAATTAATTGTTACCAGTACATCTAGTTAAAATGTAGAGTTTGCAAGTTCACAAAACAAACACAGTTTATTTCTCTGGAGTTGATTTTTTCTTGACTACATATGGTTGATTATAACTAGAGAAAAATGCCTTATGTGCTATCTACTCTCGCACATGAGGTGTTTTCCTTCAAATATAGGACTTAGCTTTTTGAAGATTTTTGGAAATGAGGCTTTTTCCTTGGCGTTTTTTCAAGGCTTATTTGTGGAGATAAGGCTTTTAAACCTACAAAAATGATGCTAAACCGCCCCTAAACCATAATATGCACATAACTCAAATTAAAATTTATTTTAGTTAAGGCCTTTTTTCTTAGTAAGGCAGTATAGTTTTTCTATATTATAGTACTAAAGGGCTCCGCCCCCTGCTCGCTTCGCTCGCGTCTACCCCCCCGCGGTGCCTCGTGTCTAAAAAAATGCAAACAGGTTATTTTATATTAGTAAGCCCAGTGAAAAATCACAGGCTGATTAATTAGATACACATCAGAAATGATCATTTAAAAGACAAAAAGTTTAAAAGCAACATTAAGGCCTAACTTATCTAGGCCTACCTAACTATGCTGACGGGAATTTTTAACTCGGTAAATATGTACAATAATAAGGATTATAAAAGTGTAGGTTTATTTGTTAAACATTAAAAAAAAAATACTATCTTCTAATAGCTTTTTATTTCATATTGATAGATCAAATGATTTAGAAGTTATTAATATTATAGTGAAGAAATTAATAATCGAATATGTTTGTATGTTACACGAATATGTACGAATGTTTCCGAAGTTAAACGAATAGGTATCTCTTCTTTAAATTTGTATAAACAAATATATTGATGATAAAAGGTTGTATTTATATACAGTTTATTACCTCAACGCAAATATTATAACGTATATTATAGCATACATTAGTTCTATAACTCATATTTAAAAAAATCAACTTCGCAAGAAATTATAACGATTGAAGTTGTAAACATAACCCCAAACTATAATCTACACTGAGTTTGTTTAAGTATTATAGATGATATGTAAAAACAGTTTTTATATTATATGTTACTCACGTACGGAGTTGATAAATAGGCCCTACTATTAAATTCTAATATGTCCTACTAATATTAATTAGGATGTAACACAGTGGTTTCTTATTTTTAAATTCCTTAATTTATTAAGGGTTTATTCTCTAGCTTTAAGGAAAGTATAACAATCAACATTTTTACTACATTTTCACCCCTTAGCAGCACACGATAAAAAGTCAATCTATGATACTTTTTTATGTATGTTGTAAGAAATACATGTACACATTTTCAGCTCAAAAACTATAATTAAAATAAAACAATTAATTGTTAATGTTTTGTGGGTTGTTATCACATTTTTGCCCCTTAGCATCATACGACAAAATGCAAATCTAGTTTACTTTTTATATTTATCTTGTAAGAAATAAATGTAAAACATTTCAGCTCTCTAGATTTAAGGAAAGTATAACAATTAATATTTATTGTTTTAGGGGTTGTTTTAACCCTTAAATGAAAATTAATTCTAACCTATTTTGTTCAAGGATAGTGTAGCTTTTTATTAGTGAAACTATTTTTCAATCGGTTCAGTAGTTCCAGAGATTACCCCCTACAAACAAACAAATACATTTTACCTCTTTTTAATATTATTAATAATAACCCCTAAGCTAAGATAGTGAATAATGTTAAACGTTCAAATCAAATTATTTCGTATATTTTGTAACAGCAGTTTATAATACATGGGAGATTTTGGGAGCAACTCAAAATTTAAAAATGGGAAGTATGCTCATGTGATACCTCATTTTAAAGGTCTATTTAAGACTAGGAAAATGATATAAAGAAAATAAAAATCGGACCACCCAAAACAAAATGGCGGCCCTAAACGTGTTGAAATAAATCAACATAATGTTGCTAATATCTCGAAAAGGAAGAGTTTTTAGAAAAAATTTCATGAGAAAAATAAATGTTTATTTTAAAGTGCTTGATTAAAAAAATTGCTTCCAAATCGATTTCGTAAATTTTATTTTTTACAAAATTTTCTAAGATGTAGGAGTTGACTTAACGTTTTAATGAGAAGCTATTCATGCGACATGTATTTTAGCAATAACCAATGCACCTCTCTACCTTTAAGGAAAATATAAAAATGTATATTTATTGTTTTTAGTGGTTGTTCTCACATTTACACCCCTTAGCAGCACCTAACAAAATGTAAAACTGGTTTAATTTTTATATGTGTTTTTAAGAAATAAATGTACAAAATTTCAGCTTCCTAGGTGATATGGTTTTTGAAATATATAACAAACAATATTTACAGCTTTATGGGTGATTTCAACCCGTTAAGGTCAAATATTTTAAAATCCTTACTTATATATTTGTGCTAAATTTCACTTTCCTAGGTGATATGGTTTTTGAGATATATAACAAACAATATTTATGGTTTTAGAGGTGGTTTCAACCCTTAAAGGTCAAATGTTTAAAACCCCTTTCTTAGTGCGCCTTTAACGCCTATGAGCAATATTTGAACCAAATTTCACGTTCCTAGGTGATATGGTTTTTGAGATACAGTGATGAGTCAGTCAGTCAGTGGTATTTCGCTTTTATATAAACAAAATATATAGATAGACTAGCTGGCACAATCCGGCTTTGCATGGATAGACAAATCAAAGTTAAATTTAACAAAACATATATTATATAAATAAATATAAATTACACTATGTATTCCTAATGGGAATTTTTAGTAACTTTGACCCCCCCCAAACCTCACCTAAAATTTTGAATTTTTGAAACCCTTTCTTAGCGAGCACCTAAGGCCCTAGATTAAGCTAAAATACTAAATTTCATTTCAATCCGTTCGGTGGTTTTTTTGGTAACTTTGACCCCCCCAACCATCCTAAAATTTTGAATTTTTTAAAACCGTTCCTTAGCGAGCACCTAGGGCCCTAGAGGAAGCTACATACCAAATTTCATTTCAATCCGTTTGGTGGTTTTGGATAAATCGTAATTTAGTAAATTTGACCCCCCCCCAAACCCACTCTAGAATTTTGAATTTTTTTAAACCTTTCTTAGAGAGCACCTACGGTTCTATATGGAAGCTACATACCAAATTTCATTCCAATCCGTTTAGTAGTTTTAGTTAAATCGTGATTTAGTAACTTTGACCCCCCTAAACACCCCTAAAATTTTAAAATTTTTGGAAAACCTTTCTTAGTGAGCACCTATGGCAATAAAGGAAGCTACATACTAAATTATTGTTTCGATCCGTTCAGTAGTTTTTGAGAAATCGTGATCAGTGAGTCAGTGGATTTGGCTTTTATATATATAGAAACAAAAACATAATATATATACATAAACACAAAATCTTAACAAATATTGCTACAATTTTATAGTCCTTATAAAACACATGTACACATTTACCGAGTTGAAAATCCCCGTCTGCATAGTTAGATAGGCCTAGATAAAGTGAGTTGTTTAAATAATATTTTGTATAAATGATGTATTTCTGATGTGTATCTAAATTAATCCGCCTGTGATTTTTCATGGGCATTTACTAGTACTTAATATTTCTGGAAGTATAAAAGATATTGAGCTCAAACTTTGTATATCTATTTTGTTGTGTAACATTTTATCACTGTACGAAAAATTAGAACATTATTTTAAATGTTTTCAAAATGGCGGCCGTTTATAATTTTTAATGTCGATGATGCATATGATTTGTTCACAATCCATACTTTCAACAGAACTTCAACATACTTTAAACATAGTGTGAAAAGCAACAGTTCACGATTAAAAACCGCACGAGTTGTATTCGGTGAAAGGAAATATTAACTTAAAATATTACAACTTTAGATTATTCTGAATTTTAACATGTTAGAAATGTATTTTTAAAGTCGGTCCATGTACTGGATTGTTTGTAAATTTATTAAATTTAAAATAATGTAATAATTACTTTGTAAATAATATAAATATTCGTTTCTCAAGTAGTTATAGAAGTTTTCGTAATAGTTTTGCATATGAACATATTGTAACAAGTATTATAAAATTAATCCATGTTTTGCCTAAAAGAAATCTTAATTATGTACATTACAATTTGAAATATTAAAATTTTAGGTTATTCTAGATTTTGACATGTAGCCTAACATAGTAGAAATGTATTTTTAAACTCGTCCATGTACCGGATTGTTTGTAAATCTATTTAATTTAAAATAATGTAATTACTTTGTAAATAATATAAATATTTGTTTCTCGAGTAGTTATAAAAGTTTTCGTAATAGTTTTGTATATGAACATGCAAATTGGATTCTATAAAATAGACTTACATAAAACATGTTTACTAATAAAAAATGTATATGCAACATATGAATCGTGGAACTAAGTTTTATTAAACATTGAGAAATAAAACAAAGAAAATACTTTGTCAGCATTTTTAATTTTAAAAAGAGATGATATTTAAAATTGGCGCAAATCAGTACTTTTCCTAATTTGTGGTATAATTTGTTATCTTTAAAAGTCAATGGAATAACGTTATTTATAATAATACAATATACTGTTCAAAGAAAGGAATTGCTATTGGTGAAATGTAAAAAAATGTCTTTATGAATTTCAAATTAGATAACTCAGTCCACAGTAATAATGATTGCAATTTATTGTAAGTTTTACTCTAGATCATAACATTAATAATGCAGTATAATATAGTACATAATTGTAGTAAACAAATACAAACATTTCATTACTAAAATAAATTATGTACAGGTTTTAAGAACCTAAGCAGAATAACCACCAAGCAATAAGGAAAGAAATATTGACACTACTCTGATCAAGGTCAAAAGATTTGGTAGAAGCAGTCTGTCTGTAACAGCGAGAGGGAGAGGGTAGTAGTGACGTATGAGTGAAGTGCGCCCCTCCACTCTTCCCCCCAGATCTAGCCCTTAACCCAGCGTGTCCGGTGTCCGTGTAAGCCAGGGCGGTCTGGATGTAGGCGTCGGCACTACATCGAGCAAGTGCAACGCTTCCGAACACTCAGTCAGATATCTGTAGTAGTTTCTTTTATCTGTGGTTTTAAGCTTGATTTCAGAAAGAAAACATAGATAATTGTCACTTTTTGTATTTAAACTTCTTTACTATTATATAAGCTCAACTTCGAGATATTCTATAAAAAAATCATTGAAAATTATTAGTTTTTATAATGTAGGGATATAATCTTAAAAGCAAATTTTTAGGTGTTTAAAAAATTTATTGCAGTTGTAAAATTATAATTTTATCAGTGTATAATACTGTAATACAGTAGAACTCCAACTATCCGAATCAATTGGGACCAAACCCCATTCGGATAATCAAAAATTCGGATAGTTGGATTTTTTCAGAAAAAAGTATTTATTTTAATTAATTACTGTATGTATGTTGAAAATTGGAGAAATAAACTACAATTTAAAAAAAAGAGCTTTTAATTAATTAAATGAAAAGGCAACACTTTTACATGATAAGCGTATATACAGTAAGTACTGTACTGTAAATGAAAGTCATTGCTTGCTGAACATTTCGGTCAGAGTAAGCTGTTTGACAGTATTCATCCATTTTCGGGCCGCCAAGTCGCGCATTAGCTTGAAAGTGAGAAGTTGTACTTGGTCACATTCGGGCTGATGCTCCATCCACTTCAACGAAATTTCAAGGCAGGCAAATGCTTCACTAGCTGATGGTCCCATGTCTGCTTCAACTTCGACATTAAGGTCATAATTTTCCACGACACTTTCTTCTCACACTCAATAAGTTCATCATCATTTAGGGAAGGACAAAAGCGCGTGTAGACAGAATCATTATTTTGTGAATCGCAGTATGTGTCCGTCTTAATTTTTTTCCCTGAAATTCTGTAAGCTATTCAGATAATCAGTGATTCGGATAGTCGGAATTCGGATAACTGGCGTTCTACTGTAGTTATAACAGCTGATTAGGTTCACTAACTTCTATAGTTTAATTAAACTTAAGGTTAGACATAGCTTGGATTAATATATATTAAGCTTGAAGAGGTAGGCAGATCATAATAGTAATTTTTAAGAACATAAAACTCAATCTTTATGAAAAAGTTATTTTTTTTTTAAATCAAAATTGATTGGAATGTAAAGAGGTCTACATATTATGTGGGGCTTTTCATTAAAAAAGACTAGTTAAATTACTTTGGACATAATTGTGAGATTGAAGCTAGTAGTATGTTGGCGTGTTTTCCCTAGTAAAATACGAATCCTTACACTCCTAATTTTCTCCTCTCTAAAAGGAAGAAAAAGAGATCTTGAGTTTTTTGCTTTTAACAAGATGTCTATGACGAATCTGGTTAGCATATTTTTGCCAGTTATTGGAATCTTCTTTTTTTAGGAACATAACTTCCAAGAACACAGTTTCTGTTTATAAAATTAATTAAGCAGATGTTAATTATTTTTGTAGTTATGTTCAAGTACACTGTGACTAAAAACTGCATTAAATCATTAGTAAATTTACTAAGCCTTTATTTATGTATGTTATGCATTTATGTATGAAATGACAATTTTGAAAATGCCTCTTGTGCTAGTTGTATGTGCTTTTTAGTTAATTCTGTTTATTAACTATGACTCTGAAAACATGTTGTTCAGAGTGAATGCCAACTAGAAATACCTAGAGAAGATGAAACAAGTGTTTGTCTGTCTGTAAATAGTCGGAAAGATTCAGGGATCCGAAGCAATAGTCGAAGGAGTAGTATACAGCATCAGGTATGGCTACTTAATTAATGCATGAAAAATAGAACTGCATGGTAATTCACTAAATGGTTATTATATGAGAGCTGTTCAAAAAGTTTTTGGAATTTTCATTTTGCTTTTGGACAAGTTGGACAGTTCTGCCCACAAACACATTTATTACTTCATCTCTTGTAATTTTTGGAAGGGTTTTCATTGAATCCTTCTTTGTGCAGTTTGGGATGATATAATATTTTTCACAGTGACAATATGTTTTTTAATATCCTTTGAAGGAAATAACAAAAAGTCACAAGGGACAATATCAAATAAGGTAATGCGAAATACGTTTATCCTTTAAAGAAAGAGACTTATGGCTCCGGTACGTTGTCATTGAAACCATTGATCCTATTACTTTGTCAGGTCATTTTCTTTGATTTGCTCAATCTTTGCAAAACTGATAGTATCTCTTCATATAAATCTCCTTACTTGCAAAAATAAAAAGGAAAGAAAAACTTAATGTTAGTCAAATGGTTGAGAACATATAACAGTGGTTCACTGCACTATTGGTGAATATAGCCACATCAAACTAGACTTATTTTATCTATAGGACTTGTGCTATCTCCTCACCAATATAATCCCATTTTTCCCTCTGAGTTGTCTGCTGCAGGTTAATTCCGGGAACTTTTTGAACTTTGTAAATAAGTATGAAAATTGGGTAATGCTGCACAAGCTTCAATTCGGCATAGTAAAATTGAAATGATTTATTATTATTTTTCTAACATTTTTGTCAATTGCATACTAAACTTTTTTGCACTTCGAGGTTTTGCAGCATGTATGTACTATATGTAGTAAGCACTGGTATGTGTACTGGTATAATATAAGCAGTTTTTTAGGTAACTTTTAGTTTTACTCCAAACTAAAATTAAACAACACTTTACATTTACTTTTCAATTAAATCTCCTCTTATGAGAATTGCAAATATCAGGTAGGTACCATAAGTAACTAAGTTGGTAATTATTGTGTCTCGGCGTACTTATTTTGTCAAAATTTTGGGGCCCTGAAGCAAAATATGTCTTTAATTACCAGCCTATATGATTGAGTGGCTTATCCCTTGCATTTGTATCGTCATAACGCTTCAACAGCAATGTCGTACGTTTAGTTACAAACAGCCGACCGTTCATTTATTTGTTCAGTTATATCGCATCTTAATAGGTGATGTTTACTACAGTATGCTACACTGTATTTACAAAAAATTAAAATTTAAACACTTTTAATGAAATGAAATTATTTCACAGATTTATGACACTACAACCATGTGGTTAAAATGTAGCTAAAACAGGGGTTTGTGCTACCGTCATAGATAACGATTCAAGCAGATGCAAAAACAATGACTCTATGCCGGCTGTGATGCATCAGCTTAAGCCGTTAAAATCAAGTTTGACTGTAATTATTAGCAAATTTCCATTGGAAAGATGAGCTATTGCAGTGACACTTATGGTGAGACCTAAGGTCAGGAATAGTAAATGAGCACCGATCATGGTCCCCAGAACACGTTTTGGGACGTCATTAAAATTTGAATGTATATATATATATATATACAGGGTGATTTATAAGTATGGCAACGGCTTTATATTGCGCAACTGGGACGTTCTTGGCGGTAGAAACTTATGCTAACCTGTACAGTTTTAAAAATCCTACTTTTTGGTGGTTTTGAAATTTTTGTCCGCCATCTTGGTTCTGCCATATTGGATTTAACTTTATTATTTTAAATGAGATGATGGTCATATGACACATCATCTCAATGTGAAATTTCAAAAGAAAAACAATGGCACAAACCGTTTTTTGATAGATGTCTTCGTTGTAGAGTTATTAGCATTCAAAGTTGCAGTTTTGGGAAAATTGTGTTCACAATAAAATTAGGTAGAACGCACTGCACTATCCATTTTTACATTTTAAACTGCATATTATTTTATATCACTTTTCTTGTAATAATGCGTAGAACGTAAATAAATTTTTAACAAATTGTCGCAGCTGATCTTTTAGATACCTATTAGCTGAATTTAGCACCTACAGCTGATGTATGGTTCATGAAATACCCACTTATTTTTAGTTGTTGCTATGTCCATTTATTGTTATACTTATTATTATCATATCTAACCACCATTTAAATTTAGTTTTTCAGATACTTCATGAATAAAAAATGTAAAATTGGATAGTGCAGTGCGTTCTACCTAATTTTATTATGAACACAATTTTCCCAAAACTGCAACTTTGAATGCGAATAACTCTACAACGAAGGCATCTATCAAAAAACGGTTTGCGCCATTGTTTTTCTTTTGAAAGGAAGTGTTTTGTTTTGAGTGATCTGAATTGTTACTCTTTAGAAGTAAAATTTTGACTCCTATCAATGATTCTTTTACCATTTTTCAAACAATCACAATCTTGATTCCATTTCAGCTCACGGATTATTGATTTAATCAAACGTTTAGAATCGTCAAATAATCCAAATTAAGATATAATCTTACCTTTTGTCTCTATCGCGATTTCGGTCATTCGACCATCCTCAAGAGAACTAAAAAAACACAACACCAACACAAAACACAACACTACATAACATAAGTCTCACTCCATATGGAGATCGTTTAACGAATAATACATGGCTGAGATTACTTATTAAAGTTTGATGACTTGCACGCTAAGTCATTCGGCCGATACTGAGCCATAATTGTGTTCCTACATCTTATCTCTGTTTCAGGCTAACTCAGACTAACGACTTGGCGTGCACGTCCTCGAACTTTAATATGTAATTTCAGCCATATATTATTCGTTTAACGATCTCCATACGGAGTGAGACTTATGTTATGTAGTGTTGTGTTTTGTGTTGGGGTTGTGTTTTTTTAGTCCTCCTGAGGATGGTCGAATGGCCGAAATTGCGATAGAGTCGTAAGGTAAGATTATATCTTAATTTGGATTATTTGACGATTTGATTATTTGTATGTAATATTTTATTGACTTTGTATCCTTTTACTTTTTTGTGTATGTTTTGTAGATATTTACACGTGTTAGTTTTATTTTTTCGTGATTTAATGTACATAAGTAAGAATTGCTTACTTAGGGTTTTAAAAGTTTTGTTGTGCATGGTTTGTAACATGTTTTTAATTACCTAAACATTTAAAATTTGTCTGATATTTTTAGGTTTCTGTCATACTTAGATGGGCTGTCATTAATATTCATACCTTAAATTAGAAATGCATTAAATGTAGTAAACTTACCTGCTAATATTTAATGATATTGGGGGATTCATGCAGTCTTTGCTAAATGCTTAATGTGTTATCATGCTAAACTGCTATTTGAATTTTGAGTGAAGGACCCCTTGTGCTGATGTGCTAAAGTGTTATTTGCTAAATTAAGCTTATCCTTGTTCTTAAAACAAGTCTTGTGAGTTTGTCTGCTTGATCTAATTACTTTTAATTGATATTTCGAAATACTAAGACAAGTAGAAAGGAAAAGTTACTTCATTGTTCAAGTTGATTGTAGAGAAAAACACCATTTTGATAATTAATCAATATTTTTTTATTTATTTTGAAAAAAGGATTTCTAAAAACAAAAAATTTATAGTAAAAATATGTCCAGGATACTGGTGATCAGTGTAGCAGCCCTGCCCCCTCTGAGGTTCCAGAAATTACTGTACTACCTGAAAAACAATAAATTGAACAATATTAATACCTGAGTAATTTATTACAGGCATAATTAACATGAATTGGATTTAATGAATGAACCCTTTTTAGAAAATAGAAATTACTTTTTATATTTTTCCTCAAATTCTTTCTCCTTTAGAGCCATGTCCCTCTCAAACCTCATCTTGCTCAGCTCAAAATTATTTTTCAACTCCATCTCCTTCAGCCTTGATTCTTCCTTTATTCTCCTGCTCCAACTCTAATTTTTGTTCCTCCAATCTTAGCTTCCTCTCCTCTGTGTTCTTTAAAAACTCCAATTTCTCACGAAGGTATGCCTTCCAATGATGTCTTCTCTGTCTGGGTCTAAAACAATAAAAAGTTTTTACTTTTTAATTTGATTTTTCTTTCAATTGTCTCGATTGTTATGCATGAGGAAATTATTCTTATTTTCTGCGTGACATAACAGTCATATTTGCAACTTCTTGTGAGCAAAGAAAAAATTAGAAACTACTTGAGCCAGGAAAGCAGTTGAATTATTTGACTGAATTCGCTGTCTTTTCGCTTAGGTTGAGGGCGCTGATTCCACCACAAAGTCCAGATCATCTGGTTGGTTACATCACTCTTTTTCCAAATCTGTAGACTGAAACTGTAAATTTGTTTTACTGTAAAATCCTACACACTTTATAATTTGTGTATTATATTTTAGATTAAATTAGGCCTCATTTTCTGCCTTTTTGGAAACATATTTTGTGTTTTCATGTTCTAAATGGCTAAAGTTTGGAATACACCTCCTTACCATATTCTAGTTTGTAGAAGCAATATTTTCCCCTACTTACTAAATAATTAATGTATTACATTTTTATATATTTAAAACAAGATTAGGTCTCTTTTGATTTTTTCAAACATATTTGTTCAAACATATATAAAAAAAATCAAATACACAGAAATGTTCTCTGTACTTTTCTGAACACGAAAATGTATAAATATACTTTACTAAAATGGATTAAATTTTAGATAGGTGTTTAAATGAAAATGTGTTCCATTAGTAAAAATGTTCCTGTCAGTATAGAAATATCCAACTGCCAAATGGACTGTTCACAAGAAAGTGAAAAAAAAAAAACAAAGAGAAAAGAAAGAAAAATTACTTGCCTCAAAATTTGTTGGATTCTCGTAAGTTCAAGGTAGAAGATGTTTGTTTTCATTGCTCCATCGTTTCCTTGATTCCTTCCGAATTCTTTTCTTAAATTCAAAATTATTTTCCATCACAAAAAAAAAAAAAAACAAATACAGGAAAACACAATTTCAAAAACTTCAACTAACAAGCTGTTGTTGATTCAAGCTGAAAACCTCATATTACCTTCCCCAAGAGTTTTACGACGTTAAAACTGCTTTAGCAGACCCCAGGTCGTGCTATCAACTCTAAATAGCACACTTTTGTCAAACGATTTTCTCGATTTTAACACACTTAGCATGTTTAACATACTTAGCATAGGTTGCATGAATCCAGTCCTTTTGAAAAATTTTACATTTGTATAAGGTAAGTAACTTAAATTATAAAGGTGCAACAGATAGGTACTTTTATAATTAATATACAAATAATTTAGGAAATAAACAACAATTCTAACTAGTAAACTTTATAGAAAAAATTCCACTTATAGATAATTGCTATATATACAGTATATCTATATCAAAATTACACACCTTATATTCAACAGGGCTCTATAACAAGGGCTAAACCGTTTTTTTGATCTCGGCACTGTGCCACCAGTTTCACTCTGACATCACCATGCTGATACACGCTAGCTGGTAATTTTTCAGTAATGTGTGAGCAGTCGTTAACTCGCTGTTGTAACTCGATGGAAGGGCTTCAGTAAAATAAAATTTAGATATTCTTAATCTACATAAAGTAC
>JAGFPH010000292.1:167923-219673 GCA_018207615.1 Philaenus spumarius | reverse complement strand
CCATAACGGATGAATCCAGTACTGAAATAGGTCTCGATAATGGAGGAACTCCGAAACGCGTCGACAAACTTTAGTGAAAGTGTTACGTTAGGATTGGCAGAAAATTGTACTAAAACTTATTTCATGGATCCTAGCAGATATAATTTGCCCTTATAGCCACCTGACTTTTAGAGCATATCGTAACATCTGTGCTCATGCTAAAATTCGTAGTACAGTATTCGTTTTGTGCATGCAAGTATGGCGTAGGCCTTCGTTTGGAAGACCTTAGAGTAGAGCCCCAGCGATTCTGAGTATCTTTTCTGTGTTTACGGTCCTCTGTGCATGTACAATCTGGCTCCCATACCTTTGTCTGTTTTGGACCCGCCCGTGAATCGGATCTGTCCATTTCTAAGGTTTACCTGATCTTAAAGTCAATCTTCCCGAGCTAGGAAAATAGCCTCTAGTTTGCTGTACTTGGGAGTCATGTAGTCCGCACGGCTCACAGCATTGGACCACACTATAGTGTTTTGTTTAGGCACTCACCGTGTTCATTTCTTGCAAGAGATGTTGACCAACTCCCTCCGGTGTTTAATCTCAAACGTGGGGCTATGTATCAAGTAGAATCAAGAAGAGTATATTTAATTAACTAAATAATTGTTATATAGTGTAATTTATGTCTACCATGCATAGATGGTTAGTTTGGTATACTGAGTATATAACATATTGTTGTGTTGTTGTTGTTAATATCATTTAGTTAAACCTTTTGAAACAGTAATCATAGGTATGTTAGTCAAACTTTCACTTTGGTTTATTTTTAATTTTACTTACCTCAATAATGATTAAAAAACAAAAAATAATGATACAGTTTATATAAGAAAACATTACATTTTAAATTTTCAGGTAGTGTTAAAGGAAGTAAATTGCCACCACCTCCAGTCACAGATAATTTTGGTGTTTCTTTTCAAAAATTGCGTAAACAATCAGACTTACAGCTCATCAAGTGTGTACAGGTAAATCTATATGAAATATATAACTAACATTAATAAAGTCTCTTATAAAATAAAGTAGACCATTTACATTATCATTAAAACGTCATTATGATAACTTAAAAGTTGTATAATATTTTGGGGAAAAATAATCTTTAATACTAACAGAATTGTGAAATTAATAATATAAATTTTTTACAGGTATTTCAATTTATATACAGTAGGATACAAAGAATTCTAAGTCTATGTTTACATCACTGGTTAAAAATAAGTGCTCTTGATACTTGGTCTTGTCAGCTAATTATTTATTGTTTTGAAACCACTGCCAACTCTGTATCTGCAATAAAAATAAAATATACTGTATTATCATCTTTTTCAAATCTCTTTATTTTAGTAGGTACAATTTAGAAAAATGAGCATCATAGTAGTTTTTTTGTTTACTTATATAAACATTTTAATAAATTTATTAATTTCTTTTTGTTGTAAATGTACATATATGGATTTAATTAGTTAAAATTGTTTTTAAAGATCTATTTTATTATGATTTTAGGATAACTCTGCATCACAAAGAAGTTATTTTGTAAAACCACCATTGTCTGGGTTCAGTTTGTTTTTTCGCCAAAAGGAACTGGAACGGGAATACAGACAGAAAGCTCATCGGGCACAAGAAGGTGGTGCCACTACTCTGGCTGCAGCGAGATTCAATACATATCTTGACATTGCTGTTGCACTGACAGTAAATATAAATTTGTTTTAAGATAAATTAAATGTGTTTAATTATAAGCTTAAAAGTATGTAGTGCTAAATTAAAAATAAATTAGTGCAATAAACAATCTATAGATAATAGACTTTTTAACACTGTTGGTTTTCATACATGATCACATTTTGAAATAATAGCCATGCACAGTATTTTACTACAAATTTGACTTACATCACAATAATAATCATAACGTTTAAAAATGAGATTAGTTTGAAGAAAAGTTTTAAAATAAATTGTTGGCTATTATTTTTAGTAATTAAAACTGTAAACATTTTAATTATTTTTTTATTTACAACTGTATTTATACAAAAGTAATTATTAAATTAGTGATTCGCTTTAATAAATTATATATTAAAGTACAGTAAACTCCCGATTATCCGCGAAATTAAGTGGCACGGCCATCGCGGATAGTGAAATTCGCGGATAATCCGCAGAAGAGCCGAAAATAGGAAACAAAAAAATTAAACTGTAATTTCAACTGAAAAACTCGATTTATATACAGTAAAAGTTACAATTAACACTAAACATTTTTAAATGACACAAAATATTTTACTAAATAAATAACCTACAATACATTTCAGTATAACTTACATCATAACATGGATACAGTACTGTACTGAGAGACTTTATTAGTCACTGAAAAAACACAACTCTTTAAATTCACAACTTTTTGAAAAAATCAGTCACTTGCTTTTGTTTTTTGCTTTGAAAACATCTTTTCTTAATTCTTGATTGAATTTTCCGCAACACAAGTTTTTCAGCCAACTGCGCATCGTCGTCTTGTGAATTCAGAGAAGGCATGTGGGGTTTTAGTGTATACTGTACACAATACAATCGTCAGTAGAGTTCAACTTTTTGCTAAATTTCTTCGTTGATCACTCGTAAGAAAATACAGTACAGATTTACAGTACTGTATATTTTCCGTGACATTCGCGGATAATCCGCCCGCGGATAATCGGGAGTTTATTGTAATTACATTTTATATAGAATTCCACCTTTTTTATGATTATACTAACCATAATGATAGATGTCTGTGATATGAGTATCAATAGTAATAAATGAAGGGAGATTTTGTTTGGATCCCTTATATTTAAGATAACGAAATAATTCTTATACAATCAACAAATAAAATATTGATATTGTGTCTTAATTATAATTTGTGAAAAAATATAAAAACATCCACAAATTCACACATAGTATTAAATTAAATTTTATACCCATTGAAAAAGACATACATTTCTATATTATGTAGGACAGCATATACTTAAATGTGCAAAAGAAGATTGATGAGTTGGAACCAATGGCATAAGTTGGTCACAGCTTTGTCAAGTTACAGGTAGTCTTGAATAATTTGTTGGCAAATGCCGCTTGAGGCAAGGGAATCGAACTTTCACATAGTAAGTTAATAACAAGTAACTGACGAATAAAATACTTTAGGAAATTAGTAATTTTCTTGAAATCCTTTTAAGCTCTTTTATTTGAAGATATCAGCTTTAAGCAATCTGCAGTATTTTTTCCAAGAGCCATGGTTTAATTAATAAGAATGTCACCACTTAACCATATGTTAGAACAGCTTGACTCTGATTAAATCTTTCAAGGTCGAACTCATGACATAACTGGTCCCTCCCTCAATGTACTTCTCTTGTAGGGTTTAATATAAACGTGTATTTCTTTCAGTAAATTATTTATAATGTTTCATAAGAATTACACTTTTTACATGATAAAAATAATTTGTTTTCATTTTGTTGCAGGTGTTTGTGCTGCTAATGACATCCAGTTTTCTCATGTACAGTTTGTCTTACATTTGGTTGTTAGTGTTCATCATCCTTTGCCTTCTTCAAGTAATCACTTTAGTACTTTGTTTTCGTTCTATGTTTTTCCCACGATTAGAATCTCACTTAGAAAGATTTTCCTCATGGTATCCGTGGCACTTCATCGGCGGTATTTTGGTGAGCCTTCCTGTTGTTGGAGTTCTTATCAGTTTCTGTGATTCTCTTAGTGTTCAAGATGGTATTTACCATTTCGCAGTAATGTTGTTCATAGGCCTAATTCATTTTTGTAACTTTACTCAACTCAACTGTTGGATGAAAAGTACGTTCGCTTCTGTTACAGGACTTGTATACTTGATATTAATCTCAACTCAATTACCTTATGATATTAATATTTCACAATCTGTTGACCAAACGAATGCGAGTGATTTTAAGACTAACGATACTGTACCTTTTAATATTACGTCGGATTGGACGAATAATTTAAATTTAAGTGAAATAAACTCAGGCTTTGATTCAAAACATTCCTTAGAAATAGTTCCTGAACTTCCAGTTGTTCCTAATCAGAGTCATTTCACTCACAATGTTTCAAAACGTGAGATAGAGCATACAGATATATTTTTTAATATTGGAACATTAAATTTTACTGTTCATTCAATAGAAAGTGATAATGACGATAGTATGAGCTACGGTTTTTATGTTGAAATTTATTTAGATGTACTGTTGTTGTTGTTGTTAGTATGGTTTTTAAATCGGGAGTTTGAAATAAGTTATAGGTTAAGTTTTCATGGTAATGCAGTAGCAGCAAGGGACAAAGCTAAAGTGCAGGCTATGAAAGACCAGGCAGATTGGTTGCTGCATAACATCATTCCAAGGCACGTTGCAGAACATCTTAAAAATACAGCCAAGTGAGTGTAATTTAAGAATAACTTATTTGTTTATCTTTATAGTTATGTACTATTAAGAGGATTTTATATAAGAGTAACTGGTAAGTAAAATTATGTGAAAACTGTGCATATAAATACTATATCATTTACTTCTTATGGGTTGTATGTTGATATTGTTAACATAAAATAATGGCCTATAAAGTTTGAGGGGAAAATATGGAAATTTTATTGAATTAACTATTTAAAAAATACTTTAAAAAAAATTATATTTGCCTATTTATAATGCAGAGCTTAGCTGATGTATGATTTTTATCACCTGTTTTCTCTAAAATGGTATGTAGTCTATTTCTTAGTGGCATTTCCAGTAACTGCTGATTTAAACCTTTGAAATAATGAGTATTTCTAATTTGTAGGTTAGGTTTTTGTTTAGGAGTAAGCCTAAGTCAAGCTAATACGTTTTACATTTTACTATTATAATTCCTGTTATATAATAATATTAATAATTTGATTTGACATTTAAAAACATTACATCTTAGCTTTGAGGTTATCCTACAGCTATATTAAAATATGAAAACACTTTTTAAGTATGCATTTGGAGGCAGGAATTGGCCTCTCTTAGTATTTTATATAATTACAAATACAATAGGCTCTCACTTATTCGAGTTTCTGATCTACCGAGGCATCCATAATTGATCAAGTCTAATTGTAGACTTAAACAATGCAGTGTGTAACACGTGATGGTAGTAGAACTTGTGTTTTCATGTTGCAACTTGCAACAATATGAGAAAGTTGTGGTTTTGTTCCTTATATCCCCATCACCTTCATAGTCTTTAGATAGTGTTTGTTTAGTTCCTTGTATTAATAATACCTCTGTGTCTTCTAGTTCTTGTAGTTTAAATTATGCAAAATATAACTTTTGGGTTGTAAAAAAAATGTTTAGTTACATAATACTTTATTTAAGCTAGGGCTACACAAAGCTGGTTTGCTCCAAACAGAATATTTGGTAAAGTTGCAGTGCCGGATTAAAAACGTTTGGGGCCCCCTTCTGGCTCCCCACCCATTAGTTTGCTTTCCCATTTCTAAACTCAGATTGATATGCATGCATCCTTACACTGACCAGGTGCAATGTAAAGAAGGTGGTAGCTCTAATTAGAGGAATGTCCATCTTTGAATACACATGCAAAGCAAGAGCATTTTCACCGGAGACACTAAATGCAGGAAATATTTCCTACAGGAGAAAACTGTAGAACACCTGATCTATGAGTGTGAGAGGCTCAAACAGGTGAGTTATGTGACCTTTGGAAAACTAATTAAAAGACAAAACATTACCCCTACGACAACCTTGTCAAAAGGATGTTTTGGTTTACTAAGCTTATTGGACTTCGAGACAGTATTTAAAATCCTTTATGTGCGAGCGCATCAAACCCTTGACTTGCATAAGGATTGGACTGCCCACTTAAGAAGAAGAAGAACAAGCTACCAAAAATGGGAATGGGTGGTGTATTTATATTTGTATGTTTGCCTGAAGGTAGAGAGTTTAAACACTCTATTCAACTAATTTGGTATTAATTTAGGATTATTGTACTAAATATGTTTGAAAGGAAACTCATTAATTAAACATGTTCATAAACTGTTTCATGTTCATGAAAATAAACGTTTTTAAAAATTTTTATATAGACTATTTACGAAGTCATTACTGCCTTTAGTCAACATAAAAAACCAAATCCATATTATAATAAGTAGGCCCCTATTGAATTATCTGAAATAAACAAACCGGAGAACACAACAAAAGTATGTAAATATAAAAATTGCATGGACCTGTATGTCAAAAGTAAATTATAATTTTTGCCAGAAGAGCGATTTCATAAAAAATTTTAATTTTGCTTACAACTTTTTACAGGAACATGAACAAAATTTTAAAAAAACTTTGCTTGCTTACTCATGAACGTAAACATTAAAAACTATAAATCTACTAGTGGTAATGGCAATGTAATACTCAAATATTTTTGTTGAGTTTTGTATTTCGGACATTCGATTTAGCGATAAGATACGGACGAAGCGAGTGGCATTATTGGCAATAATGAAAAACGTTGGATGGTATAGATCTTGGAAGGAATTAGGTGCAAGATAAAATTATGTATTCGAGTACAAAAACGGAAAAACATGTGTATGACAGGAAAAGATTCGGGAGATAACTGCGAAAATAAGGGCGGAAGAATGTAGTGTTTGTTAAAAAGGGCAATGCAGGTGGAGTTTAACACCGGCTATAAAGAATTGTCACTCTCGTTGGGTGACACAGATTACAGTAGGGATGGTTACACTTATACAGTTATAAATACTATCTTCAAAGCTAGGTGTGGGCAACAAAGGCTGAACTGTAGACAGCAGAGTCATGGCCTCAGATGTTTCCTATGAAATTCAGGCAATATAGAACACACCAAGCATTTTTTGGGCTCGCGGAAATCCGGCGAAGATGGTTGGGTGATGGTAAATCGTCAAGGAAGATAGACATAGAATATTTAAATGGTCGGAACTAGCTCTTATTAGTGAATTACGTGTGGGAGGCTAAAAAATATAGAGACAAAGTAATAGCTGAATTTAATTATTGATTAGTTCACTTATCAGAAAGATGTGCTTACCTTAACTTATTTTTATCTTTATTTTAATATATGTAAACAATTTGCAGTAAATTTTATTTGTAATTTCTAAATGTAATATTTTTATTCAATGGTTATTTAATGTTTGCTATATATAGTAATTTTTGTCTGTTTAGTGTGTTAAGTTAAAAGTGTGATTACTTGTGCATTTTATATAACTGTAAAGTCATATTTTCTTATTATTTTGTTTTTGTTTTTAATTAATTAATTTGTAAAACTTGCTACTCTGGCAGACGGGCTTGACCATACCATTATGCATTGTTATAATTGCCACAATAATATATAATCATTTTATTTTTATTTTCGTTTGTACAAAGTAATGTATTATAAATTTTGTAGTTTTAATAAATGCATTTATTATTATAACTTAAAATATTGAGGAAAAAATTGTAACAAAGTTCAGTCCACTTGTAAAAATGATAGCCATCAAATTTGACAATAACAGAAATGTGGTAGAATATTACTTACAAATTTAATTTTCTAAGTTTTTGCGACACAAAACTCCTTTAAACGTAATTTTTCCTCGCCCTAATAGAAAGTGATGCACATATATTTTGCACCATTGTAGATCTATGACAGTTTTAACAATCTTCGTTTTTGAGCATTATTATTTTTTTAAAACGATTTTGTAATAAGGACTACATTTAGTAAGCGAATTGTCAAAAAATAAACTGTGATCGATATCATTGCTTAAATTCATTTCTGGTTTCTTCTGTCCAAGATAGCTCTCACACAAGCCTCTCCCTAGTTGGGGCCTCTCGGGGCCCTAAAGCAGCTGCTTTTTTACTTTAGGTTAACTGGAACTGTGAAGTGGCTACTTGTTCTCTACAATTTATTTCTGAATTTTGTTCCCTTTTTCCATTGAAAACTATAAAAGCCGATGAATTTTCCTTATCTATTAGATAAGTTAACCCAGGAGTTTCTTTTCTAAGGGTCAGTTCTTTGTCTGCTATTTTTAATATACTCAAGAAATTCATTCCTGCACAAATTTATTAGTCTAGTAAATTCTAAAAATAGAGGTTAAATAACTATATTTTTTAATAGAAAACCAAATAAAACCATTAAGTTACATACTGAAAAATATTCTTTACCTTAGCTTTAAAACAAAAAATTATTATTATTTCATGAGAGCTGATTTTTAACTATAAATAAAATAAAATACTGTAGCTTATTGTAGTACTGTAATTTAAAATAAAAGCTTAGTGATTAGATTAAGATCAGAATGAAATATTTTGATACGAATTTGAAACAAAATGTTAAATTAGTCAGTAAGAAATAGGCATCAATGCAATCTGTGTAAATAAAATATAGGCCTTGTTTAATTATTTCACTCACGTTACAGAGTGAAATTTGCAGAGGATTTCGCTAATTGTTAGGTAAAGAGTTCAAATTAAAAAACGTTCACAAAACTTATAATTATAATATAAGAACAGTTATTTTGTTAAGAGGATCTCTACCATGTTAAAAAATTTAAATTAAGTAATATTTTGCTTAGTACAAAGTCGAATTGAGTGTAGTATTATCTGCATAGTATAGTATCTGTGTGTTGAGGAGCATTATATTATTATTCAGTAATAATCTAACAAAAAGTCTGATTAGAACTATACTAAAAAGAAAAACTGTCAATACTTCTTGCCCATTGTTTACACAGTTTGCAAATTATGGTTTGCACATTATTATGAAACTGATAAACCCACTCTATGTTCCATTTTCATTTTGATATTAGTATGTGTTTATAATATATTATGTTATTCGTCTATTGTCAATCATTCCAACTACAAGTAATAAACTCTACACAGCAAACCAACAAAAGCACTATTTCAAATTGTGGCTTGCTGGATAGCATGACCAAATGACCAAACTAAGTGAATGGGTGTATTTGGGGAACACATTATTAAGGCCTTGGCCGAAAAAATTCAAAAGTCAACCACATGCTCCTATGCTCTCTAGTGATACTTCTGATTCTATTCTGAGTGGAGCGAGTATGTGAATAACAATAGAGAAGAATAAAGGGAGGCAATTCGTAAACTTGTCTTACACACCAAAATTTACAAATTTAAATAAAACTATTTGTTAAGTATATAGAGAAACGACTTGATAGGTAGTGAGTTGTGTTTTGACCACTGTAAAAAATGATAAAATGGCATCTGTAACGTGAGGCGTTACAAAAATAAAATAATAATTGTTAAACAAAAATGAGATTCCATAATTCTAAAATATTTTTTGAAATATAAAAAAAATATTTAACTACTAAAAAATTATGTAGGATATGAGTTTATTTATTAATTGACCTTAATTATTTATTAAATATTAATTACCACAATTAAAAATCATTAATTCATAAAAAAAATAATTATTGGGTTTCAATAATAAATCTCAATTCATTTAAAGTAAACAGACCTGCTCTTTAAGATGCCGGCTTTGTTTCATATTTCTCCCATATTATACTATATCTCTCTTGATCTGTGTTCATCTATAACATTTTATCACAGTTAGAATCTAGCATTCTGCCAAACATCTGTGTCTAACAATTTGATGATGTTGTCAAACCGCATGATCACAGTTTCTGCCAGACTCTGCGTCATACATTATTACATAACTATTACGCAACACTTAATTTATAAAAATTAATAATTTTTTTGGGTTTATTAACTGTGGAAGTACTTTGGAAATTGAACTGTAGATGTCAATGAAATTTAGACAAACATGAAGGCTGATAAATGCTGATTTAATACATCATTCTTAAAAAATCACTTTCAAAATAATACATACTACAAATTTGAATTTTCAATGACTTAACTACAAAAAATAAATATGTCTTTCTAATGTCTAACAAATGAAATTACCATTATCAAGACTACAAAATGAAATTTAACTCAAACAAATAAAATAAAGCAGGTCTCCCCACAGGGGGAGGGGGTGGGGGTTTGAAAAATGTTGAGGAAACACAAAAATTAGAAGCAGAGTAGTACACAAAATTAAAATGTACAGTTTGTAAGTGGAGAGTAAAAGCGCAGTTACTATTTAACTTACCATATTACAACCATTATCTGTAGAAATTAAAATACAACAATTAAAAGTCGCTTACACGCCACAGACGCAAGTTGGAAAGTTGGAGTTAAACTCGGCAGTGACAGAGACAGAAGCTC
This sequence comes from Philaenus spumarius, assembly GCA_018207615.1. Taxonomy (NCBI): domain Eukaryota; kingdom Metazoa; phylum Arthropoda; class Insecta; order Hemiptera; family Aphrophoridae; genus Philaenus; species Philaenus spumarius. The sequence continues at coordinate 209,486 of JAGFPH010000292.1, read as the reverse complement.
TGCGCACCTGTACCATTGACCTCATAATAAAATAGACTGGGCATCGCCTAGACCTGTACAGTATAAAAATTGTGCCTAGGTCCGCCATCTTGATAACGTCTAGAACGCCGAAACGGCTCGGAGATGATGCTAAAAATGTGATGCGCGTGTTTCAAATACACTATTGTTTTGAACACTTACAACTCACTTATTCCTTTGAATTTTTACACACTGACAGAATATTAGTGTGGGATGATAATGGTATAAAAATTATTAATTATAAAAATCTTTAAATGTATAAATAAATAATCAAAGCTATTACTTAATATGAAACTTTAAATTGTGTCATGAAGAAGTTGTTCTGTGAGGAACTTTTTTTGATCAGAGTCGAGGTGTAATCGTAAAAGTTTGAGCCAATAAGTTAAATTTTATGAAACATATCTTTTCAATAAATTAGCGCAAGTAATTTAGTTTTTACAGCTGGTTGAAGATACGATTAAGTGCACGCCAGAATCTCGCTCAATTCTCACGGCATGCGCCGACCATCTCGTTATAGCCGTACTGACTGACTATTTATTGCCTCTAAGGTTTTGTTAATTACTTACATAGCTTTAGTAATACATTTTAGCTGTTTTCTCCGTTAATACAAAAATTGATTTTCATAAACCATCCAAAGATTAAAGGTAAAATGATTTAGAATGTTGTATGATACTAATGATTTATTTAAAATCTAAACATTGTCTACCATATAATCAACATGGCTTAGCAAACTGTATAAAAACATTACTTTATTATACTGTATAGAAATCAATAAATAAAACTGTACCTCTTTATAGTATGAGAAAGTAACGCATAATAACGAAAAACAAAGTATTTAACAATGACTACATCAATATGGCTTATCAATAGTAAGCTGTAGGCTGCCGATTATTATTTCAAATCATACGGGTGAATGAATCTTAAGTTGGTTTTTGATGTTAGAGAAATAACATATGCGTTTGACCAAGTTAAAGGTCTGTGATTAATTTCATCTGCTTTTTTCAAATAATTAAAAAATTATAGATACAAAATATAAGATTGCCTTGTCTATATTATATACTCGTCTGCTTTTTACTAACTTTACATTTTTAATACACTTATCATTTCAAATTATTTCCCTACTTTTTAAAATTTGTTTTTGAATTTAATAGGCTAAAAGCCTATGTAGTGAAACTTTAGTATTTGCCTCCAAAGAATCACACGTGTTACACACCAGGCAGTTAAATATTTGTGGAGATAAATTGTGTGCATACTATGATCTAGTAATACATTTGAAGAAAGCAGTTGGAATAATAAAACTTTTGTTAATAAATAGGACAAGTCGTCCTCTAGATGCCAAAACGTTATAAAAATAGAAAGGTTATCATATTGTGGGAATACAAATTTTATGTTTATACAATAATGGATGTTAAACTTTTTGAACATTGGTTTTGTACCTGTTGTAGATATTTTTTCGAAAGAACATTTTCTACTTAAAGCACTTGTCTCATCCCGATGCTGCAGAATTTGCTAAAAAAATATCAAAGCTGTATTTTCTGTATCAAAATGCCACCATCTAAAATTGATTTTCTATAGTATCCGAGATTTTTGATTATTAAAATTAGGCTCTTATCACATTAACTCAGATAATTTGACGCACTGTTTACAAATTATAAAATGAGTAACTATCCCTGACTTTAGTGTGTTTATGCACAGGTATTCTGAAAATGTTAAGAACGCAGGGATAATATTTGCAAGCATTATCAACTTCTCTGAAATGTATGATGAGTCCTATCTTGGAGGCAAAGAATGCTTGAGAGTACTCAACGAATTGGTAAATATTTAGTAATAAACTATATGAATAAAATTTGTTTTAAGAATTATTGTTTTAAAACTGTTGTTCACAGCATCATCTTTTAAATGTTTTATGTCTTCTTAGTATGAAATGTAGATGTATAATATAGTGATTATATTTACATACAGAGTGATCCAAAAGTCTGGCCACACCTTAATAATTTAAAAATTGTTGCACATGTCAACTCTGTACTTTCAGGAATCTATTAAATTTAAAAAAAAAACTATTTTATTATGATTTCAACAAATTTATCTGCCATCTTGAATGCCACACAACGATATTTGGAAGTATTTGGTTGAATCACTCGAAATCAATTTTGAAAAAATCAAAATGGCTGTAACTCAAAAATTTAAAATGGCAAGGTAGGCCATGTGGTATTTTGTTTTAAAGGTCTATTTAAAACGAACACATTTTTTATTAATATTTTTTTCTATCTCTTTTTTTTTTACATTTTAGTCTTGTTTTGTAGTGGAATAATTATAATTTATTATGTTGCCTTGTGACCTATTGAATACATCAGTACTAAATTATCTTGTTTTACTAATTATTATGTGTATTTGAATAGGCCTAAACTTATAATAGCCCTAAGGACAATTTTATAGAAAAAAAAAAAAAAAAAAAAAAAACGGTACAAAACAAACAAAAAGGCATACAGTGTTCTGCTCAATAATTTTATTAATGAAATTAAACATTGGGCCTCATTATTATTTACAAAAATAAATAATTCACATTTTTATAGTCCTTGAGTGTATGGTATCTTTTGAAGCAGTCCCCAATATGTAGTGCTGGGGTTCGCTCACATGTTTCACAACAATACCCTGTTTCTCTTCTCGTACCACTCTTTCTATCACTACACACAGCACATTCCCTTCTTTTATTGCCAGGTATCACTGCTAGAAAGTGTTGCATCTCCAACCAGTTCATTGATGATTATTTCCCTGTACTTCTTATTCTTACACTCTGTAGGGTTCTTAGCTTAGTTTTGTGAATGCATAACGCACAAAAGGTAACTATTTACAACACCAACCTCTAGAAGCCAAAAGAACATTTTGCGCCACCATTTCTTTGATTTTCGCAAAAACATGTAAGTGGAGCAGTAATCATCCATTGTATCTACTCCCTCCATTCTTGCATTATAATCGCAAACAACTACTGGCTTTGTTACAACTTCTTCTCCTTTTTTCTTTCTTTGCATCCTCGTAACTGTTTTTACTTTGTTATTGTGAAAAGAGCTCAACATTATAAGAGCTGGTCTCTGGTCTTGCCATACCAAAGCAAGGCAGTAAGACACTACTTCTTGTTTTTTTAGCTTCTTTAAATTTTGTTTAGTAATATCAGTGGGGCAGCCTTCTCTGTTTCCCATAATAGTTCCTGTGATGTGCATCTTAATTTTTTGAAGTTCTTGAGCAAGTTTCAAGCTGGTATAAAACGATCAATGTATATATGAAACCCACAATCACCACATGAGTTTCTCAACCTTACAGCCAGTAGCAAAACTATTCTAGCTGTAAATTGTAAATCAGGAAGAGGTAAAATTTCACTTGTGTATGCCCCATAGTAAGGTTCAAAGGTGTAAACATAACCTGTTTGGAATCAGATAAAACAAATATCTTCATACCTCATTTGATAGGCTTTTTTGGGTTGTACTGTTTAAAATGATTTTACCCTTGAAACCGACAGTACTTTCGTCAATGGACACTTCATAAGGAGGGATAAAATATTCCATAAATTTATCTTGAAGATGAACAACAACAATATTGATTATTTTTTCACTCCATGACCGTGGGGTATTTTGTGTTGAAGACAAATGAAGAGACCAAAATATTTGGAAAACCGGTCTCTTGTAAACACATCACTAAAAAAAGCCTGTTTGTACAACCAACTTTGTGAAAAATAGTCCTGTATATCAGGTTTAGGTTGTAGGCCCATATTTAGAATTACTCCAATAAATGCTTTCATCTCAGGAATGCTAACATCGAACCATGTGTTCCAAGTTGATCTATTTTGCAATGATCGTTTTAAGTTTATCTGTTGATTTGCGTATTTATTAGTTTCTTCTGTTATTTTTAAAAGTAACTCATTAGTGAAAAATAACTGAAAAAATTCAAGGGGAGATTCTGGTTTTGGTTGACCTATGGGTTCTTTGTATCCGGATACTAAATTGTAGTAAAAATGAGGAAAATATGGTTGAATTCCGTCAACTTTTGTATAATTTTTGTCCCCATTTTGTTTTTTGGGTCTCCTATTAGGCCTTGGCTGGGGTTCACAGACAATAGGGCTATCCCTCCCATCATCAGATGACTCTACTTGTGCTGGACTGGTACTTACAGTAATATCTCCAATGGAGTATAGGTTATCTGGCGGTGGCAAATCCTCTTCATCATCAACGTTAGACAATTCTTCAATTAATAATCGATTGATGTCTGACATATTCAGTTGACCACTAGTTTGGGCCATTACTAAGTAAATAAAACAAAACTATCATACAAACAATCATAGGCCTGAAAGAAGCCAGGTTACACAATATTAGTCCTATAAAAACAAACATAGCAGTAGGCCTGCATTATGGGAAGTTTTCACAGTTTTATACATAAAAATAAACTACAGTAAAACCTCTCTAATCCGAACCTCTCATATCCGAAACCTCCGATATCCGGCGTAGTAAAAATAATAAATATATCTATCAAAAATGAATATTTTTGACTAAATACTGCAGTAGCGAATGTTTTTTAGTTGGGCTGTAAAAAGTAAAACAAAGGAATTCCGTGGGGACTCCCATAAAAATCATAAATCACGGGTAACGTAAGTCCCAACAAGTTTTACCCGATTCCAAACAAATAAAATTATTACTTTAAAGTTTAAATACTTTTGTTACCGATCTATAAAATGTGTTATTTTTCTTCACAATAGACACCCTAATTCTATAGACACGATAACAAACGAATCAATAAGTGTTTGACCTTGAGCCTACTCTAGACTTCTTGTGTACAAATAACAGCCTACGCATGAATAAAAATAAAACAAGAAGCGTTAACTTAAGAAAGGAAACAATTGCCTAAAACATTTTACTGGGGAAAATGTCTACTTACATAAAATTAATAATGTTTTACATTTTCCCTACTGATATTTATTGTTAAATGCTGAATTGAGTTAAAATACAGAGAATGCGATTGCAAATACCGGAGATTACATTCACGGAGTCTATACGAGAACAGGCAGTTCTGACAACTGAGTATTTCTTGGTATCGGTAATCGGTATCGAGTTTCGGCTATCGATTCTTGATACCGATACAAAAGCTAAAGTATCGGTGGTTTCGAAAATCGGTATCGAGAATCGACCCATCCCTAATTTCAACCAATTTACCCATATTAAAAAAAACCTCTCTCAAATCCGGATTTTTTGATATCCGGATCGCTCGGCGCCACATTGATCCGGATATAAGAGGTTTTACTGTATTTACATTTTTTTAAAGTTGACTACAACTACTAAAAAGCACGTAACACTAAATAATACAATTCTCATTTTGACACTTCAAACAAAAACAAAACAAATCATCCAAGTGTTCAACAACATAGTACCGGGAAACGCGCGATACGATACAGGTTAGCCTATGACAGAAATGAAACAGCTGATTCAATGTAGGTCAGTGATTTGTTTCACAGATGGTTTGTTCGCCACATAGAACAAATAGAAAAAACTTGAATAGTTCAGAGAAGACTCACCAGGTTCCACTACTATCCAGTACACATGTTTGATGTGTAGAAGAATGCAACCAAATAAAAACAAATGAGCCGTAGCGATATTTTGCCGTAGCGAGCGGAAAGGGTTAAGAAGTAATGTCAGTGATTTTTTTCTGTCAAAGAGTACTGAATCGACTTGAGGATGCAATGTTCCGCCATCGCCGCATGAACATAACATCATTTGGTATTGATGAAGCGTGTTGTTTGACGTAGCGTCGCGAGGACAAGAGCATTTGTCGCATCTGTATGTGATATGATTTCAGTTTGAGCATTCCCATATTCCTTGCTTTCCTTCAAGTTGGTCTGTTTGAATCGATACATTTGTAATAAGAGCACACAGTTTATCAAACTACCCTAGAGTAAACACTGAACTAGATACGACTAAACTCGATTCCACATTCACCGTGCAGTACAGAGCGCCCATAAACCATGTTATCCAAACGACAGTCTCAGCGATACTAGCCAACTAAAACACATCAACTCCCATGCAATGCTCGGACAGTTGACGCAATCCGCATGACAATAAACGTGATGTTCCCAGTAACGGTAGTAGCATGACTTATCTCCCTTTAGACCTGTACTGCACGGTGAATGTGGAATTGAGTGTAGACTACTGCTCAGTGCAGTGATTCATAAATATGTTTGAAACACGGGAGGGAGAGGGGTAGGTAATGTCTCGCCACTATGAGTCATCGAAGGAAATGCATTTCCTTTCCAACTTTCACTGAACCTGTTCACAAGCCGACCAATGCTGTATAGAGCTGCCATTAGCAGATGTCCCCGCACATTATTTACCCATTAACATGTCAATACGTTGACATTATTTATGAAATCCGCCTATTCCGAATTCCCGCTAATCCGAACAGTGTTCGGTCAAAATTATTTAGTTCGGTCCCTAATGGATTAGCGGGACTCTACTCTATCTCCTGTTCAAAGTGCCATATTGTAATGGTACAGGTAAGGTCGGATTTAGGCATGGGCCAAATGTTATTAAAAAAAAATTTACCTATATTTATTACTGACAAAATGTAAATAAAATCAAATATGACCTTTTCAAAGTAGTTTAAAGCACGACAATTGTGGGCAGATCAGTTGTAGCACTACCTTGTTCATGTGAAGTCAGCGCTGCCAACATGACAAGTGGTGTTTATGTGAAGAGTACAGTTCCGATAGCTAGGCTATAAACCTAGTCCCAATCTAGTCCGCAATATCAAATTGCGATAAATTGAGGTCCATTAAATCGAATACTCACTGTATTTCCTATAAAGTTGTACTAGATGAATGAATGTTAATTCCTTTTAGGTCAGTGATTTTGACGAACTTCTTAGCCGACCTCAGTTTGCTTCTGTTGAGAAAATCAAAACTATTGGCAGTACATTCATGGCTGCTTCAGGACTGAATCCAAGCATGCGTAATCGTCCAGATAGTGAACAACATTTGTTTGATTTGATGGAGTTTGCAATGTCATTACAAGACGTAGTGGAGGCTTTTAATAGAGACTTACTGGAGTTTAATCTTATTTTAAGGTTAGTTCCTTTCATCATACATATGTTGTTAATGATTTATTTAGTGTCATATTAACTATTACTAACCCTAAAACTGGCATCGTTAAAGCTAAAATTGGCCTGCCCGTTTATAGCGTTTTGCAAGCATATTTTTAAAAATTCGCCAAAAATAGTAAATGAACAAAAATTTAAAAGTGTTCAATAGCTTTTTTGTAGAAGAAACTTCAAAGAATTCAAATATGCCGCTAAAAATTAGTTTCTTTTGAAATTGTAAAAGTTATTAGCTCAAGAAACAAAAAATGTTCAGTAACGAAAGGAAAAAGTTTAACTTTAATCCTACATAACAAGTAGTAAACATTTTTTGTATTTTTTTCGTAAGCATAAAAAAGTTTCGTAATTTAGTTCTAAATAGAACTGTATAAAAACATTTATCAATTTCAAATTTCTTATTTTGAAAAAAACTGTTTTTATGTTCCAAGTACACGACTGCTAACAAATCTAGGCCTAGATTGAAACGTAATTTACTAATATATGCTTTGCCCAAAAATGAAATATTATTACAAAGTGTAGAGGATAAATCAAAGAAAAGAACGGTATAATTGTCTTTCCTTAGTTCACAAAAGTGTTTGAGTTATCTTTATTTGAATAACAAAATGACATGAATCAAATGACATTTTGCCGTCGTTAAAAGTCTTACAAGAAGGGTGCTTTGAATTATGTGGGAACGAGACGGAGCAATCGGTCACAACAGATCGCTCTAATCATGTACTTTTCACTACTGTCTAGACAAACAATAAAACTGGTTTATTCTAGTTCAATTCCCACCGTTAGAAAGGTCAGTCTTTTCTCTACAAAATGGTGTAAAACCATCTTTCAAAACATTTGATAGAGTAGGCGTAATATCTGTTGACAAATGAGATGTTTCATTGGTTGAAAACCAGTCCAATCGCAAGGGTTTACAGACATTGTATGAATAAATCCTGTAAAATAGTGACATCTGATTGGAAGGCACCATTAGAAAGATAAAATCTTGAAGAATCCAATGGGAGCTTTATAATCTCGATATAAATACTTCAGTGGGGGGGTTTCAACGTTGAAGAAGTGGGAAATAACAGTACAATTGTATGCAGATTCGCCCGCGGAAATAGCTGTAGCACGATATGCATATTTTAAAATGATGATTACGTATGTAATTATACGTTTTACGAAAAAGTTGTAAATACAAAAATTAAAGTTTAATTCATTTCCTTTCCAATGGTGCCAGTTTTATTACGATTAGATGATTTTAAGTAAATTAAACTATCGGTTATGCAAATTCTCACAAAGGTTCGAGCGGGTTGCATTTGCGCCCGAGAAACTGCAGTCAAGACTGCAATCTGCCACTTTGAGGGTTAAAACTAAGACTTCTCTATTAAAACTGCAAACATAAATTCTACATGTTAACAAGAATATATTATAAAAACAAAATATAATATATACATCCAAAAAAGAAAAACAAGCTAGTAAAAATTTTAAAGGGAAACAAACAATTGCTTTAATATGACGACTTAATAATATAATTTGGGAAGATTACAAAAGGACAAATTCCCAGAGTGCAACGACCAGCTCTTTCTTACCACATCGTTCTTGGCTAGCTTTACTAGCAGTGGCTGATTAGAGCAAGCATTCGATGAAATTGTACCATATTCTACTTTAGGTTGTTTTCTATGGTATTATTTCTTACAATTTCTTCTTACTGACTGAAATTTTATTTGCCTATTTTGCCGGGACTCTGCCTGAAGTCATGCAGTTTGGAAGAGCCTTTGCCTTATTTGTAACAAACCTAGATTTATCCTTATATATATATTTAATTCGTTGCACATATATTTAATTCATTCACAGTGGAACTAATCTCAAAAAATATTTTTAGTTGAATTTTAAACAATATCAGATTTTTTGTTTGAATACAATTGATACTTTTATACAATACCCACTGAGATATATACTTACGTTATTCATTGAGCTTGACACTGACTTTATACAATTTGTTTGTTTCAGTGCTTTCTATTAATTTAATTAAACCTTTGTGAGAGATAGAGGATTAGGAATAATGAAGTTAATTATTTTAAGGCTTTTAATTATTTTATAAATTTTTACGCCTGAATTTATTTATCAAGTTGAATTTACTGTCAATATTGTTGATTGCGCTAATTATGATATTGCTGATTGCGCTAATTATGTGATATAACTTTACCTTGCCAATTGATCATTTCAGATTTACCTCCATTTCCCTTTATTAATTAATGCTGTAACTTTTCATCTTGTGCGCATAGAACTTTTTTCTTATTTGTCTCGAAATCCTGGTTAGTTATATTACAGTAAAGCGTTGATAATCCTGATTAATTGTGACCGGACCCTGTCCAGATTATCAAAATGTCCGGATTTTAGAAAAAAACGTTGTTTTAGTTTATAACAAAAAGAAAACTTGCTAAAACCGTTAATAATTCACTTTAGTGGTTAAATAATTGGAGCAGATAAATAAAACCATTAATTTATAAGAACGTATAATATGATTACAATGATCATATTAAATATAATATGATAAGAACGTATTTAAATGATATAATATACACAGAATACTGTACAGCTTACACATTGTCAGAGCTCTTAAAAAAATCTGTTATTAATTTTTGAACTGCAGTAGAGGTTTGCTTTTTTGCGGCTGAGTCTACGATTCGTTTTAATAAGATGACATGGGTTTGTGTTCTCTCTGTCTGTTTCTCAAGTCATGAATAAGCACAGAGAACTAAGAACAATACAATACAGGTTGGAACAGCGTGTAGTCAAGAGACGCAACTAACAGTGAAAATGGCAGGTGTTGAGGGAGTTAGACTTGTTGTCTACCCCTCCTTTCTCTACCCTCCCCCACTATGCGCAGAATACTAACGCATTCATTTGTAGCGGACGTAGCGGTAAAACGACTCCGCCTAGTCTGTCGTATCAACGCTTTTGTTTCACAAATATGTATGTTTGTATTCACTTCAACTTTTTTTTCACCGGAAGTGAATCCGGAAAAAACGTCTGGATATCGACGGTCCGGTTTTTTGACGGATTGTCGACACTTTGCTGTATGATATTATATCATCAGTTTTATTTATACTGTTACGTTTTTATTTTTCCTATTGTTAAACTTTTAAATATTTATCAGCTTTAGGTTTTTGGTAAGCATGTCTTAGAACACACACCCAACCTCCTCTGCAACCTTGAACTTGTCCCTTTCTAATAGAGAAGACTGGGTTTGAATTGTTCGAGATTTGTACTTGTTTTTCCATAACTCTGCTTTCCCTGGATGGATTTTAATTCAGTTGATGTTTACTGGTTCCTTGTAACCCCCGAAGATGCCTGGAACTTGATTGGTATAGGAATCACCGTTCTTTAGTTACGAGTGCTTTTTTGGTTGTCTTCTAATTTTCTTGTCATTTATTTCCTGATTTTTCAACTTTTCATACTTTTTGTTCACCCACTTTGTTGACGTGACCTTTTTACCATTTTTTTATTGTCCTATTTTTGCCAAAGTTATGGTCCTTTTTGGTTTGCTGGATTTTCTTATTTTGCTTTATTCCCTTATAAAAAGCTTTTCCTCTATTTCTCAGTAGTTATACAAGTATACCGATATATTATGTCAAAAAGAATATTTAAAATTTCATATTTAACCCTTATTTAACTTTAACTCCCATTTGCAATGAATTATCTTTAAATCATTTATTACTTTAAGCCCATTCATTGAAATTAACTGTCATTTTGTGCATCATTATAAAGTATAATTTATTATGATCTCAATATTTGCAATTCTTATATAATTTCATTAAACCAGCAATTCTTGTATTTGTATATAAATTTATTTCGGGGATCTCGTTAACGGCTCTAACGATTTGGATAACAATTTGCTTATAGTGAATTTTTGACCATCAGGAATCGAATGCGCTAGGTCTTATGTCTGCAAAAATGCGCTAAGTAGCTCTTTTCGCCTATGTATACTCTGAACTTCTTTTATATACCACCTTTGAAGTCACTAAGTAGGCGAATAGATACTGTACATTATAGATACAATCCAGATGTTTTACAAACAGATGTTAATCTAATAATTTTAGCTGCAGATGTTTATATACTATTTAACAAACATAAATCATTAACAATGAATCAGGTGGTATTATTTTCAACTTATTTTTTTATGTAGTTTAAAAAAATGTTTGTCCTTTTATCCATTTTGCAATAAAATTAAAGAAAATAATTTTTTGAATATCAACCCAAAAGTTTGAACACAAAATAGTTAATTGCTAGAATTTCAGTAAAAATTTGTTTTCAGTTTTTATTGATTTATAAAAATAAAAATCACAAAACTTATAAACAGCAACTATTTATAACAGGATTGTTTTTATTTCAGGATTGGTTACAACTATGGTGATGTAACTGCAGGAGTAATCGGTACAACCAAACTGTACTATGACATCTGGGGAGATGCAGTCAACATAGCTAGCCGTATGGATTCAACAGGAGTTCCGGGTAGGATTCAGGTACCAGCTAATTGTTTGCACGTTCTGTCACAACTTTATGATTTTGAACCTCGAGGACAAGTATATGTTAAAGGAAAGGATCATATGAATGTGTATTTGCTTATTGGTAGGAAGCAAAATATGTAATTTAATAATCGACTAAGGCCAAGCGGGGTTGGATTGTAACTTGAGAGTAAGAATTTTATCTGGCTTTTAAATATTTTTTTAGAGAATATTATCTCACAGTGCCTTAAATTTATGGAGATATTTAAGTTCATTGATTTATTTACATATCATTATGTATGCTTTTAATGTAGATATTTATATTTAACATTAATTAGGAGGTTGTTGTACAATTATCAAAGTTGTAGTTTAACCTGTTCAGTTTCCCTTTTAAAATTAGTATAATTAATTATGAAACGTTAGAAATGTAATTATAGCTCATATTTTAACTGCGGTTAATAAGTATAGTGTTAACATCTTTTTTGATGGGTATCATAACATATCTTTATCTGCATGTTTGAATTTTTCCTACTTTAAAAATTCTACATAAGTAAATTTTATACTTCTATATGAAATTTTTGCATTTTATAATAGGCCAGTCGGTAGAGGTAATTTTAGACCAAAAGTTCCAGTAATTTACAATACGGCTGATTTTTTTTATAAGTGCATTCAAGTATGTAGATTAACATAAAAAAAGTTTACCAGTCTATCAATTTCCCAAAGTCGAAAAAAAAGATAAAAAGGGTAATTTTCAAGATAACAAGCTGAGACTCAGCATAAATGTTTAAAATATATATTTTAACTCCTATGTCAAGTTTCAATTCGATATATTAAAATTCGGCCAATTTAGAATGACCCAACGCTTCATATATGAATAAGATGTCCCCTTTTAGTGATTTCCCCTGCTGCAAAATACATACCTGCATTATCGAATCTTTTCCAGACAAACCATTGCTCGGGGGAAATAAATACATATGACCTTTTTTATTGAAAAATACCTTCCCTACACGGTGGTATTTTTATTTTTCTCTATCTTCATCATAGCTCGAAATATTAAGGATAATAATTTAAAAAAAATTATAATCAATTTTTTTTTGACTTTGAGAAATTGATAGACTGGTAAACTTTTTTTTATGTTAATGTACATACTTTAAGGTACTTATAAAAAAAAATCAGCAATATTGCAAATTACTGGTAGTTTTAACCTATACCGACTGGGCTATAAGGAATAATTTCTACTTATGAAAACTATTTTATTTTATGTATAGTTTAGCACATTCGATCAAATATTAATTATTTTACAAACAAAATATTGACTTGTTTTTGAAATTTCATATAATCTCTAGAAATACTGCATGATAGCCTGCAACTTTTGAAACATTATACATCCCTAATAAAAAATGCCTCAAAAACATTATTAAATTAAATTTGTAATAAAATTAATACATTTAAAATTTAAAATCAGCACTTACCTTTATGCAAAATATTGTGTTGGAAAAACTACAAACTATTATTTTGTCAAATTGTTTACAACTATGAGGATAGCTGTTTATATATTTTTTTAAATAGTTTGCTTCACTTTTAAAAGTAATTACTTATGCTTATTTTAAAAAGATGTTTTGTAAACCAATCCACATTTAGAACATAGTAAATATTGTCAGACGCATAGAATCTGGTTAGAAATCAAGTCGCCCTAAAAAAAACTAAATCAAAACCAATTCGTCCGTTTGGGAGCTACAATGCTACAGACAGTTCCACAAGTTAAACTTATAACACCCCACTGTTTTCGTCTGGAGTTAAAAAAGGAATTAGTAAGACTATAGCAAACTTTTTACATTTATTTTTAAATCCTCGAAAAATCTCAACACCAAATAAAATACAGGACAAACTAGTTATATGAAGGGTGTTTGAATATAAATAGGAATTTATTACATAAACTATTGAATAGTACAATGAAATGTCACACAACCAATTTTTTTCTTTTTTCAAACTTTAAAAGATGGGAAACCTTGCTTAATTTTTGGCAATTTTTAACCCACGTTTTTGTACTATGTTCTCTTGTTAAAATGTTTTTATATTACCATTTTATCGGAAAGTTTTAATATAGGCTGGTTTTATACAAGGCATTTTTTGTTACACGACAGATGCGCCACGTTCCTAGTTTTATTGAATGAAATGGAAGCATTTATGCAAAACACGCAAAAATTTGAGTAGCTGGACGGATGCCACTTCCCTAGATACCTGCGACAGATATAAAGCGGCTTCTGAGACTGTCGCGCTTTCGCCCTAAATACATTGAGTCAAATGGGTGCATTTATGCAGGGCGTTCGGCGTTTTTCGACAGAGCAGTGGACAGGTCTCTGCTCTTCTTGGAATTCAAGGAAGGGGAATGTTCTATTGTTTATTTCATGACTGACGGGACCTGTTCTTCCCCCTGATGACAACGAGTTTACATCAGTTCTGTTGAACCCTGTGTTGTGTTTAGTTCGGTAACAAAATTAACGAAATGACAGAACAGAATAGGTTGCTGAAAAAGTTAAAATAAAAGCTGTAAAGAAAATGCCTTTAGTTTTTACTATATTATCACGTACAAATTAAGAGAGCTTTGAATTTTAGAAGTTCAGAATTTATAAACATAAGCTCTCAGGTCTAGGCAGATAAAACAATTTACATTTAGAACATTTCTTATCAGAATATGGAAACAATATTTCCCAGGCTGAGCTGGAATATAAATTAAAAACTCAAATTAAAAATATAACTTTTTTTAAAATCAATGATAATTTTAAAACTTGTTTAACTGATTTCATATATAAATGAATGTAACACGGAACAGTAGTCAAGTTTGTAAAGATTATGTTAGTATTCATCCAACATTTCAGAAACACTGATTCTGATTGTTTGAATGTGTCAAACACCTTTCATAAACAAGGCTTATGTGGAAACAAAATTATATTAAATAACCCAAAATGGTACTACTGCATATGAGCGTGACCATCAATTTAAACCGTAGATTTCTGTACAAATTTGACTACCAACAGTCAGCACTACGAGCTTAATTTGACAACTACAGTTTATTGCACTGTATAAGCTCCTTCACCAACCCTATTTAGGAACGCGGCAGTAAAAAACGCATGAACAAATTGTGACCGAAGTGTCATACCCGCGTTTTGAGCAAATGTGCGACAATAAACATGGTGAAAACATGTTACACACTAAGTTCCGAGTTCCGGAATGCGCGACACAAAACCCTTTTCATAAAACCAGTCTTAATGTAAGTTACATGTTTGGCTTTTCTTAGCTATTCCTTGTTTTCCTTTGGTTGTCTCACAACACCTACTTTATCTTCTTTTCAGTGATGGTACTGTGATGTTTACATTTTTAATTAGGAATAAGTTGGTTGTATGTTATTTTCCAGAATTTTGATAGTCCATTACTTTGAAACAAAGTAAGATATTAAGCTCTAGTTTGTGCCATTGTGTTTCTCTTTTAATAAGCTTTTCAATGGTGTATTACGTGACCTTTACATTTGAAATTCCCCCTTACCCTAAGCCCTCCAAAATCATAGAGGGCCAGATATGTCAACAAATGTGTCCTATTATGCAACACAAGGTATATACAAAGTTATGTTAACTTATTTTCAGTAACAAAAATAAAGAGGGGGGTTGAAGGGTCTTTATGAACACTCTGTATAACATTCCTTTGTATTTAATCAAAGACCTTACACAATCAAAATAATATGAAGCCTTGTTAATTCTTACTCTCAGCTTGTTTAGTGCAATAAAAATATCATTGTAGGACCGCATACATTTTAATGTTTCTATTTATTATGTATTTTTATTTTAGAATTTATGTCTGATTACGTATACAATTAAATATATTTATAATATAATTTAGATTTAATGTGGTACTTTTTGTGCCAAATATGTGAACTGTTTATACATACATATTTATATAATTATTTATTTAAGTTAAGAAAAACACCACACACATTTCATTTATATCAAACAAAATAAAACATTCAATGTAAATCCCTCTATGTTCAGTATGCAAATTTTAAAATCATAACTGGTACTGAAACGTAAAAATATTAGGGGGAGGGGGAAATAATTGCTATTTCAAAATAAATAAAAAGAATTGGAGGGGAAATGCAGAATTTACCTACAAATAGTTCCTATTAGTGTAATCAAAACTGAAGATCAGTCAAATATGAGTAGATCATGTTTTATTTTGTTTGGATTCAAGGCGAGAGTGTAATAATTATTGAGTTCTTAATTATTTTTTTTATTAAATCCTAATTTATTTTAATTTTATATTTAAGAATAATGCAATTGTTTATCTTTAAATTTAATTCTTAGTAGTTTCCCGTTTGCTTTGTTTAATCCATGTTTCTGTAATTTTATTTTCATCTTATAGATTTTTAAAAGTTCTCTTCAACTTGAAGGTCATTTTTGTATCCATACGCTTTTTCTCTGTTTATGTAAAAATGTATACAAACAGACAAGTTAATGTTTTGGAGAACACAAATGTTGAGACTTTGCAAACAGTTGTCTAATATAATTGAGTTATTTTTTATGAAATCTTAGTCGCTTCTGTAAAGAAAATCTTTTGGTTGCTCTTAAACCATACCATCTTATTCTATGACATTCCACATATAATTCCATTTCCCCTAGTATAATTTAATGTTATACATTCTTAAGGAAACTAATTTTGAATGAAATATTTCTTTCATAACTTTGTGTTGATAATATTTTTTAAATTTTGTATCGGTATTACATTTTGTATCTGTCACCAACTTGTTAATCACTTTCTTTAAAAAAAATATTTCTCAAGTACCAAATTGAATCAAAAGTTCAGACAACAAGAAGTAATTAATACTGTAATGATATTAATTATTTATATAATCATTATAAAATTTATCTCATTTATCAGAAAAGGAGACTTGCAAATCAAACTTTATAAAAATCAAAGGGTTGTTATTTGCTTAGTTTATATTCAATTCTGAGGTCTAGATTAATTAATTGAATTATGAGTACAATACAATATTCATGAATTAATAACAAGATATTTTGGTTTATAAAATAACTTACTTTGTTTAGACCAGTGGTTCTCAACCTTACAGTCTCTGTGCCCCCCTTTGAAGACTGATGTGAGGCCCCCCCTCCCCATACAACCACCATATGTGGTTAATTCAAGTAGTACATTCGGAATTTGAAATTGAAGCTTGTTAGGATAGCTATTATTAAATGATAGGTGGTTATTAAATGAAATATAGGTAATTTCACACAAAAAATTGAATATTACCTTAACTTATTTATACATAACTTTATTTTGTACATATTAATATTAGAAGATATGAAATTAAAGAAATAAAAACAAATTTATTTGAGGTAATCTAGGTTAGGTTTGCATGTAATACCAGTCATTTTCACAACCTTAATGAGAGGGCTGCCACAAAATTTAGTAAATTATGATTTTACTTTTTTATTTTTGAATACACTCATGCCTCCCTTAAAATTCTTCTATCCCCCCCCCCCCAGGTGGAGAACCCCTGGTTTAGGCAATCATATAAGTAAAAATAATGGTTAATTTTAATTTAATCTATAATTAAATGACTTTCATGGTATTTCTGATATCATGAAATTGATAATTGTTAATTATATTCCATATCTTATTTTTACATACTTAACCTTGTTACTATGGCTTTAAAAGAGCAACGTTATTTAAATATTATTTTACATCTAAACATTTTTCAACACTAATAATATCTGTAAAAGCAATGGCGATTACGTAAAAAAATACTGATTTCATTGAAACTTGTTGTTTGATCAAGTTGAAGTTACCAAATTTTGTAATCCCATTTAACAATACTAATTAGTTATACATAGCAACTACATGTGTTTATTTTACTAAAATTTTCTTAAAAACTAAATATAAAGTCAATGAAAGGTAGACTTTTAAAATAGGTTCAGTAATTTCCGAGATTACTCCAAACTTCCACACAAATGTACAAAGTTTACCTCTTATAATGGTACAATTTATATAATTTTGTTATTACAATTTAAATGACAATTAAAGTAAAGAATATCAACCATGGGTTAAATCATCATATGTTTGGAATGAAAAAGTTCATAACTATGTTGTAAGAGGGTTTCTTTTTTAAGTGCATTTTATAAACTCTAATTTAAAAGTTTAGTATACTTTATTATTTGTATATATTTTTAATATGTAAGTTCATAATATACAAGTATAACTTTAATACATTAAACAAATAATAGTAGGCCTAATTACTCAATTTTGCCTCTGTGTTTTTCGAATGGAAGTGAAAAAGTAATGATGGTGTGTGCATACTTATATTTTTTGTCTTTTCAAACTTCTGTATTTATAGTAGTTTCAGTTCTTGGAAGAAAATGTGCTTATACAATATTTATAATAAAACTAACATATTTTTTTCAAGCCTTTGATAAACATATTATTTATGCTTTGAGAAATACACATTTTTTTGGTAAAAAAGTTTAAAAGATGCATTTGTATATTTCAAAGCAAAAAAGGACATATTTTGGGCAAGTAAATTTTGTATATACATACAAGGTGTTTTATATAACAGGATTCCAGAGACCCCTCTTTAAAAGTTCTAATATTACTTATACTTTAACCTATGAAGTGATAATAACATGAATAAGAAGTTAATAATTACGTATTTATATAATATGTTAGTACAATAATAATTCATTACAGTTTATTAATTAAACGAAATAAAAAATGTATTGTGGTCTTTATGACAAAAACTGGTTGGTCTGTTTTTTATAATTTGGGTTCTAACTTAATCATTTTTAGTTTATAAATTTAACTAACAAATTGCCTTTCTTTATGATATTTAATGAAATAATTGCTTATTTTTTTAAACTCTTCTGAAATTTAGTTGTACAAGTTGGTTATGTTTTATACTTAAAATATACAAGTTTAATGATTAATATTGTATTAGTCCTTCGTAAGACTGAACTTGCAAATTAAATCTGATTTAAAATAAGCAATTGAGATTGGAATGGTTAGAATGTAGTAATACAATTTTATTTAAAAGTAATCGGTATTAATTCAATTCTTAAAATAAATTTTCTGTCAATTTCACCAAGAAATTATTACATTTTGGTTAATAACAAAATTGTTTACTAAAGTTTGAATTCTTTTATACCAATGCTCAAGTAAAATTAAGTGATTCAGAAAGTGTCTCTATTACTTGTCCTTTTTTAAATAGTTTGTTGAACTGCCTAAATAATACAATTTAATAAGTTAATTATGTTTCAAACAAAATGGTCTGATATTAAAACCTCAAACAATTTCTCATCCCTAAAAATTTAATTTTAAATTATGATAGGTTTAAGAATTTCATACCTGTACAATCATCTGGAATTGAAAATTTGTCATAAAATTATTTCTGTAAAGTAATATATATACATTTAAGTAGATTAATTTAATAGAATTAAAAATTAAAAATAAGCATGATTTAGCTTTTATAGTACTATTAACATAAGCTTATTAGGATATTGTACAACGCATAACTTATACAAATGTTCATTAAATGTTAAGTTAGTTTGTATTATTGTAATGCCTTAATAATTGTTTTAAATGTCATTATTTATTATAAATTACTAGATATTAGAAGTAGAAAAGCTTCATATTATAAAAGCAATATTTCTGTAGCGCTTAAAGTTATAAATAAGGTAACTTGCTGTGAGAATAATACAAGTGATATTTATATATTTAATTGTATTACTGTACTGTTTGAAGTACAATAACTTATTAAAGGTTTGATTCACGACAGTATCTGCTTGTCAAAATCTTTAAATTAAACACGTTTGCTCTAAATTTTGTTGTACATAAGAAGTATGAAATATATGAGTCTAGGTAAGAAAAGCAAAACATTTAAAACAAATTAGGCTATATTTTACATTTAGATAATATATAGTCTCTTTTCAGCTACCACACTTGTTTCAGCAGATTTAAAATTTTTAGGAAAAGTAGAAAGTTTTGAAGCTATTTCCTCATCCAGTGGAAAAATTATTTCCCTCAATCACATCTTGAGGTTTAGAAAAAGTTGCAAGGTAATAAATAATTAAAATAGGGTTGATTTGAATAAAAATTCAAACTGTCCAATTTTGCCATTGCTAATTTATAGGCCATTTCTTGTGCTGTTAGACATGCTCTTTGATTGATTGAGCTTTCTGTAAATAGTAAATTAAGATGATTCTTTGAGGATCACCCATAAAATGTCCGAGCCTTTCTTTACTGACAAAACAGTTTTTCTTGTCTTCTGTAATCAATGTTCAAGAGGCGCTTCGACTGCTGTAAATTATTTTTAGTAACTGATCATTATTGTTTTATACAAAAAATATACGAAAAGTTGAAGGAAATTGTGAAAAATTTAACTTTAAATCGTTAAACTAATATTTTTAATGTCTCAACAAATATTTCTCTCATTAAAATCTTAATTGGCAGTTATTATTAAAAAAAAATAAGAAAATATTTGTAAAAAATAAAATCCACCTGTTCCACAAATTATTTCACAAAACTTAACAAAATAAGTTTCAAGGACTAAATCGTCATGCTTGGACCAAACCCAAATTATATTTACGGTACTTTCTTCCATTGATGTTGCTAAAAATACTTAGTCAAGTTTTTTGTGTAGTTTAATATAAATATTACTTGCATTCTTTTACGAATCAGGTCAATTCTTTCTGAATCTCATTTTAAGCATAAAACTCCTAGTTACCAAACTCTTAAGGAGTGTTCATCTTACCAACATATCAAATGTAGTTAATACTAGAGGCTCTGCTCGCTTCACTCGCCAATTCCTGGGGTGACGTATGGTGATGCCAATGCGAACAACAAAATCCCTAATTTTGTTCATAATATTTACATTTTTTCAATTTTTAAATAGGCATTTTTACGGAAATGGTGATTGATTAGGACAGAGGCACTTGTATCTAAGTTGGGTGGTGGGGGTAATGTAAGACATAGGTCAAAATAGACACACAATATCCGCAACATTTATCCACAAAATTCTTAATTTTGTCCATAATTTTTACATATTTAAATTTTTTACAAGAATTTTAAATATTTTCTGAATAAAAAGTAGCCTAAAGTATTCTCTGAAAAGTCTTCTACATGTTAATGAAAGTTTCGTCAAAATCAGTTCATCCATTTCGGAGATTAGCCCAGACAAACAGAGAGACAGACAGACAAGAAATTTATAAATGTGTATTTAGGTTTGCTAATGTGTGAATAACCATATGAGCTTAGAATAAAGCTTATATTTTGAAATCACAGACAGACTTCAATCTAATAATTCTATAATTATATGTATAGGTAGGTCCTACCTGAAAGAGCATTTTTTTAAATTAAAGCATCTACTTCAGCCAATTCTTTGATTCACTAAATTATTATTGTACTTAAAAGGAAAAGTATACAAAAAATATTATAAATATTTACCTTTACGATCTGTCTAACAATCCTGGGTAAAACAAATATTATTTGTTCAATATATTGGATATTTAAAAAATATTATATATGCAAGTATTACAGGTATTTAGAAACTGAATGATTAATTTTGTTAAAGTATTAGTTTCAAAAATTGTACAGTGTAGATAGGTTTAGTTTGTTTTGTCTTTTTAATCGGTATTTCATTTGTTTGGAAATTTAACATTTTGATTACTTCTATTATAATGTACCGTTTTCTGTTGTTTAGCAGTGTTTTTAATAAAACCATCTTTTACTACAGTCCAGTACAGTAATACAACAAAATGTATACAAGTGTAGTTGCCGTTTGTTTATATAAAGGGTTTTTGAAACCATTTTGTGATGTACCTAGCTTTAATAAATACTTTATTGATATAATATTATTATGTAAACATTACTAGAGTAGAACAATATAAAACTATTTTCTCACTATCTATTAAATAAATTGTATATTTTTAGGATAAACAATTTTGAAAATGAAACGAAAATATACCAATTTAAAGTAGAAACATTAAAGTAATGAAATTGTAACAATAAATTTTATATTTATATGTGTAATTAAATATTGTAAATATTTTTGAACATGAAAATGATACATTGGAAAATAAAATAACATTTGGAAATAATTCCTTCAACAGTGTATTTATTATTTTTTCTCAAGTGTTTTACCGTCTGTTATTGATGGATACGAAATACTTATATGCAATAAAGTTGCTTTAACGTATATCTGTCGTTTACCTTGGCATCAATTTGCATCTTTAAGCAGCTACTACCGCCCTAGGAAGTGCTAATATTATCGAAATGATTTCAGGCATAAAATCCATAGTTTTGGTTTATTTTTAATACTTATTAAAACAGTAAGATATTTGTTTATACCATGATAGATGTTTCTTTATTAACACTTCCATGAAATGTAAGGTTATATCCTCCCCATACTTTCATACCGAATATTGTACATGCAACGCCTATACTATTATTTTCTTACATTATGATAATTTTATAGTTTATATACAGGATGTCCAGCTTTGACTGTCCAAAACTGTACTGGGTTATTTGTCAGCTAAAAACAAGGAACTAATAAAATATAACAAGTGTTCTATCTCAATCTGTTTTTTGTCTGTCCATCTCTATGTGATTTTTACTAATACCTTAGTATCTCAGAAACGGTTTAAGATATAATCCTGAAACTTTGAATGAATATTCATCAACAAAACATACAGTTTTGACGTAACGATTACTTTTGTCAAAAAGGTTTTTGTGTACAACCGGGCTGATTTGTAAAATATTGCAGGAGACATAATATTCAACAAAATACTTGTGGCCAAAATTACTAGTTACATTTTTAAATGTAATTTATCAAAAACCGCTGAGAACAATTTTCTACCAAGAGTTTATAATTCTGTATTGCTTGTATGTTTAGGCAATACATCGGAGAAGTGAGGAGTAGATCGGCTGTTCTGAAAGTTTCATAAAAATTATATTAATAACAACAACATACATGTCTATACTCAATATACTCAACTAACCATCCGACCAATAATAATAACCATGGTAGGAATTAATTATGTATGGGTGGTAAAAGTGACAGGTCTCAAACACAGCATTAACTTGCATTTGTAGCATACAAGAATAAATATTTTTAATCATTTGGGAATGGCTTTTTGAGTACGGTAACATTTTCTGGTATGTCTTCATTTTTTTTATGGTAAAAACTACAAATCACAAAATGTGAAAAAAGTAATTTTACTATCCGTAAATAATATAGTACTTTTAATGATACATCTACGATAATATCATATAGGCTAATATTTATTTCTTGTTTATATTGTAGTAAATATATTTTGAGTTGTGTTTACTGCAATATATGCAAGGTAGAATGCTGTATAATTGTGTCACATGTCATTGTAAAATACCCTTCGAAGAAAATCTACTGTGACAAACAGGTGCTGATCCATTTAACTTTAGATACAAACCCCTACAAACAAATAAATTATAATAAAAACATTTATGAAATTGGTCTAATAAATCTGATTAAACTTTAAAATTGTTTTAAATTGAATAATACAACATTTTAGTGTTCTTAACCCTTAGTTAGGCGCACCCCTAGGACTAACGTCAGTAGGTGCCAGCGGCAAAACCCCCGCACTTTCATTTTCCAGAATTTCTGTCGCTATTTTGGCGCATTTAAAATTTGGTAGGGTTCAATTTCGTAGAACCCCCCCCCCCCCCCCACGTGGATTTGAACCGGGTGCATTTATGGTATTTTACGTTTTGATCGATTTTTGGGTAACGAAGCGAGCTATAAGGTCATGTAAAAAAACAAAATGTGCAGAATAATATCCTACATTTATTTTGTTATATACTACTAAATTGTTATAAGTTTCATTATCGTAAGAAAAATATCAAAAAATAGTTACTTCCGGTAAAAAAAAACGTGTTTGACACCCCAAAACGTGTTCTGAGGACCATGATCGGTGCTCATTTACCACTCCTGACCTTAGGTCTCACCATAAGGGTCATTGCAATAGCTCATTTTCCTTATGGAAATTTGCTAATAAAAAGTACAAAATGAAAAAGCTAATGAATGTTATAGGTCTAGCTACGTAGAAAATGTACCATTTGGAAAATAAAACAATCCCAGCTGAACAATGTTGGCAACACTGAGCAAAGTTGTGTAAGTGTCGTACTAACCTAAGCAATAACAAGAAATGACGTAAAACTTACACTTAATTTTGGGACACTAGTGGAGAAAACACCAAAGTTCTTACGCACAAAAGCGCGCTAGCGGCAAGAGACCCGCACGGATGGGACCGTTCACTCCCGCAGCTTATCAGAGACTGATGATTCGTTAAAATTAAGCAAGGGTGGCACATACCTGCTTGAAAAAGGTCAGAAGAAAGATACGTGGAACATTGTTTGTCAACATTGAACAGTTACAGCTTTATTTCAGTTTTTCAGAGAATGCGGGTAAATCCCCGCCTAGCGCCTAACTAAGGGTTAATAATGGAAAAAGTGTGTTAAAGCTATTATGAGAACGTGAAGCTGCAAATATATTCAATTTAATAAATTTCCTCAAAATTCATTTTGAAGCATTTCCAAAACCAAAAAAAGATAACACTAATAAATCTTAAAATATTTTTACTGTCACTATTTTAATTCATAAAAAGGAAAGCTCTTTGTCATTGTAATAAAATTTATTTATGACAGTGTGTGGTTTTATCAGACCCCATCTTTGTGTTTACTAAGCCCCCCTCCCCCCTCTTCATTGATGAATGTTATCCTGCATAGTAAATATTTATGGGAAGGCAGAAAGACCATTGTTAGCCAAACAAACAAAACCCAACTCCGCAAAAAGAATCCTAGTAGTTAAAGAATAAACAATTGCTTGGAATTTTTATAGTAAACCAAAGTTCTGTTATGTTTTGAAAAACTCCAGAGATAAAAAGTTCTGACAGCCACACAAGATAATTGCAAACATGAGATGTTTTTGTTTAATACTCTGGCTAGGGATAACGATGCAGAACTAATTTAAAACTATTTATCCACGTTCCTTGATACCTTAATAATTTTCGACTCTAGACGATTTAAAATTTTCAAAATAAATGTAAAACATGATACAATGTCATAAAGTTGATTAAAAAACATGATTGATGATATTTAATTTTTCTTGCATTATAGTACGATCTAGATCACAAAATATTTTTAGTTCGATGTGCTTTCTAAAGCAACGAATAAGTTGTATTAAAGTAAAATATTATAGTCTTTAAATCTTTGATAAGGAAGCAATGCAACTAGAGTAGTGTGTTCTAGCTTGATTCAGTACAACGTAGGACTAATTATTGGTGTTAAGAGTTACACTTTTTGTATTGTTTTGAATTATATTAAGTTTTTAATTTTAAGGTACAACCAGACAGAAGCTTCCTCTCACTTTGTATTTATACTTACTGGCTGTAAACTACAGGGTGTTCCGGAATTCTCTGGAACCACTTTTAGAATTGTTCCTTAGGTAAAAATAAACTAAAAAGTTCCAATAAACATAGGTCCGAAAACGCTTCTTTTTCTATTTATCCGATGTTTTGTTTTTTACAAAAAACTTAATATCTTTGGAAGTAAATAAGATATTGAGTTCAAATTTGGAATACATATTTGTTATGTAAACTTTTACTATGGTACACAAAATCAGAACAGTGTTTTGTATATTTTTAAAGTGACGCTTGTTTAAAATGTTTAATGTTAAATATCACTAAAATTTTAACGCCCTCCATTTTGAAAATATACAAGACACTGTTCAAATTTTGTGTACCTCGGTAAAAGTTTACATAACATATATGTGCACGAATTATGAACTCAATGTTTTATTTATTTGTAAAAAACATAATGGCTTATTTTATTATTATTTAGGGATTATCTAAAGATAAAATTCCAAAACATAAAAAAGAAAAGTCGGGAATTTATGCAAAAAAATATGACATCTGTGAAAGGATTTATCTCGGCCAAGCAAAGAGACAAATTTTGAAAAGGTAAAAATATACCAATATAGTATATGTGATACCTCCACTGTGATATGTGTGCAGAAAACATATCACACATTAAATACTATATGCCTGAAAAATCTACCGTAGCCAGCACATTCTGGAAACAAACCATATGTTGGAAATAACCAACGTTAGATTGAGGAAAGATAACTTGTAACAGGTTATTAAACAGCTTGGAAAGCATTTATATTTTTCAGGCTGATGATGATGTGCTATTAAATACAGATAAATGCCATTCCTAACTCCTCATTATTTTCTTTGCTTAGGCCTTGATTTTTACACTACTCTGCTACTCAATTCATTGAGTAGGAATATTAGTTTTTATATTTCAATATTATTTAGGTGAATGCATCTAACTCTAACATAAATATTGAACTACTTTAATTGTTTTGTATGTATTATGTTTAAAATTTACCCATCTCATGTTAAAAGCATAAAAAGCCGGGTCTGTGTCAGGATCGGGTATTTCACCACCTACCCACAAGAGCACGTACGGTACCATCCCATCTGGGCATGCACATCATTTTATTTTTGATTGCGTTTTTTTCTTTTTTTTGCAGGATAATATTATTTATTGGAATGATATGGATTATGGAAGGATATATTTATTTTAATTACAGAAATGAAAAATTTTAATAACAAAAAGATTACAATATCTTAATTTTCACAACGTCTTTGGGCAATATTATATTGGGACATTCCTCTTCGTTTTAGTTCGTCCAGTTGACGTGTGGCTGGGCTTTCAAGTTGACCGTCTGGATTTTGATCGTAATTGTTCTCATCTTGATCTTCGTTTCCAACGTCATCGTCTAACTGATCGTTTTTGTGTTTTGCCACATTATGAAGTACTGAGTATAACACAATGAAATTTGGAACGTTTTCGAACGACATGTGAACACAGTTTACTAGAATAGGAAACTGCTTTTTAAGCTGTCCAAATACTCTTTCTACAGTAGGTAACTTTTTCTTGCGAATGAGATAAGTTGAAATATCTGTCTTGGACGTTTCCTGGTTCCTGGAAAGAAGTTATAAGCCATGGAGAGAGTCGCCGCCATATCCAGAATCACCCTATAACAGATAAAAGCCCCATCATAAAATTAAATTATATTCCTTATAATGTACCTTCTCCAGATTCTGGCATCATGGACACTACCAGGCCACTCAGCTGACACTCATTTATCATCCTTTTCAACAATTTGATTCACTGCAAAGTGGGTGGTTTTGGCTACAGTGCTTTGATGAACGCCTGCGTCGTTGGCAACTCCACTCTGAAAACCTGAAATAATGTTTCTATTTCTTGAAATAACAATCATACTAGTAACTGTACTGTATTCACAAGATACTCCAGCCATCAACCCTATCGCAAACACTTTAAAATCTTCAATACATAATTCAATCGTATAGAACATTTTGCAAATTTGCTAACATATTTGTAATACCCTCCTGGATCAGCAAGGTAACGCAGTAGAATTTTCATTTTTTGGCGAGAGGAGAGTGCTCAACCTCGAATCTCTTCGTGATAAGGCAAAAACTCAGATGTCAAAAAATCAATGTTCTCATCCTCAAACCTCAGTAACTGTTTGCAATTATTTATATTTCTTCGTTCAAGGTAAGTCTTTTTACCACGAACTTGCATAAACATCACCATTTTGTTAGCCCCTGATTAAAAGTATTCTGTTGTACACCTGGCTTGAAAAATATTAAGAATATACTATCCCTAGTTAGTAAAAACTAATGTTATTCATTAGGCAAGTTTAGAATATTCCAGTTACCTGGTGAGATTAGAATTTACTAGGAATAAGGGTAACAGTTTTATTCATATCAAACATAAAATATTCTCGAAATTGTATTAGTTTAAGAAAATACTAATTTTTATTCATTCCATTCATTAAAGTGGTTTAAACATTAGTTGATAAGTTTACACGTCTTCCTGCTGATATCACATTAGTATTTATATTTATCATTTAGCGTCTACCGTACAGTGAATATTTAGGTTTTACTGTTTTGTTACATGTACAGTACAATGATATACAAAACTAAACAAGTTGGTTTTTAGTTTTACTAAAGTGACTCTTAGTTGTTTCAGTAAACGCATTAGAATAGGAGAGTGTGAAAGTCGTGTTATTTTACTAAAAGTTATATTTTTATAATTTTGGTTTTAATTAATTTTTAAAGAGCATTTCATCGATAGGCCTTGGTCTACTTAAATTTCACACTAAGCATATAATGCTTAAAGGTTACACTTTGGGTGGAAGGTGTAAAAATTATATCTTTTCTTGGTTTTTTGTAAATATCTCGTAAATCCTTCACTTTAGAGCTTAGTTTGTTCCAAAGCTTTTTAAGGTATTTAAAAAAAGTCAATAAATTATCTTTGAATACGTACTGAAAAAGTGCGGGTATTAGTTGAACGTAGAGGGGGAGTAATGTAGCCTTGAAATCAGAGATATCTTACTGTCGTTTGTCGTCACTTCATAATTCTCCCTTCGTTGCAGCCGGAGACTATCGTGTTGTAACTTAAAATTAACTGACAGTTGTTTACGTTTGTGTATTCTGCAGTTCTTTAATTGAGATTTTTAAATAATCATATATAGTTCGTTGGTTTAAGAGATATACAGTTTTTTTAAAGGTACAAGTGCACTCTTTTTGTTTAACTGGTTAATTTATTTGAATTTTTTAAATACTTTAAAATGTTATGGAACAAATTAAGCTCTAAAGTGAAGGGTTTACAAGATATTTGCAAAAACCTAGAAAAGACTCAGTTTTTACACCTTCCACCCCTCCCACTCTTCTCACCCCCAAACCCGACGTTATTTCGGTGGAGACTTTTTACTATATTTAGAGAAAACAGTAATAAACAACTTCCATCAATGCCTTTGTTTTTTTGGATTCCCCCGGTTGGGTCTAATCTTATTGTACTATACTGTGCACAACAGTTGCCTCCAATTGTAAGCGATTACTGTACGTAGACTATTTGTGACGTATCCAAGTCGCCTTGTATGACCTCAATTTCTACAGTCGGATAAATTATTTACTGCTTCCTTATCTTTCCTTACGCTGGATTACTAAATTGGACTGTGCCAGGACAATAAAGAACTGCATCGAGAGCAGAGACATGGTATTGTTTGCTTTAACGGGCTGTGCTCCATAAATCTTTTGTTTCTTCGTCTATAAAGTAGCACTTAAATACATGTATAACGAATAAAGAGGTGGATTTATTTTAGGACAGTGTGTAACATGTCTTGGAAGACATGCAAAACATGTTGTGAAAGATTGAGGAACAGAAGAAAGTGTTATTTTAATACTACGTTTAATTTGTAGGGCCTTCCGTCAGATCTGCAACAAAGTATTATGATTATTTTAATTAATTATCAGTATTTATGACGTATTATAAAATGAAGCATAACACGATGCAAAATAGTTAATATTGATGTTGTGAATATATTAATCGTTCTAAGACTATCACTCCTAGAGTTAAAACTATTCTATATTAATTTCTTATTTGTTCAAAATATGTCTTGTCCTTTAAAGTGTACTTTAATTGAATCATTTTCGACCAAAATTAATTTTTATTTTGTTTTTTAGGAACACAAACGTATAATTTGTTGGTATTGTGAGCAGTAATTAAAAAAGAACGTTATATTTCATATTCTTTCAAATAAAGAAATAATATGTTATATTGTGAAATATTTTTCGTGAGTAAGAATTATCTATTTTACCGACTTTAGCCTGTACATGTGTAATACAAATTGCGATGAAGTAAAGTGTATTAAACACTTCTTGGTCAATTAAAATTTAACAATAAAGTGCCTATTTAATGGTTCATTGTCATTAAGATGTATCATAGTATTTTAACTATTTTATTCCAAATTATGTTTTAAGGTAACTATGTAGGACTACATTAATTTAATTTACGTGTGTATATTTGTATTTTAGTATTTCTTGTATGATTAGTTTTTGTCAATTGATTATTATTTACATTTTCAGTATAAGAAATGTTTTTTAAAAAGTGACAATGAAGACAAATGTTTGACAAACACGAAAATCTAATAATTCTAATATTTCGGTATAACCGAAAACTATTCGCACTTCAACAGAATAACAGCTTGTGAATTATTGCTAATGTCACAGCATTTCTATTTGATGGCTTATTTAAGTATTTGACCTATTTGAGCCTAACCCGTAATCCTGCTATAGTTTATTGGCTTTGATTTGTTTCTTGTTAAGTATCTCTAACCACTGATGTAAGTAAACAGCAGAAAACTTAATAATGTTCTTGTTTTATTTCTTTAGTTTTGGAAATAAAGATGAGTGAAATATTATTTAACCTTAATGTATATCTAAAAAATGAATTTTTTAAAGAAATAGTTTCTATACGCTCTTCACAGCTGGTTTTGCGAAATATTTTGTTCTTGCAACTTCATAACCATACAAAAATTAAGATTATAACTTTGAGATTGAAAAAAGGATTTCGTTAAATTATAATTACGCTTTTTGCCAAAATAATTTTATAACGATTTCGCTGTTTAACTCTAGTTGAAGTCTAGTCTTTTAATAATTAAGGTGGAATAACAATCAAGTTGATTTCAACACAGTATCAATCAGTTTTGTTATTAGTAATCCCACCAAACGTGTATAGTGACTACGGTAAAAACTTTGTTTGGTGTAATTATAATCTAAATTAGTAAGATAACGTGTTTTTTTATAATATAGGTTACCAATAAGATGACACTGGTGTTTTTGATAATATGAAAATACATTTTATCATGTATATTAGAAGGTCTGAGTTTTAAAAAGAACAATATATATATATATATATCTTTTTTTTAAAGTTTTTTACTGCAACTAGTTCTACAAACTAACAATCAGCATAAATCTAATAACATAACATGTACAAATTCAGTCCAGGTTAACCCATCGGCGCTCCTAGTAGATTGATCTCTGACGTTAGCTCAAAAGGCTTAGTCCTCTTGAGTATTGTATGAAGTTCATCGTTATTGAAAAGCTTACACATTAATGTGAATTTTTAGCCGTCTTTCATGACTTTGAGCACATTTTTTAATTTCTTAGCAACAGTGGTCACTTTTAAATCCCTATGTAGATCGCAATTACAAACATACCATGGTGCATTAGCTATCATTTGCAAAGTTAATTTGAAATCTCTGAATAATTTGCCTCTTAGAATTTCTAGTACACCCCTTAGCTGTATGCCACAAGTCCATATGGGTTTCAGCACTTGGTTATACAGCTTTAGCTTGTTGTGCAGGGACAACTTAGACTTTCTGCCCAACAGCCAATACATTTTTCTTAACCTGATGTTCAGTTCATCGTATTTCTTTTTAACATGCTCTTTCCACCGAAGCCTAACAAAGTCCATCTAGAGTCATGTCCAGGTATTTTGCTGTATTAGAGTGTGGGATCAAAGCATCGTTGTCTATAATAATATGTAAATCAGGCGCGGATACAGGGGGAGGGTCATGGGGGTCATGACCCCCCCCAAACATTTTTTAATGCTTGATTTATATGTTTGATTTAACCCTTCAAGCGCCAAAGCCCGCCGAGTAAATGGCAGGCAGCATTATTGTATCGTCTGATTGTGTCGAATATTTCATCCACTATAAATCATCCAATCTCAATAAAACAAAAACGATTGGAAAGAAAATGTTTTAAACATTAATTTTTGTATTTAAAAATTTGTTCTAAAACGTTTATTTACATATTTTGTAATCATCGTTTGTAATAATTGTAGTTGTCTAAAAAGATGACGCCGCGCGAGAAACAAAAAGAAAAGACACAAAATTTTTCACTTTTCTAAGGCTCATAATCGTTAGACAGACTTGTTTTGAAAAGAATATAAGGTCACCTTTGGATTCGTCAAGATTTGAACTTTCTAACATTATTTTCCAATCATTCTACACTCTTATAATTTAGATATGAAGTTTTCTGTAAACCCTTAAGATTTGACAGTTTTTCAACCAACGAGCAAGCATATTTTATAATCGATATGTCTAGTACAAATCGATATACTTGTATATTGATGTTTATACGGATTTTAGTGTAAATTCTATATTATCGTTTGATATAAGGAAAACCTGATTTACCTACTGTTCATGGGCTACAGCTATAGGTCTTGTCTGTAAAATATGTACCATTGCGCCGATTGTCTTAGCGCATTTAGCCCAGCCAATAGAGCAAAAAGAAGTCTAATTTTGTTCTTGAATTTAACAGCAAGCGACATCAACAGTGACTTTAAGGGTAGCACAACAAACACTATCAGGGAAGGAGCTTTTGCGCATTTTGTATACAAAATAATTACAATAAATAGTTAATATTATAAAAAATTATGAATGAATAACGATACTTCCAAAAAACCTACAAATAGTTTTTTATAGACCCTGAATGAGAAAAGTCGGAAAAACGCTTAAAAACAAAAAAATTTTAAAATTCATATCTTTGTTAATTTACAGTATTAATGGCATATTTTTCAGAAAACGATTGTTTATTATGTGTTCTTCAAACAGGAAGAAGATGAAATTCGTCGCATTAATAGCTTTTGCACAATTGCAGTATAAACAACGTAAGCCATTATTTTGCATATTGCGCCCAATTAACCTGAGTGGCCCGATTTAAATTTACCAAACGGATTCTGAAAGTAGAAATTAAAATCTACAATTCGTATATCTGCGATTTTTTTTTAATAAGGTTGATAAAGTATACTAATAAAAATGCTTCAGAACATAGCGCGACTTTGCCATAATAAATTTGCCAATAGGCGGTAGTGCCGAAAACAACAGCCTGATGCGGGCATTCTCGTTGTTTTCTCCTCCGCATTAAGCAATATAATAGCCTAAATTGTTTATACTGCAATTGTGCAAAAACTATTAATGCGACAAATTTCATCTTCCGCCTATCTGAAGTACACATACTAAAAAATAATTTTCCAAAAGATTGGCCCTAAATATTGTAAATTAACACAGATATGAACTTTTGAAAAACAATAATTTTTAAGCTTTTTTCAACTTTTTTCAGTGAAAAATGGTTCGATCGAGGTTTTCAAAAACCATTTTGTTGGTTTTTTAATTCTCTACAAATGTTTCGTTGGAAGTGTTGTGATCCTTGCATAAAATCAACGAACACTCCAAAAAGTCCAAATTGTTATTTTTGTTTATAAAAAATGGGCAAAAATTTCCTTGCCTGTGTATGTTATACACATATATGCTATCCTTAAAGCCACTGTGAATGTCGCTTTCAGAAATTCAATAACAATAAAAAATGGTTGGGCTACTTGTTTTACGGAGCGCGCCGCTGTATGGAGTTGTATGACTTCAATAAGTGAGGCTTGTGTTACGATGTTTACAATTTAGTGAAACAAAGTGGATATAATGATCGGGTTGTGGAGTTATGATTTTAGTACCGTTTCTGTTAACTCTTTAATAATTAGGGATTATTTTATTCTTTAATCTGCAAGAAACTCTTGCTCTTTCAAAAAAATATTTATGGTCTAGAAATACATTAAAAAAAAACTATTCCATAGAGTTTATACATATTTTTTAATTCCCCAGACCCGTTGTTCTTAAATTATTGGTAATGTTGTTTTCGATTTCTTATGACCCCTCCCAAAATGGAATCCTGTATCCGCCCCTAATATGTATATGATTATGTATCTTTTTATTTGTATAATTAACGTAGACTGACTTACATTCATTAAGTTGTATGCACCATGTTTGGGCCCAACTGTTTATATGATCTATTTCTTCTTGCAGTTTTCCAGTTGACTGCTCAATTGTATCACCTACAGATAGCACGGCAGTGTCATCAGCAAATGTAGCAATATAAGTACCTGGGATTCTTGGCGTGGGAATATACCTGGTATACAGAAGATACAGTTATGGTCCCAAATCACTACCTTTCGGAACACCTGTTAATCTATTTTAAATCGGAGTAAACTTCTTCTTGCTTTACCCTGACAAACCTATGAGATAGATATGATTTTAATAACATATTGTGGCCTTGTGGAAGTAGTTTTTGAAGTTTTGTGATCAGTCCTGTATGCCACACTTTATCGAATGCCTTCTCGACGTCGTGGTACACAACTGAGCAAATTTTTCCATTTTCAAATGATTTCTCTATGACATCGGCGACCCTGTGGATTTGATCAATGGTAGAATGCTGATTCCTAAAACCAAACTAATGGGATGGGAGTAAATTACTGTGTTGGATAATGGTGTTTAATCTTTTGAGAAACAGTTTTTCAAATAATTTGGCCATTATAGGTAACAATGATATAGGCCTATAAGAAGTCACTTCTTGAGGTTCCTTACCAGGCTTTGGTATCATTATAATTTCAGCAACCTTCTATAGGCTTGGAAAATATTTCAGTCAAATCATAGCGTTAAATAAATTCGTCAACTTTGATAGCGCTTTTGGGCAGTTGTTTTAGAAGTTCTCCAGTAACAAGGTCATATCCAGGCGCTTTCTTCATCTTAATATTGTTAATTGCATCCCTCACTTCCTCAGTGGTGACAAACGGAATAACCGAGTCACTCTGTATGACATTTACACAATCCCGATCACAACTTTGGTTCTCATTTGACTGGAATATACTTACAAGATAATTTGCAAACGTCTCAGCTTTTTCTTGATTGCTCCTAGTCCCACTGGCCATTTGTCTTTTTAATCGGAGGAATATGAGATATTGGTTTTCTCAAACATTTGGTCTTTCACCAGAGCGAGTATTCAGTACTTTTATCATTTGTCAATTCAGTTAAAAAAGTATTAACAGACTCGTTATTTATTACTTTTCAAATGCTTCTTGTTGAGAGCTGTTTTATCTTGCGGAGCTCTTGTTTGATGCCATCTTCTGCACAGTTTCCTTTATTTATTTCTTTGGGATAATTCATCCCTTCAGTTTTTCTCCGTATTTCAGGTGTTCTACTCCATGCAGCAGGTTGAATATTTCTAGCTAATTTTTCCACTTCCTCTTCAAACTGATCAATGGTCTTTAATAGAACAGGCAAATCAATATTGGCTTCTAGACTATTTTTAAATTGATCTCAATCTGTGTATTTGTTAACATCTGTGTATTATTAAGGTTGGGTTATTGTCTTTTATAATTACTTTATCACTCAATGTCAAGTAGATTGGCGAATGGTCTGATCTAAGATGTAGTCTTCCTTCAACTTAATTTTTTTTTGAAATATATTTCTAATTATAAATAAATCTATAAGATCTGGTACTTTTTTATCATCTGTTGGCCAGTAGGTTGGTCTGCCAGTTGATATAAAAGTCGCAATTGCACTTTTGTTCCGCTTCATAGAGTGCTCGCCCTTTTGTTGTAATCAGCCTCGATCCCCAATGAGTGTGTTTAGCATTAAAATCGCCTCCAATAATGGATGAGTGTCTTTGTTGAGTCAGTAGTTCAACAAACTGATCAGCTTCAATAACATGTCTTCAATAAATGGATGTCAAATACAAAAGCTGATTAGTCATTGCTACTGTGATTGTAGTTGCTTAGATTATATAAGATGAATACTTAGCTTCTGCATAGTGCTTAATACAACTCCTAATTATATTGCACTACCTACCTCCTCTAGCACTATTATCTGGATGGATAGTATTAAGATACATATAGTATTTAATTTTAACGAAATAATTTTTTGTAAAATGAGTTTATGATACTAAACAAACATCGATTCTTTCCGTATTTAAAACAATACTTATTTCATAAAAGGTGATTTAACAAGCAATTGCCATTCCATTCCATAATTCTAAGGTCGTCAGTCATTATTTGTGTTTGAATATAACTTTCTAATCTCGTTAGCCGAGAATTTAACT
The DNA here is from genome assembly GCA_018207615.1 of Philaenus spumarius. Lineage (NCBI taxonomy): Eukaryota > Metazoa > Arthropoda > Insecta > Hemiptera > Aphrophoridae > Philaenus > Philaenus spumarius. Next base: position 173,974 of record JAGFPH010000292.1, on the reverse strand, counting down.
GCTGATTAATTTTCGTAATATCTTTGATTTCAGCCAAAATTTGAGTTAAAATATCATCACCTTTATTAGAAACAGGTCTGATGGCGAGCTGATCTGATTTATCTAGGGCAGCTTCTCTATAAAAAGAGTAATATAATGTAAGTTTATATAATACATTTGTTATCCTCCACCCAACTAAAGAAATATCTTTAATAATTGAAAAGTAAGAACTTACTTGAAGTCAAAGAAATTTTACTCCGATTCTAAAAGCTATAAATAATTTGCTATTCATATAAAACCGTCATACACTTTTTTTGATTGACGTACCTAATAATTGAATGCTTAGCAATTAGTTCAATACCAAAACTATATTTTTAAATCGTAAATAATCTGAATTACAGTTATTCGTGCTGAAATTTTAATGAAAACATTATAAATGTATTTATATATGTATTAATACAAAATGTAATTTGTACCGGCACTATGTTCATATTGAGGTCAATTAAAATATTTACCTTGGAGTAAATATTTCCTTAACTTTAATTTAAATTTAAACCAAAGTTTGGATAAATATTGACAGAAGTGTAGTTTCAGTGCAGTCAGGTCTCTCTGACAAAAAGTAAACAAGAAAATGCTTTCATTAAATGTGATGTTTTTACTTAATTGTATTTGCTAACAGAATCCAACGTATAGCAGGCCTAAAGTGGAGTACATTTGTTTAAATTTTTTGCTTCTGATTACTTGGTAAATACTTTGAAAGCTACTGTTCTTCTGTGAAATCTGACTAAAACTTGCGTATCTATGTTGATGTGTTACAGATTTATTAAAAATAAAGTAGATGTCAATAGGAATAAATGGAAATAACAAATTAAAAATACAGTTTGGTTAAAAATTGTCTAATACTATTACAGTTAAAAATAATTTCTGTAAAATTTAGGACAATTCTGTTTAGCATATAAAAGAAATTATTTTGATTAATTCTTTAGAAACAGTTTCCTTTGTTGGGTCATTTTATAATACGGTATCATATATGACTACTTACTTTAAGTATACTCTACAAAATAACTGTTATTTCTGATCTGTTGGTTTTTTGTTATTTTAGATTAGAACTGTTAACAGAAAATGTAATTAATAATCTATTGGTCATGTTTTTTGAGAAATTTATAAAAAAATGTACAAAAATAAATAATATTAAACACAAATCAGTGAAATCACACTAAACAAATATTATGTTTTATGTAAAACAATATGTAAGAAACAGTAACATTCTCATGTATTTTTCATAATTGATCATAGAAATAACACCTGCAGAAGAATAATGATATTTATGTTAGACGAATATTTCAGTTCCATTAAATTAAGTTAATTCCAATAAATAATAACTTTTTCACTCATTCAACCTATCCATTACACTACTTATTTTGTAAATTGTAATAAAACAAATGCAGTTCTAGATCTAGTAAATAAATACAGTTTGATATAAATTCCACTTTCATTTCTTTTCATTCAGCAATAAATAGGGAAAGAAATTGGGTCTGCGTCGGACCAGATGGTAGAAGTTATACTTCTTTGGCCACTCGTATATTCTTATACTTTCCTATAATTTTTGAAAAAAATTTCCCTGCCGGGGATCGGACCAGGGATTCTAGCGTGGAAGTCGAGTGCGTTAACCACTCACCCACAGAGACTCTTGAGGTATCTCTTGTAGAGAAAAGGTATAAAAAAGCACTTTCCGGATTTTACTCCTAACGCGTGACGCGGTTTCTCGACCGACACCCCATCCCGATTAGAACGGGCGCAAAGAAGTATAACTTCAAAAACTCCATTAAATGTCCATTTACTGTAAATTGAGACTAAAAGGGTTGGATTAAGAATAAAACTTCTTTCACCTTTGAAAGATACAAAAATATTCCCGGATAAGTTTGCTAGTTACTCTTGGTCGTTGTCTCTACTCTTAGTCAAAGAATGTATGTAGATTGGAATGGAAACACATAAAAATGTGCTTAACGTTTTAATCCTAGAGATGTTTGTTGTAACAGAACACTCACCTGTAGCATACAGTGTGTGTCGTGAACCTAACCTAACATAAGAAGTGGATGCTTTGATGTCAGTTTTATTTGACGAAGTAAATCTCATTTTAATTTATAACCGTGTAGTCATATCTTTCAATAAAACGTTTCCTGAATAATTCGCCTGAGAGATTTTCATTTATAGCGAAGGGTTTTATACTTTGTCGTGTTTTAAAGTTTTGTTTATAGGCTACTGTCTAAATAGGAGTGTTCTGTGACGTGATTAGTTTTCTTTCGAATTCAGTTTGAATTCCGAATGAAAGGTAAGCCAATGTTCGCTCTGTATATATTATTTTAAATCATCAAATAATAACACATTTTAAGTAAACTCTATGGATATAGGCCTATAACTGTGAAATAACAAGAGATCTAATTATTTTGGTATTTAGTTGTTGATTATATGACCATAATAATATGTAAAAATACATATAATTAGCGAATTTCCATAGGAAAAATGAACTATTGCAGTGGCTCTTATGGTAAGACCCAAGGTTGGGAGTAGCAAATGAGCACCGATCATGGTCCCCAGAACACTATTTGGGGTGCCATTTAAAATCATGTATATATATATGTATATATATGTGTTCGCACTTTAGCGGCCGCATTTTAAGTCCGATTTGGTTCAATTTTGGTACACATGTTGGTTGTTAGCCAAAAAAATTCAACAACTGGAAGTACGTTTTTTGACCGGAAGGAACTATTTTTTGAGATGTTTACTGCGAGAATGAAATTTTTATAGAGTTTTTTATAAAAATATAAATGCAAGATGTTATTCTGCACATTTTGTTTTTTACGCGACCTTATAGCTCGCTTGGTTCCCCCAAAATCGATCAAAACGTAAAATACCATAAAAGTGCCCGGTTCAAAGCCAAGTGGTACAAACTCGCGAGGCCACTAGGCGCAAACAAATTCTACTAATATATTGCGTACACACAGACAGCTGTTCAACGCCTTCGTGTGTAGACCAATTTTCCAAATTGTTGGTTGAAACCCTAAAATATAGGCACATAAACTTAATTTTGGAAATTTGCTCAACTCACGTCAGCGGTCCAGCTGCGTGGTCGAATTGTTGAAATTGCAAAGTATGTCTAAAATATGTAACTATATAATTCGCACATTAAAAACTATACTTCTTGTTTCTATAGACTAAAACAAGCGTAGTTACTGTAAATCAATCACTGTTGTTTTTAATGTTGATCGCGTTTCATTTTGCCTACTGTTTTGTTTGATTCTGTACACACAAATAATAAATAAATAATATACTGAAATGTTTACTTCAATAATTTGTTATAGATGGTTTCGTATTTTAGGAATAAACTATAAGAGTAATATAAATGCAGACTATATGATTTAATTTACATTTATTGCTTTTAACTTGCGATTTCACTATTCGTTTAATCGAAACGCGCTTTTGAAACCTAATAAGCCCTTAAAGAGATTGCATATCCTAAACCGCCTTTTATATCTTACGTTGGGTATTGATTTTCGTGCCAAATTGTGCCAGTCCTTTAAACAATAAATTGACCAACGGAGCAGTGGTTATATTTTTAAAGGTGTATTTAGATATCATACAACTGTCATATTGAGAACTTTATATGGAATAAGGAATGTAGTTTAATCATAGTAATGAAATAAACACAATATTATGTGGCATAAACTGTTATGAATGTATGTCAGAAATTAAGTTTAATATAACAAGTAAAATTTTATCATTCAAAATAGTAAAACATAACGAAATAACGAAATTGTAAAAATTTGAATACAATTTGATCGCTTTAAAGTTACAAATATTAAATTTGCATATTGCTTTAATTGAGACTCACGTAGGCCTAATACACAATGAAATGGAAATATTACCTTCAAGTAGAACTTGCATAAGTATTTATATAAAAGGTAATTATTACTCCACTTTCTAAATGTATAATGAAATAAATACGGTTAAAACGTGTTTTTATGCAGTTCTCGTTATCAAGTCAAATACAGATTTTAGCTTTCTTTATAACACAGTTTAAGTAGACTTCTGGAATTTGTTAACGTGTCAGACAATCTATGAGAAGACGCCTAGACTCGTGCATTGTGAACAACGGAGGTCATTTTGAACATCATCTTTTGGCTTTTTGTATGATTTTTAAGTCATTTATATATGTTTATTTTTTATAAAAATAAAACTTTTCATAAAAAAATGGTATTTTGCTAGTTTTGTACTATTTTAGCATTTGATGCTTTTTTTAGCATTATTGAATCATATTATCAGTCGCCAATTTGAAATGTTTAAGAGGTAAGAGCCATGTATGAATTAATTTGTAATGTATTTTAGAGCATTGGATTTTATCTTATTTATTAATACTATTAGGATTTAAAAAAAATTTTGTTTTTAGACTAATTTATTTTGGATGTTGTAGGCAACTACCAAGAAATTATTTTTTTGTCGATAACTCGGTTGTCCTTCGACCAACATAAAAAAAATTTTGTCTGCGTTAAAAAAGAAAAATATTTTGTCTCCTGTACTATTTTGTAAATTTAATGGTTTTCAAGATATCCCACGTTACAAATTTGTAACGGCCGCCATTTTGAAAGTTATTATTTAAATTTGTTAATTCTTTTTTTGTTCGTCAACCCTACAAACATTAGTAATCACCCCAAATTTAGAGTTGTAACTTAATTGGTTTCTTAGATACAAAATATTTAATAAAAAAAGACATACATACAGATGGAAAACTATTCACCTTCGGACATACCTTCATAGAAACATGTTTATGTTTTTCATGTTTAATCATTTAAAGAAATGTTTACCATAATTTGTATCACCCTTTGTATATTTACCTCGTTTCAGTTCATCTATAAAAAAAAAACTGTAAATGTACCTCGGACCAAGTGTAAATACGCGAACACTAATGTTCAAATAAATGAGATTCTATCGGTTAAAAACAATAGTTTTTAAAAACAAAGTTCACTAAGCTATAAGAAACTACAAACATTTTTCTTTCTACTGGCTTTATTTCAACATTGTTTATTATATGTGTGCTACACAATTAATTTAAAATATTTTTATGAATTATGAAATTTCACTTTCAAGTTCAATTTATTGTTTGCCTAAAATATTGAACAAACCTACCCTTTAAAAAAATGATCCAAATAAAAAAAAATTAAACTTGTTACTATTATTAATTCAACTTTCAACTTCAAGCAACTCATTCTGATATTTTAATAGGCTTTGTCGATAACAATTTAGTAGTAGGTTCATTTATTATCTTTGTAGTTATATGTATTGCAACGGTCCAGACAATGTTTCATTTACCTTTTTTATGACAAAGTAAGTTCTTTCAAAAGAAATCAGCTCTCAAAAAATGTATCAAACCCTGAGAACAAATACTGTTAATTTCACACATTCATTTCGGGAAGAAAATTATTATTTATCTTTTATTTATATCATTTCTTCATTAATCCTCAATAAATCTTTAGTGTACAACGGTAAAAAATGTACTGTCCATTTCAAACAAATAGGATATTGTCTAAATGTTTTTTTTTTCAGGTCAGTAGGTAGTATCTACTTTATATAACAGCTCACATAGCTTCTAATGTATATGTTTAAAAAATGGTTTATGTGACGAAACTAATCATATCTAGACTGGTTTGTATGTTTGAATGTTTAAGTTTCCAACGCTTAAGCCATAGAGTTTACAAGTTTTGTAGAAGTTGGCTCTTATTTTTGAAAATTCAAACAAAACTGCGATATTAACAATAATTGAAAAATTGTAATTGCAATTAATCTGCCTTGTTCAAAGTATTGATTCAAAATAGTATTTAAATCGAATAATCTTTGTGGCATAGTTAAAAATTGTTTTCTTTAAGCCTTTTGATACAACAAAATATTTCTACAAAGGTTCAGGAATGACAAACAATTTTAATAGGCTAAATTATATGTATTATAGATACCTCTTCCAGTTTTCACAGTCATCTACTCTTATATAATTCAGTTTTAAAAATCTTCAGACAGAAAAAT
>JAGFPH010000292.1:154870-167913 GCA_018207615.1 Philaenus spumarius | reverse complement strand
TTATTCTCTTTCAGAATATCACCTTCCACTTTGGTCGATTTCCTCACAATTTTAAAGTTATTTACAAAAATGCTAAGCAACCTCCGAATTTATAGTGGAAAGAAAATACTGAGTTAGAGATATTTTTTTGTTAAACTTTGTACAACTAAATCTGCAGTTCTACTAGACCGATTTTATTAATTAATGAGTCGTTGGTAAGCTTCATCCATGTAGATTTGCAAATAATTATGAAATATAGATTTTTTTTAAGATTTATGGTGAAAAAGTAAAAACACATGTTTTCTATAAGAAATACATTAAAAACGGCTTTTTCCAAAGTTTTTATTTGTAGCCAAGTTTTGGTTGCCTTTGATCGGTATTATCTAAAAACACTTTAGAGTATTTTGTAGAAAATTTCATTCTCTTTCAGAATTTCACCATCCACTTTAATCGATTTCCTCACCATTTAAAAGTTATTTGCAAAAAATGTAAACAACCTCCAAAAAATCTTTATCTACTCTAATTTTGTTTTAATTTACAATTTGTATTTAATTGTGAATTTTAGCATTTGATAGGACTTTTTTTTCTTTCAACATACATATTACCTTACACTTTGATCAAGTTACCTCCCATTCAAAATCATTCATAAAAAGCAGATACAACCTATACATTTTTAGTGAAATGGGTTTACTGGTATGCATCATCTGATTATATGAAACATGTGTTAATAATTTAACAGCTGATTGTTGTAACATCTGATTGTTGTACAGTATTGTTATTTTCTTCATTTTTCTTTGCTTAAATTTTGTAGTTTACAATTTTTATTTGTGGTTAAAGTGTGCTCCTTATGTAATGTGTTTGTTTCCTAAGTTATGTGCTTAATCTGTACCATTAATTATTAGTGAGTAATGTGGTGTATTTATTTCGCAACCATAAATTATCATTTTGAACTGTGAATTATAAGAGTAGATATTTTATACAGTATGTTACAAAAAGGTTGGGCTGGCTATGCAGATTCAAATTCTACATGCAATAATAAGTCGAAAATGTAGTATAACATTCTTTTGATTTCGGCTTAGTTTAGCCGTAATCCGCTATTTTGTTTTTTTACAAAACTCACTGTAACTATAGAAATAGATAAGATATCGAGTTTAAATTTGGAATAAGCGTTTTATATGTTACCATTAACAAGTGTACCAAACACAAAGAATTTATTTTTATAATTTTCAAAATGGCGTTTATAGTTTCAGTAGGTCAAAGGATAACCGAGTTATCGACAAAAAACTAAAAACATTATTTCTTGGTCATTGTCTACAACAACCAAAATGAGCCTAAAACCATATTTTTTTAAATTTAACAATTGTTTTAGTTATTTTTGTAGCGGGCTATGCAGATTCAGATTCTACATACAAAAATAAGTCGAAAATGTAGTATAACATTTTTTCAATTTCGGCTTTTAGCCGTAATCCGCCATTTTGTATTTGTTTTAAAATAATTAATAACTCAAAAGCCCTTTGAGATATTTTTATGAAACTTGATATTTACTTTAACTATATAGCTATACACATTTAACAAAAACATCTTTGATCAGACTCATCAAATTTCAAAATGGCGGCCATTAAAAATGTTTAAACCAAGTCAAATGCCATGAAAACCAGCTACTAAAACAAAATTTTACTAGACACTAAATTTGAAGCCCTTTTCATTTCAAATCGAATGACAATATAATTGCAAAAATGTATTAATAAATATCAAAATGGCGGCCATGTAACAATTTCAAAGGAAAATTCGATTAAAACTAGGGACGAGAAAAACTCCCAATTGTTCAATTTTAATTTATGTTTTATTATAAATTGAAAGACACCTTTTAGTGTATTCAACCCCTGTTGAGAACATTGAGCAGCTCAGAGAGCGGGTTGAATGTGGTTGCCGAAGGATAAGAGGGATGCCAGGGATTTTCGAACGGGTGAGGCAATCGATGAGCCCATGACTGGAGCAGTGTGTGACAATCAATGGAGGACACACGTTTTGATGACTCTTCAAAAAACCCATTATAATTATAAAATCTGTTTTTTTTTAATTGCTGTTACACTGTACATAGTTAAATTATTAATTATAGTTGTAAACCAATGCTAACAATTAAGGTGTCGAGTATAAATATAAATGCTCCTTTATTATATAAATATAAAAGCTAATAATAATAAATCTACAGTTCCACTGGACCGATTTTATTAATTATTGGGTCGTTGGAAAGCTCTCGCCCAACCTTTTTGTAACACCCTTTATATTATATTAGATTGATGGAAATTAATAATTTTACTATTCACTATATTGTTGGTGATGGAAACTGTTTCTTTAGGAGAATCTCATTTTATGTCATAAATCTCAATCTATATACAGTGATATACGATCCACAGTGATAACTTGATTGTTTACAATTTGGATTTGTGGTTAAAGTGTGTTCCTTATGTAATATATGTGTGTTTCCTAAGTTATGTGTTTAATTTTTACCATTAATTATTAGCGAGTAAAGTGGTGTATGGATTTCACAACCATAAATTGTCATTTTGAACTGTGAATTATAAGAGTAGATATTTTTTATTTGATTGAAAATGAATAATTTTACTATTCACGATTTTGTTGGTGATGGAAACTGTTTCTTTAGGAGTATCTCATTTTTAAATCATAAATCTCAATCTAGATACAGTGATATACGATCCGCAGTAGTTGATGAAGTCGTAAATAACTGGGACTACTATTGCCCTTTTATCGTAGGGGATAACACATATATATAGACTACCAGTACAAAACGCAACAGAATATATAAATCTAATGGCTAAAGATGGTGAATACGCCGGGAATGTTGAAATTGAAGCTGCAGCAAGACTTTTTAACTGCCAATTCAAAATATATGCTGAGAACTTGGATTCTTATGTAACGGTTGGTGAAGGCACAACAATATATAAACTACGATTCTCAGGTAATGTGGATGCTGGCCATTACGATGTTTTGATAGATAATACTAATTCTGAGAATAAAGAGGATGTAACCTTACCAAAATCCAAACGTGGCCGTTCAGCAAAGAATAGAAAAAGAAAAACATGTTCTGGCAGACGTGAATCAACAGCACATAAAAATAAATTAAAGAAACAAAATTATAGTCTGAATCATGATTTAATACAAGAGGAAAACAATTTTTTAACAAGCAATCACAAAGATGGAGACACACAAAATGAAAAAGAAATAAAACAAGATAGTTTGACCAACACTTCACTCAAAGAGGTTGCAACCTCCTCAACCTGCAAACGTGGACGTCCAGCAAAGAAAAAAACCAAAAACATGTTCAGGCATACGTGAAACAACAGCTCATGGCACAGTGATAATGGGGAAAAAGGATAGTGATCTAAATAATATATTACAACTACCAATCACTTTTGTGCCTGAAGCCTTAAAAGATATAAATGATGAAAACGAAATAAAATTACACTCATGTGGCAGTATTAGTGAAGTATGTGAATTTTGTGGTGCTAAACACTTTGTTGGAGAAAGACCTGTGGATAAAATGTTTTCTAAATGCTGCTCAAAAGGAAAAGTTACATTAGAACGAATTCAAACTGCATTATTACTTGAACAGCTTATGACTAATAACCATATTTATTCCGATAACTTTATGTCCAATATTCGTTCAATTAACAGTTCCCTATCTTTTGCTTCTATGGGAGCGCAAATAGTTCCTCCTTCAAGAAATGGTCCTTATTGTTTTAGAATAAATGGCACTATCTATCATCGTGCTGGTACATTACATCCTGAAAATGGAGAACAGCGTAAATATGCTCAGTTGTACATACTTGATCCTTATGAGGCTACAGCTAATAGAATGAAAATTAAAGAAAACTCTGGATGCAATGAACATTTATTACAAATATTAGGCTCATTCATGTCAAAATATAATCCATTTGCAGAAGCCTGCAAAATGATATATGAAGTAGAGCAAGAATGCATTCAAGACACATTAATGAATAACGCTGTTTCATCTGATGTGACAATGGCTATAATTCAGGACCGAAAATATGATGAAAGAAGATATAACTCTGCAAGATGTAATGAGGTTGCTGTTATTTTCGAGAATACACCTCAACCACCTCTGATGGCGAACCACCTCTGCACCGTGATTTATTGATTCATTGTCGTGCTTACAACACGATCAATAAGAGAAAGACTCAGAGAATTAGCATTTTAGACCCAAATTTGGAACCAATGGTATATCCTCTATTCTTTCCATATGGCGATCAAAGTTGGGGGATTAATATTCCACTGAATGATAAGCCATTATGTCTCAAAAATATTAAAAATAAAGCTTCAAATACAAGATCAAGAGTCACTCAGATGCAATATTATCAATATCGTCTTTCAGTACGTGATGAATTCAATCCTTTATTGTGCGGAGGAAAACTCACTCAACAATATATTGTTGATGCCTACACCAAAATTGAGGCAAATAGATTAAATTTCATTCGACAAAATCAATCTCAACTTAGAATTGAACAGTACAAAGGTTTAATGGACCAGATTCAGGTTATCAGGAGACAATGAATTGTTTCCCCCTGGAAAGCCTTTCATTTTGCCATCAACGTTTCAAGGGAGTCCACGAAATATGATTCAAAATTATCAAGACGCTATGTCAATAGTGAGGAACTATGGTAAACCCGATCTTTTTATTACAATGACCTGTAATCCGAAATGGGAAGAAATAACACAAAATTTAAAAGGACAGTCTGTTGAAAATCGTCCTGATTTAGTCTATAGAGTTTTCAAATTGAAGCTAACAGAACTTATGTTTGACATAAATAAAAAACATGTTTTTGGCATCCCAGTAGGCAATATACATGTAATTGAATTTCAAAAAGGGGGCTACCCCATGCTCACATTCTGCTGATTTTGAAAGAACAAGATACTCCAAAGTTACCAGAACATATATACCAAATTGTATCGGCTGAATTACCAGATAAAGACAAATTTCCTACTTTACACGCAGCTGTTACAAAACACATGATTCATGGACCCTGTGGCGAGTGTAATTTAAACTCACCGTGTATGAAGGAAAATAAGTGTACTAAAACTACCCTAAATCCTTTCAAAACGAAACCTTAGCTAACAAAGATGGATATCCTCTATACCGCCAAAGAAATAATGGTACCGGTAATGTATCTGTGAGAAATAAAGTAATTGACAACACATGGGTCACCTTATAACCCATATCTTTTGTTAAAATACAACTGTCATATCAATATGGAAGTTTGCGCTACGATCAAAAGTGTTAAATATCTCTTTAAATATGTATATAAAGGGCATGATTGTGCAAATGTACGTATCACAGAAAGAAACTCAAATTTTGATGAAATACAAAAGCACATAGATAGTAGGTATGTCAGTGCACCAGAAGCCATGTGGCGAATACTTGGAAATGACATGCACAAACAATCGCACACTATAATCCGAATGCCTGTTCATCTTCCTAAAAATCTAAGCATTGTCTTTCATGTAAATTCATTAAACAGAAATACAGACAATCTGTTACAAACTGCTGGGAAAGATACAATGTTGACAGCGTAGTTTAAGTTAAACGAGGAAGATGAAAATGCAAGATTAATTAATTACACTAATATACCTAAACATTATGTTTTCAATAAAAAAGTCGGAAATGGATTCGCAGACAACAAGACAGACATAATGTAATTGGTAGAATGTATTTTGTAAATCTTGGTTCTGATCCTGAAAGGTATTGTTTAAGACTTCTTCTGCTTCATGTACCTGGTGCTACAGCTTATGATGATTTAAAAACCATTGATGGTACTAAATATAATACTTTTTATGAAGCAGCAGTGCAAAAAGGGTTGATAAAAAATGATAACATTTGGGATAAAACTTTAGCCGATGCAGTCAATTACAGCATGCCTCAACATTTAAGGGACTTATTCTCATATATTCTTATATTTGCTTCCCCGTCTAATGCTAAAGAATTATTTGAAAAATACCACCCTCATCTTTGGGAAGACTTTGCACACAACCACAAAATAGGCCATACAGATAACTGCGAATGATGTAAGAATTTGACTCTTAGAGAAATTAACAAAACTTTAGAAGCAAACCATAGTTCCTGCTTTAAATATGATCTCCCGATGCCAGTAAACGATATCTTACCAATCAACAATACTGATATCTATGATTATGAGTTAGAGAAAAAAAAGTAAAGAAATGATAAATAGTTTGAATTTTGAGCAAAGACAATGTTACTATAATATAATTGCAGCAATAAATGATGAAGTCCCAGAAACATGTTTTTTCCTGGATGGGCCAGGAGGCACAGGAAAAACCTATTTGTATAAAACTATTCTGTGTACAGTGCGTGGAGAAAAAAACATTGCATTGCCTATTGCGTCTACTGGAATTGCTGCAAACTTATTGGAAGGAGGTAAAACATATTTTAACCAATTCAAATTAGTACCTCCTTTAAACGAAACATCAGTATCAAATATAAGATTAAATTCTCTCGAAGCCACTATCATCAGATCAGCCAAAATCATAATTTGGGATGAAGCAACTATGGCACCAGGAATTGCTTTGACTGCTATTGACAGAGTACTAAAGGAAATAATGAACAACCAGAATCCTTCCGGTGGAAAAGTTATGTTATTGGGCGGGGATTTCAGGCAAACTCTGCCAGTTGTCAGACATGGTAACAGAATAAAAATAATAAAAACAAGTATAAAATTCCATCCACTGTGGGAAACCTTTAAGATCCTACGACTGAGTAAAAATGTACGATCAGTGGATGATTTATTTAGCAAATGGCTATTAAGCATAGGGAATGGTCTGACTGATAAAATTAATGATTTACCAGAAGAACTAATAGCAATACCACCTAATATTTTAAGCCACGGTAACATAGCCACCGATATATTTGGAGATAAGTTGGACATTGCTCACTCTCATGAATACGCCCAGAAGGAAAAAAAAATTCAGATGTGGATTTTCTAAACGAAACTGTTCACAATTTACTGGAAGGAACATCAAAAACATATTTAAGTTCGGATTCTATTGAATCGGACGATAGTTCACAAGCAGATATTCATTATGCAATAGAATTTTTAAATCAGCTATCACCCTCAGGAATTCCAATACATAATTTTAAATTTAAAGATCGGAGCTGTGATAATGTTGCTAAGAAATCTTAACACAAAACGAGGGTTATGTAACGGCACACGATTAATTGTTAAAGAACTCAAGCCAAATTTAATAATTGCAGAGGTTTTAACTGGATCGTCAGCAGGTGAAATTGTGTTCATTCCAAGGATTAATTTAGCACAGTCGGACACAGATTTGCCATTTGTTTTGAAAAGACAGCAATTTCCTATAAAATTAGCATTTGCTATAACAATAAATAAAGCACAAGGCCAGACATTGGAGAAAGTTGGTGTTTACCTTCCAGCACCAGTATTTAGCCATGGACAATTAATTGTACGTTGCACTCTCTAGAGTAAAAAGGTTTGAAGACATTAAAATTAAAATTATCCCTAGCAAAGATCAAGGGAGACTGTTGAAAAACTCACACGAAGTATTTACAAAGAATGTTGTTTATAAAAAAATATACTGTAAATAAATATATTACTAGAATTCATTGTAGCCTATTGCGAAACATGTCGCACAAAAAATAAGGATTGTTTGACAAACAAGGTATTTATAATCATTTATATATAAATATATTACATTTGATTTTTTTTTATTATCTTGCTCTATTAGAAAATTAGTAATTTTTATTCAAAACAATTTCGTTCTTGAAAAAAAAATCTAATTAATTTTCAGGTATTCACAAGGAGTACAGCATATATGTAATATTTTTCTAGAGACCGTTGTATTTAACCACAACGGGCTCTGTTGCTAGTATCATTACATAATTTCATGTAAAACAAATTATATGTTTTCTATAATACTGTATATAAAAAATTATGGTACCAAATAAAAGCTATTAAATTAAAAACTTTATCTTTAGTATCAAAATGGGTACAAAAGAAAACGAATAATAATATTCATGGATAATTAATTCATCAAAATAGGACCCCTACATCGTTATAATGCATTTTATGACTATAAATGCTTTTATCAGGCCCCATCCTTTAGTTTGAAAAGAACCTCTAAGCTTATTTTATCCTGCTTGGTAGTAAATATTTATGAGAAGTGTGTCAACCAACACGATCAAATAAAAACAATTTCTAAAAAAGATTCAATCTTACATATTAAAAACCTATACCTATAGTAAACACTTTGTTGGGTGTTTGTATAGTAAATCGAACATTGGCAACATTTAAAAAAAAAACTAATCTCTTAAGCTACTTTGTAGATTGGAAATTTGAAGCAAGCTGGAGAGTCTTAACTAGTTATATATTTTAATATTAACAATGATCAAATGTCTTATTTGAATTAGTCTCGGTTTCTTGATGTAATTATAATGTTATACAACGTCTAACGGTAAATCTAAACTGAGAAACAATCTTTGGATTATATTTCTCTGTTTTGATTAATATTCACAACAGAAAATTGTTTAAACTTTAGAGATGGAACAATCAAAGTAGTTTGTACTAGATCCTCGTGCAATAAGTAAAATAATACTTGTGAAGTGAACTTTATTATTATTATATTATGTTTTATTACAGTTTATTACACTTGACTTACTGTGGGTAGTTATCTACTATCGGATTGTTATTATAGACCCGTCACTTTGAAATAAACATTTACGAATATTGGAAGTATTTAAAAATATAGGGTCAAATAGTTAATTACATAATTCCATTTGAACTTTTGTTTTGTAATTTATAACATAACACGCTCTGTATCTAAACTTAGCTTTACTAGCAACTAAGCAATTAAACCTTAACATTTTCTTTTTCTTATCTTTACCCTATCTACTGAGAAATGTTAAGCATGGTATAATATCTTACGTACACGTATTTTTTGTACACAAATTATTATGAAGCGAAGTGAAGTTTAACTAACACGAATTCAAATAATATAACAAATTTCTACGATAAAAAAATGTTTAGGAAACTATTATTTAGAGTCTATAATAGTGTTGTACACACGAATAATTCATTACAAACATAGCCTGAAGAACACGGCACGTTGCATACCATAAAATAGTACAAACATTTTCTGTTTCACTGTGTAGGCTTATTTATGTTAAAAAATTGAACCTAAAATAAAAAATGTATGTTAGAAAATCTTGATTAATACCCGATTTAAGTTCTGAATAGTTCTGAAATATAAACAAGATATTGATCATGTATTATTTGAAACTCGCAAACTAATCTTTGAGTGGTAACACAAAATGATATTCTTTAGTTGAGAAATAAATCACTAATACTTTACTTCCTCTTACCTTTCAATTATTTATTATTATTTTATATTTTTAAATACAATGGATCCAGTTTAGAAATTTTGCGATACATGGTTAACATTAATTTCGTTAGGATACTTAACAAGGCTATTTGTACTACACTTGATGTCTATTTTATTAGCCACACGCACAAGCGCAATTATCTATACAAATTATATAATTATTCTGCATTGGCAGGGGAAAATTTATTTTAAACTCAATTCGCCTTGTATGACCTCAATATATGGAAAAATTATAGCATTTTTTAAATTTTATTATTTTCTTACGTTGGTTGGTAATGGAACTCTTTACCGGGACAATGGGAAACTTACTAAAAGGAGAATTTTAGTAGAAGGACAAACCTTTGTTTTTTTATTGATTCACCTGTTTATGACTAAACAATAAACAGACACATATATTTACTTTTTGGGCATATATATACAAAGCAATTAATTTAATGATAACACACTCGAATAGAAGGAAGAGGAGAGGTGAAATATTATGTCAATCAATAAGGCCAATGAGACTTCACAAAAAATGCAGACGAAAGAATAGGGAATCACAGTTGTAAATTTCGTTTTAACAACAATAATAATTGTAATTGAACAACAATGACATTTTAGATACAAATTAAAAATATACTTGTTAAGGTTTGTGAAAAACCTGAGAGCCCAGGAATTATTTAGTTTAGTTTAGTGTAGTATAAGAAACGTATGGAATTATTTTGTAGAATTTCTATCAACTTAAAGCAACTTTGTTGACGAGGAAATCATCTTAGAAATCTTTATTCATTTTACGGTCTAAGGGTTAAAAATTTCTTAATAATCTCAAAATCTGTTCTTAGTAATTTAAAAAAGAACTTCCATTTTCTAATTACAACTCCCAACTTTTTACTTACAGATTTGATAGAATAATTTGTATAACTATGTGTGTTAGTGTTGAGTTAATGTGAATGCTTCTTACCATTTATAGTTCGTCAATTTATTTTAACTGTGGTTGTCTGGTAAGTACACAGAACTTACGTTTATTCACATTTAAATTTATAATTTTTTTAACAAACTATCTTTATATTTAAATCGGTTATTTTTTTTAAACAGGCATCCATCCATATCCTTCACCGTCCTACAGATTTTGAATTATTAATCAGTTGTGAATGTTAGCAATACAAATTTAATACAAGCGGGTTTAAATAGCAACCCTGTGAAAACGCTATCTGATTTGTTTTACAATAACAAGGTGACCGTAGCTCATGCTAACTAGATAATAATTTGAGCAATAAGGTAACGTAATAAATTATTTTATTGAAATAGTTTTAAAATTTAAATTAATAGTAGCCGTGCAAATATTATTATTTAGTTACCAGGAAACATCAGTCGTATATTCAAGAAGATTTGATACCGTGTATCGACATCTCCCATAACCATGCTGATAGTGCACAAATACCATGCTGATGGTACGATACATAATATTTAACATAAATGAATGTCTTTTATAAATTAATTAAGTATAAACACTTGGCTTAAGTATTAACTAGTGAAATAGGTTTATGGTCTGAAATATCATTTAAACTTCCTTACTTATTTATTGGTGTTATTTTTAATTACAATTATTTTGTGAGGGAAACTTATTTCTTCTAATTTGACAAAGAAAAGTAGGGTAAATAGTTTTAATTCATATTCATAAGAAGGAACATTATCAGGTCTGCACGATCTTTTAGGTTTTATTTTGTTTCACAATTGTTTATTTGAGCATTTGTAATTTCATAAAATCAAATTCCAAAACTCATCAAATTTTTTTATGAACACATAGAATATTAATAAAGTTTTAGTTATCAGTGCGTTTAAGTTACTAAAACAATTGATGAAACATATTAAGAAAACTCTTGGGAAACTTTATGTGCCGAATATCTTAGTCTAATATATTTTCATACATGCAATCATCACTATTTTCACTGTTATTATTATTACAATTCCAGAAGTATTTTATAATACCATTTACATTTTATCGTAAGCCGGCCACGCTACTTGATTTTTGCTTCTCCTTCCGAATGTCTTCCATACCTAAACCAGTGGTCATAATATGTTAATATTTTTCTCCAAACATAATTTATATTTTAGTTTAACCTTTTGGATGATTTTCCGTTCAAATTAAACATTAACATGTTAGTTACCTACTGTTTTCATATTTAAAGTATGTTCATATATTGTATGATCATATTAGATAAACATTAAAATACCACACTTTTGAAACTATTTCCTTTATTATAGCTTTCACATTGTATTTCTTATTGTAATCAATCTCACAGAAAATATTGTATAACTCAAAAACGGTGTGCAATTCTTGATACTCCAGATTGTCACGTTGCTTTAACTGTAGCCCCTTCGGTGCTTATGTTTACATAATTATAAATTATTACATTAGGTCCATGAGGGGGCCTGTAGTATCAGATAAGCTCTTTGTTGATTAAGGTTTACTCATCCAAATTATAAGGCCCTTCTCGATAAGACTGACACGTTTAATTTAGTACTTAGGCGTTTTAAGTGCAATTTAATAATCTGAAATATTAGACTTAATAAAATCCTAGGGGATATGGTGGTGTAATTTCAGCAAACAAATTCTATAACTCATTAAGAATCAATTTAGATTTTTGTGTTATGCGTGATTGTAATACCATTTGATCATTACTAATACAATTCAATAAGTTTATTTCAGCATATGCAAATTCCCATTACATAATGAAACTTGTAGTTTGTTTCCCAAGTCTGCCATGAAAACAATACAATAATAAAATAATTATTTTATTTTGAATATTTACAAAGCTATAACTAATTGTCGATTGAAAATAAAAACTGTCTTTTAATATATCATTTATAAACTTCTGCCTAATTATCTTATCCTTATTTCCATAAATCTCTTTATGTTATTGTGTTTACATCATCGTAAACTGAAAACATGATTACATGCACACTCAAAACATTCTGTTGTAGAGTTGTTAACGCTATACAAGAGAAAACAAATAAATAATAAAATATTCCCATCAGCTCCATGGATCTATTCATCACAAACTTTTGGCATTGCAATACAATTTATGACAGAGTATGCTTTTATCAGACCCTTTCCTAGAATTCTCTTGCTGTGAGTTATTCTGTTTTGTAAATATTTATCGAATGCGTGTTAAACAAATCAAACAAACACAATCGGTCAAAAATATTGTTATGTAACACAAATGCAATAAATTAGTTGCTAGGCGTATGACTAGTAGTAAATTAAACATCAGCAATGTAAACAAAATAATTATGTAACAGTGCTTTTGCCAGTTTTTACTTTATCCCAGTCAGACTAATTATTAAGGCATTAGATATTCGCTTGTCTTACTATGGTTAGTGCCTACCTGCACAAAGTAAGTAGAATGCCCGCATGCTCTGCTTTATTGCAGTATTTGTTTCGTTTTAAATACTATAACTTTAGTAATACATGTTATACATTAACAGGGTTGGTGAAAAGTCTGAGAACGGCTTAATATTTCGTATTGCCACGCGCAAACCTCTCTTTTTCGGGATCACAGGGTTTTCGCCCCACGTTCGGAAGCCACTTGCCACGCGCAAACCTCCCTACCCTCTTAATTTATTCAATA
>JAGFPH010000292.1:130540-151883 GCA_018207615.1 Philaenus spumarius | reverse complement strand
ACGATCTATAATGTATGTGAGTTCGCACCACACATACACCCTAAAATTTCAAAGATCGCTTCTTTCAAACCAGTATTAAAATTTGGTAGGCCTAATGTAGGCCTAATATACGCAGCCTAACTGCTCAACATATATATCTATTCCGTCAACGAAATCCCTTTAAATATTACTAACCCGGCGACGCTTTTAAACCTACAGGTTATTCAACTGTCGTAGGCCTAACGTAGGCACAATAGGCTTAGGTTGCTCTTAGGCGGCATCACAACGCCTTCACCTGCCCACAAACTCAACTGAAGTGCAACTCTTAACCCTTCAACCCTTGAGGCAATGAATCCGAAAACTAATTAGGCCTAATGTAGGCCTAATATACGCAACCTAACCGCTCAACCTATATATGTATTCTGTTAATGAAATAACTTTAAATATTACTAACCAGGCGATGCTTTTATTCGTACTGGTTATTCAATTCTAGTAGGCCTAATGCAGGCCTAATATATGCAACGCTTCTATAAATACTCCGATAAGTAAACCCCGGATGCTATTCACCACCGCTGAAAATGCCTTAACTACCTGTATATGCTTTACTAATCTATTGCAAAAAGCGTTTAGCGTGGTTAAATACACCTTATAATGATAACCCTGCCGGTCACTACCCAAGCCTGTGCTTGAATCCGGGTTTTACACTTACCTCTACTTGCTATGATGAGCCAGTTTTCACCAGGTGAGCATCTACCGTTATTTAAAGCTGCCGATTTCCACCTAGCGAGCCAACTCTTACTTGACGAGAGGTACTAGCCGGTTTTCACCAAGCAAGCCACTCTCCTCTCTGCCTTAGAGCTCCGTCTTATATAGCGGTCCGCTCCCACTCTCGGCGGGCCAGCCTACATAGTCCCACCTACGCACTTTCCCTCTCCGCGTTGCCCCCTCTCTACCGAGGAGCAACGCAAGACTAAACACAGGTGTGCGATAAGATTCCTGCTTCTGATTACATTTAATTTAAATCATAGACAAATTTTCTCCTTCTAATTTTGGAACGTTACATCTTGTATAATAACTTGTTGTAATAAGTCGTTTTTATTACACTATCATTAGTTTGTATTTAGGAACCCTCACTACATAAATTAATCATCCCAAGTACAAACTTAAAAACTCAATAATTTACACAAATTTGCAAACAAGTTGTGTTTATTACACTACCCTTAATTTATATTTAGGAATTCTAACTCAATAAATTGAACCCCCGAAGTACAAAAATACAAACGCAATAATTCAAACAAAAGTGACAAACAAGTTGTGTTTATTACACTACCCTTAAGCCTAGTCCACACTTACAAACATGTTTGCGGAAACATTGTTTGCAAACAGTTTGCCAGTTGTTTTCGTGTTTTTCATTTGTTTTCCGGATGTTTGCTGGATGTTTTCAAAATGTTTCCAAACAGTTAGCAAACAGTATGGAAACATCCATCAAACATCCGGCAAACAAATGAGAAACATTTTAACTTATTTTCTGTTTCCCAAACCAAATGGAAAACACGCAAACATGTAAACAAAGTATTGAAAAATAAATAAATTTATGCCTACAGCTCCGATTTAGTTGCAGTTTTCTGCATTGTGTTCAGAAAAATGCCAGGAACAAAGTCTACATACGACCAGTTTCGGGAGAAAGCGGAAATGCATCGCGAGTGCATCTAAAAGTGCATCATTTTTGATACCTCTAAATATTATTTTTACAAAATTTTCTAAGATGTAGGAGTCGACTTAAAATTTACGAAATCGATTTGGAAGCAATTTTTTAGGCCAAGCACTTTGAAATAAACATTTTTGTCTCTTGAAATTTTTTCTAAAAACTCTTCCTTTTCGAGATATTAGCAACTTTATGTCGATTTATTTCAACACGTTTAGGGTCGCCATTTTGTTTTGGGTGGTCCGATTTTTATTTTCTTTATTTAATTTTCCTAATCTTAAATATACCTTTAAAATGAGGTATCACATGACCATACTTCCCGTTTAAAAATTTTGAGTTGCCCCCAAAATCCCCCATTTTAGGGGACACTCAAAAATTTCCGATTGCTTCAAAAGATACTTTGGGCTAAGTTAGTATCGTTCCCCAAAGGGTATTTGTTTGTTTTAACAAACACAAAAGTTAAAGGGGGGGGGGGGGGGTGGGACTTTTAAGACACCTGGTATGTAAGATTTAATGGATAATTCTGTATTTTTAAGGTAAAGTTTGTAGGAGCAATTTTATTAATCTTTACCAAATTTTTAAACTTTCGCGATTTGTTAGTTGTTAACCTTAGAAAGATCAAATCTAAGTCATACGAAAACTTTATACCCAGAACAAATATTTGCTTAAGGTTTGGGTAAATATTGGATAAGATGTAATCTCAGTGCAGCATGAGCCATCTGTCAAAAACGTGAACAGGAAAGTATTTCCATTTTCCATTAAGTATCATAAATTACTTTCAGGTTTATACTTACCAAGCGACGCTAACATATACATTTATTTATATATTTTTGTTGAAATGTTGTACGCGTGAAATATAACTTTTATATTAGTTATACATATTTTCTTTAGTTTTAATATTTGGTATTTTATTTTATTTGTTAACATTATTTTAATAAACAAAATATTACCTGTTAAACTAAGTTGTCGTGTCACAGTATACATCTAGTTGTGTCTTATAAATACAAAAGTATTTATAAGATGTCTAATAGAGGTGTCAAAAAGGTGTATAATAGAAATAGCGTAAAACATGCTGTATTCAAAATGCTATATTTAAATACATTCAAAATACAATACGATTAAACATTACCTAATATTGCTATTCTAAATTTGACGTATTTCTATAAATTTAATTAAAGAGGGAAGGAACTGTAATGTTGATATTTTATAAAACGTGCAGTTATGGTACTGCAAGGATAATAATTAATCAAGAAAGTTTAACATTGTAATATTTAAAATCTAATCCTGTGTGCTTCATAATACAAAATTCATCAAACTCGTATTCATAGAATAGCAGCTTCAGTTTTCTTAGAAGAGAGTTGTGTAATTAAATCAAAAGTTCTCAGTCAAATACCACTTTTAGCAGATTGTACAGGTAAGCTATCAAATGTTTCAACTAAGAATTATACAGTTTGAAGGAACTTTCAAAATGGCCATGTGTTCCTCGAAAATCCTAGCAAATGAAAAGGCACTATTGAATTGCATAATATTATTGTTCGATTTATTGATATTGATCATAGAATTTGACAATTGTTGTAAATTGACAGAGTAACGCAGTGGTGACAATTGTAAATCAGTTGCTTAGGTTCAAACCTAGTTTATTTGCGCTATACACTGCCTACTCTGACTTCATGAGTCCAACTGACATAAAGTAAAGATATTATGAAAATAACAATATTTAACAAAAACTAAATAGAATTGGGATACATTAAATAGACTTGATATAGCATTCTCAATTAAAAATTGAATACAAAAATGTTTGAAAACTGTCTGAAGTAATTTATTTTTTTAAACAAATGTGTAAAAACTTCAGATTTATTGTAGCCAAGTTAACAACGTTAAATGGTGGTGAAACAGTAATTGTATCTAGTGCCTTTTAAAGTCCATGAAGACCGGTTTCCTCTTACTACAACACTTTCAGTCTCAACTTACAAATAAGTGAATAATTAATGGAGTTGGTTTGATAGTAATTTCCTTGTACAGCTGCATTTATTTATATATAATACTTATTTCTGTACAAATTTATTTGTTTCTAAAATACCATCTGCATCTCTTTCATTATATATTTTTAAATACGAAGTGTGTAATTAAGGATTCAATTTGCTGCTAGACAAGTAAAATCATCGTAAATAATCTTATTTAACTTGGTTGTGTTTTGGCTGCTGATTTAAAAACAAACTCGGGGGATTCTTTAAATTCTTTGTGGGGATGCTATTTTTAGGAAGCTACAAACAATAAAATGATGTAAAAGTAAAAAGAATCAATTTATAATTTCAATATGAAATAATGCAATACAAATATAAAATATATTAGGTAGTTTTATAACCTACAGTGTAAATAAATTTTCTTTTGTATAACCTATTTGTTATTTTTATTCAGTAAGACAGTTTTGACCGCCATACTTACTTGAACACAACCTCAAAGGTTAAGTTTGTTTTTATCTTTATATAACAAAGCCTTCTGGATCGTAAAACAGGAACACAGGTTGAGAGTAACGAGCCGGAAACTTATCTAAAGATAACATTTTGTTACAGATTATTCCTTGTGGAAACATTTAGCTTTAGCTGCAGTCTTATCAGGTCTTGATTTATATTAAAACATTTGACCAATGTTTACCAACGTAAACACACTACTGAATTATACAACTTCTTTCATCTATTGTTTTGTTAAAATATTTCTTCTAAATAAAAAGTTATACAACTAAAGTATTTTATTATGATAATCCCTTATGTAAAATTAGAATAAATTTATATTATACAAGCAAAGGTGTACTTTGATAAGGAACAAATAATGCAAACTAATAATTCGAAATTGTTGGGGAATGTTTGATTCTAACCCACAATGGAATAGTACACTAATATGTACTTTACTGCGATATAAATGAGTTCTGAGAATACAATTCCATTAGCGTTTGTGGTTTTCAGTTGAACAAACATATGACTTATTTGTTAATCCGAAACAAACGTATAGTGTTGGACTTTCCATTTTATTATATGCAGCAATTTGTTATTTTAAACTTACCTGAATAAATCACATAACCTAAAAGCGTGTTGGGGGACCGTTTAATTGTATTACTAGTTTCAACGAACTTTAATGTTTAATGTCTCTGAAAATTACTGTCTAAAATTTTATGGAAGTTTTTGCAGAATTTTGTGACGTATATAATCCCTATATATTTCACTGATATAATATAAACATTTTGGTTGAATTTAATTTTATTTAAAAGTAGGCTATCGTTGCCAACACCATCATGTCTACCGTTCACAGTTAGAGTCCACCACAGTTTTTCTGTTTGTGTGATTGACTTCGAATGCCATTTTAGTGTAAAAAATTTTATTCATACTGCAAGTGAAGAAAATTTTACTTAACTAAAAAATTGTCCTGTTGCTTGATTTTGACTAAACTATATTTTTATTTATTTGTATTATGAATTACAGTTAATTGTAAGTTATTATTTGTATTGCCATGTTTAATAAAAATAAAAACATAGTTTCTTCTTTAATTTAACATTTTTTTATTGTTCGGTTATGATTCAAATATATTTGTAACATTCATGATCGAATACCTTTCTTCTTAACAAAGGCCTTTAATTACGGTTTGTCGTATTGGAAATTAGCGGGATACACGTCCTATGTTATAAAACACATATTGCAACATAATATAAACAATATTATCAACTCCTATAAATGTGAGTGTACGACCGGACGTTCGTACACACATAATTACGTCAGTAACAATATAATATAACAGCTGATTTCACCCATCATCTGTAATACTTAAACAAAACCTAGCATAGATTATACTTTGGGGTTATGTTTACAACTTCAATCAATAATTTAAGTCTTGTTAAGTTGATTTTTTATAATAAAAGTTAAAAACCTATGCAGGCTTTGAGGTTATAAAATGAATATAAATACAACCTTTTATTATCACTATATTCATTTCTACAAATTTAAAGAATACTGATTTGTTTAAACTTAATAAATTGAAACTTGTTAAATGCAACACTACTTTTTCATGCTATACTGAAATAAATTTAATATAAAACAAAAAATTTCTTGATTAATATTATTAACATTATACAGTTGTTAATTTAAAAAATGAATTATTGCAAATTAAAAAAAGACGTTACTTGCTAAGAAATACATTCATGAAGTGAAATTTGAAATATTGAAAATGACTTTACCATTGTTTCATTAGTTATTTTCTGTGCAGAAGACGGATTTTGTACTATTTATTAGTAGCTTTAGTGATTGATTTTATTTATACCTTTCTGTATATAGATTTAGGCTAGTTTTGTTTTTAAATGATTTTATACATTTACAAAAATAAGTAGACAATTTTGAGTGCCTTGTTAGAAGAAAATGGAGATTAATTTGCGTTACTATAATATATTTTTCAATAATTTTATTCAATAATTTACAAAGTTGAACAAGGGGTTATACAAAATGAGGTTTATTAAGCTTTATTTTATAATGTCGTGTTTTACTACAGTAGCCTGATATAATGTAAGTTTTTATTCTTTTTTGTTGGAT
Source organism: Philaenus spumarius (assembly GCA_018207615.1). Taxonomy (NCBI): domain Eukaryota; kingdom Metazoa; phylum Arthropoda; class Insecta; order Hemiptera; family Aphrophoridae; genus Philaenus; species Philaenus spumarius. The sequence continues at coordinate 145,625 of JAGFPH010000292.1, read as the reverse complement.
ATATTTTGAAGGAATGTGATTTCCGATTTAACACAGCACACTGACATTCATATACTAACTTAAGAGATTGCTGTAATTATATTTAAAGATAAAAATATAAATAAGGTCGATATATTTACCCAATACTCACATTGTAAGTTGACGCTCTTTAGTTACCTCCATCACCTGTCTCTATCTCCTCTCTCGTTATCTCTCACTATCTATTCGAACATAGACTGAGTTTTCGTAAGTAATACTTAACTGATTAAAACTCATTCAAAGGAACGGGAAGAGAGAAGATGTAAATACTTTTCTGAAGAGAGACAGTGAATACACGGATTGTTATTGATCGACGCCATTTTCAAACCCAGCTTTAACAACTCTTGAGAAATAAATCCTTTGTTCTTATTTGATACTATATACTGAACAATTCTTATCACGGGATTGATATTGCATGTTCAATATATTAATTGTAAACTAATCTAAATACTACGTCTAAGTATTTACTACTGTATACGTAATAAAACACATTTGAACAAATTACCTAAAACATCTTCAAATAAAAATAACTTTTACTAAATAATTTATTTTACAAAAACCACTTCTGAATCAAATCATGGTCGTAGGAAAATAAAAATAACAAAAAAATTATTCTGGATGTAAAAAAAGTGAAATAAGGCATTTTTTACAACTCATAAATTGTTTAGCGACAATTAATTACGATGGTTTTCTGTAGATGAGAAATAGACAATATTTATAGAAATATTTAATGTTATACAATATTTTTCTCTTTTGTTATTTATGGTTATGCGCCTTTTGCGAATTATTTACCCAACTGATGTTAATAATAAAATTGTTTTTGATTTAATTCCTAAGACATTAACTCTAATTTACCACTTTAGTAAAAAGTAGAAGAGAAATCTATCGAATGTGGAATGAGCTAAAGAGATATTCTGCACTGCAAGACTAGATTTGCAAGTCATTGTAGGTCTTATTAATTGGAAATATACAGTAGTTGCGTTAAAATTGATGCCTTCTGATTAGAAAGCGTAACAAATTAATATCTGGACAAAATAGTTTAATAATTATATATTTTGTTTGTTAGCTTATTTTACAGCAGTTAGTCTCGAGTTCCTTTTAAGAGGGTCGTTTCTTCAGTTTGAATTACTCTACGCTACCAGGTGATTCTGTTTAATGTTATTGGCTCTAAATCAATATACGTCTTTTCTGTATTTTATTATAATTATCTCTCTATAATACCAGATAAAACTATCTGTAATATATATATATGTATATATTCATAGTGTTAAACAAGTGTAAAATTGGACTAATATTTCGAGAACTCCTTCTTATATAAACCTCTTTTTGAAGACATGTTACTATATACGAACTATACATATATATTACATATTATAATAATCAGCATGAGAATCATAGAAGTAATTTTTGTTTTAAATGTTTTTTTTTTATTATTGATATAAATTAATTAAACTTATATTTCGATAGAAATATGCTAGACTTTTCAATAATGTATTCGTTTGGTTACTGAAATTTTTTAAAACTTATACTGTCTATACTAATATTATAAAGAGGTAAAATTTGTTTGTTTGTTTGTATGTAGAAGGTAATCTCGGGAACTACTAAACCGATTGAAAAAAATAGTTTTCTAATAAAGAGCTACACTATCCCTGAGTAACATATGCTATAATTCATTTTGATAAAAACATTTTTTATTTCAATATTTGTAACTTTAGTTGGAAAATCTTAGGGGAAAAACAATATGTGATTTACATTAGTTTATTACCATATCAATCAATTGAATAAAATAACAGATAAAACTGCACGTTTGCTCTAATATTTCCAGTAACAGCTGATTTCAAACTTTGAAGCAATTGTTTAAATTTCTAACTTTTAGGTTAGGTTTTTTTTATTAAAGTGTTATGCCTGAGCCTTGTTGGTTTTTTAACCTTTATTATAACTTCTGTTATAAAATATACGAAATAATTTGATTTGAACATTTAACATTATTTACCATCAATCTTAGCTATGGGGTTATTGTTAATCTTACTTATATAATAATTCAGGTCATCCTTAAACGTTTGGTAACAATATTGATAGCTATTTCTGAAGATCTACCGGACCGATTTTAGTGCCGTTTGTTTTAAATGACAGAACATGTTGTCATTATTATCAAAAGATTATGAAATGTAAATTTTATTTCATGGGTATATTTAAATTGCAATTTTTAAAGTTTTTTTGGTTTTAGGTTAAAATCCTATTGATAACTATTTCTGAAGATCTACCTTGCCGATTTTAGTGCTGTTTGCTTTAAATGACAGAAAATGTCATTATTATCAAAAAATTATGAAATGTCAATATTACTTCATGGGTACATTTAAAAGGGCACTTTTAAGTTTATTTTGTTTAAGGTTAAAATCCTATTGATAGCTATTTTTTCTGAAGATCTACCAGGCCGATTTTAGTGCTGATTGTTTTAAATGACAGAAAATGTTGCCATTATTCTCAAAAAATTATGAAATATCAATATTATTTTATGGGTATATTTAAAAGGGCACTTTTAGTTTTTTTTTGTTTTATTTGGTTTTTTAAAAACCCTATTGATAGCTATTTCTGAAGATCTACCTGGCCGATTTTTGTGTTGTTTGTTTTAAATGACAGAACATGTTGTCATTGTTATCAAAAAATTATGAAATGCCAATATTATTTTATGGGTTTATTTAAAAGGGCACTTTTTAAGTTTTTTTGGTTTTAGGTTAAAACCCTATTGATAGCTATTCCTGAAGATCTACTGGAGGCCGATTTTAGTGCGGTTTTGCTTTAAATTACAGAAAATATCATTACTATCAAACAATTATGAAATGTTAATTTAATTTCATGGGTGTATTTAAAAGGGCACTTTTAAGTTTATTTTGTTTAAGGTTAAAATCCTATTGATAGCTATTTCTCAAGATCTACCTGGCCGATTTTAGTGCTGATTATTTTAAATGACAGAAAATGTAGTCATTATTATCAAAAAATTATGAAATGTCATTATTATTTCATGGGTACATTTAAAAGGGCACTTTTAAGTTTATTTTGTTTTAGGTTTAAACCCTATTGATAGCTATTTCTGAAGATCTACCTGGCTGATATTAGTGCTGATTGTTTTAAATTACAGAAAATGTTGTAATTGTTATAACAAAAAATACGAAATGTTAATATTATTTTATGTTTATAATTAAAAGGGCATTTTTTGAGTTTCCACAAATATTTAAGTTTACGTAGCATCTTCGCAATTATTATTTAAGGGTTGGCTCTAGTAAAACAGAAAGCAACCTGCGACTCCAGCGTAGCGGCGGTAGGTTACGCGGACATTGCTCATCCTAAATCCATTAAAAACCCGCAATTGTTTAAATAGCGTTTTTTTAAAATACCAAACTCTTGGGGATAAACTTCTTCATCCGAATGGCTTGGTAATTTTTCGGTTTAATTAATAGTTACAACGTAAAAAAATATTTAAAATCACCCTGCAGCGGCGGTAGATTACACGGACCATTGCTTAGCCTAAATCCATTTAAAACCCGCAATTGTTCAAATAGCGTTTAAAAAAAAATACGAAACTCTTGGGGACGAAATTCTTCATGCGAATAGCTTGGTAGTTTTTAGATATAATGAATAGTGACAACATAAAAAATATTAAAAATCAATGTTTTAAAAATTGTTAATAAATATTAAACAAAATGTTTTTCTTAGTTTTGGAAAAAAGCCATTTGCATGCATATTGGTCATAGCTTTAAAATGACATATCGTTCATAATCATCCGATCAAAAATAAAGGAAAAATATGGATTTTAATTTAACATTGGTCTTATGGAGTGTCAGCCAACATGGCCGACAGCTAGAGCCGACCCTTAAGACACAGTTGCATTCCCGCATTTATTTAATGCTCCAACGCATATCCGCTCTTATTTAAGGCTCCATCAGATCTCCATAATTATTTAAGGCTACCACGACTGCCTATTTTTAAAATTTTTGTTTTAAGTTAAAGCTCTATTGATATATATTTCTGGAGATCTACTTGTTCGATTTTAATGTGATTTGTTTTAAATTAAAGAAAATGTCATAAATATAAAAAAATTATATTAAATGTCATTTTCATTTATACATTTTTTTATTTATTCTACATTGGTTTCTTGAAAAATATTATTTGTATAAAACAGGTCATATACACTAAATATTGACTATACTTTAAAGAGCCTGCTGGTTTTGCCACCTCTGCAAAAAAAATATTGAAAATATCTGCAACTGCGCCTGACTGAGACACTTTCTTATCACGATAGTTTAAAGTAATTTAAGAAGGATGGTATTTTCCCCCTTTAAAACCATTAATAATATCCCATTTTTTTATCAGTACATTTTTGTAAGAGCACTTTTTAAGTTTTTATGGTTTTAGGTTAAAACCCTTTTGATTTTATCCCTCTTTCTGGAGATCTACGTGGCCAATTTTAGTGGTGTTTATTCAAAATAAAAGTGAATATTGCCTTTATTATCAAAATGTTATGAAAACCATGTGCATATATATTATATTTTATTTTGTGTGCGTTGTGATGTTTACTGTCTTTTAAATTGTTGCAAATATTATTTTCGAAGTTGTGTTAATTGTTTATATAAATATCTACACTTGTATTTGATATCAATGTCTCATAGAGTCTACGTCTTTGTGTTATTGGCTCCTTGTTTGAATTATTACCACAGGTGAAAATGTCACTTTTGATTATTTTTCTAGAAAGTTCGAATTTGTTTTACAAAAATTATTGTTTCACTTTATTTTAAAATTATTACCTTTTTACTATTTATCATTAAATTATTTTTTGTTTATATATTTAGTTATTTTTTAATTTCCCTACTCTCTCTCCTATCCTATGAGACACAATTCTACACATGTATTTGACCAAGTTAACTATTACATGCAAAATATACACTATACGCCTCTCTCTTTACAGTTGAATTATTAAATGAAATTTTCATATACGCCTTTTCTTTTTATAATTCTTGTTGTCAGTGGGCACATGTGTTACATAATTATGCTGGAATTAATTTTGATTTAAGGGTTAAAACTACTCTTAATATTAGATTTTAATAGTAGGGCCTATTTATATAAAATAACCTGTTTGCATTTGCTTCGTCGCGAGTCACCGTGTTGGCTGGCGAGCGTAGCGAGCAGGGGGCGGAGCCCTGTAGTTAGATAATAAAAATTAAACTAACATAAAATAATTTAGTTTTAATTATTGGTGTAATAATTGATTAAGGAATGTATAGACTTACTTTTTGGTCTTTAGAGCACCCTTTATTGGATATATAATTTTCAACAAATTTAGATTTACTTCAATATAAAAAAATAAAAAATCACTATTTACGCAACCCACGTTTCGTTAATTTTTGGAACATCCCTTAGCTTATGTCCTACTAATTTGTATCACCCTGTAAAGATTTGTGGTTAAAATCTTTAACTATAGATCGAATATCTAGCACTTAATACAACTAATATACTTGAGTTATTTAGCAATAAGACTAGACAAAATATGTGATATATAAAGCATTTTATACTTGTCTATTTTATAAGCATTACACAAAAAAGCAAGTCTTAATCAAATTTGTGCATAGCAGCTGATGCAAACATAAGCAAAACAATTTGTGCTATATCCAAGTCATCTTGTATGACCTCAATCTCTTGCCAAGTAACAGAAAATATGTATTACTTCTTTATTTTCCTTTTATATGGAGTTACTATTGGATTGTGCCAGTACAATGCGAGACTGTACCAAGAAGAGAGTCACAAGAATAGGCATATTGTTTGTATTTCTGGGATGTTATCAAGAACTTTTATTTATGTTTCAACTATAAAGTAGCTTTTAAGTATAAAATTTTACACTTTTAAAGAACTAATGGTGAGTTGAGGGTAAAAGTTGAGGTTTATCTGCTAAAAACTAGTACACCATTTGGAAAACATTTGATGGAAGTATGGGGAATCTCTGTTATACGTGCCAAAAATGATTATTACTTGTCTACTTTTATTTGCTAACTACATTTCTGTAATTAATATGTTTTCTAACAGACAAATATACATGTTCATGCAGTATTCTAATAGTAATAATAATACAAATAAAACAAGTAAGTGTAGACAATGAGAATTTGAATTTAACAATAGTTTCAGGACTAGCACAGGTCTTGTGAACTTAAAGATGGAATTCAGTTCAATTCTTTTCAATCAAAAACGTGACAAAGAATCAGTGAACTTCTATAGTTTTGCATAATCTGTCATTTTACATATTGCGTTACAAATACGTATAGTCAGTTGCTTTTGAGTGCAACAGCGATTATCACTAAGTTGATTTATATAAAATGTTTCTTCGTATGCACTTTGAAATAACGTCATGTGCTATATTCTGAATATTTCCTGAAACATTGCAATAACACATTGTTTATAGTTTGAAGACTGTATTGGAGTAAATCAAAATATTTGTGAAATGAATAAAGTATATAGTGGTATGTTTCTTTATACAAATTTGTTTATTAATTAATTTATATTTAATAAGTTTATGCGAGTGAGTCTCGGGCTTGATAATGGAATATCATACAATACTCAATTATTTTTATAAATAAATCTTATTACTGGAAGCTCTGTTTGCTTATGAGTAAAACCTTTTTTTTTTAATTTTTCACTATACTATAGTATAAAGGAAGTATAGTGATCGCAAAAAAAACCGATGATGAGATTTGTGTGGAAATATCAGTTTAGGGACTCCCTGAGCCCAAAAAAGTGGTTTTTACAAAATGTCTGTCTGTATGTCTGTATGTATACAAAGCTAGAGCGAAAACTATTCGATCGATTAAGAACAAATTTGAACCAAAAATGTCAATTAGGCCTATATAGATGCACGAAACAGGGTTTTGAAATTTTTTGAAAAACAACCTGCCTTTTGGCCAAAACCCCTCCCAAAATACGTTATTATTTTTTTATAAAACAACGGCTCTAACGATTTTGATCAAATTTGGCTTATTTGTAGCCCTTAATGTACCCTACAATATGCAGAAAACCGTATCTTTCTAAAAATTCTTGTTTAGCTAATAATAATAATAATAACTGATTTTTGGCGGTTGTTTGGCCAAAGAGGGGGTTGTTTTTCAAAACCTTTTTTCGTGCATCTATACAGACCTAATAGACTTGTTTTGTGCAAATTTGTTCGAAATCGATCGAATACTTTCTCTCTAGCTAATAATAATAATATTTATTAGTTACTCTCCTACTTTAATATCACCTCTCTTACCCCACCTACAATTATTAAGTCACAATGAATCTGTTTAATAATTTAAATATGTTTGTGAGAAAGTACGTGCCAGTTCCTGGTACCGTTTATTTTATAATACCAAAATTCATTTCTAATGTATGTTACCAGGTCTCAAGCACACCAAGCTTTTCAAAGTACAGTAAAATAATAAACAAAGTAATAATAATAAATTTTGTGTAGGTGTTAGCAGCCAACCATGAAAAGATATTAAGTTATCATACTAGCTTTTCTAGTTAGAAACAGTTCGGCTACAAATATAAAACCCTTAGTAATCTATTCAAATATCCAATCTAATAATGTCTAATAATGTTTACACTACAAAAACATCACTTCTGAATTAGGTACTAATAAATATAAATTTTCCTTCCAGACATTCACTGTAAGCATTGTATATGTGTTGATTTATATCTAAATAATATAATGAATACATTTATATTTTAGAAGAACCTTAAAGATAAAAGTGTAATCTTATTAATCCATCCCAAACATTATAACTTTCCATTTTCTTAGACTTTTTCAAAAGCCAAATCAAAGTTAAACAACAAGAGATGCGATAACTCTGTAACCCAGAGTAAACATTTTCAAACTTCAACTTAAACGGAATCTAAAGTTTGGGTAAATATTGGTAGAGGCGTAAGCTCATTTGAGTCATCGCTCCCTGTCGAAAATGCTTCTTGTACATCATGATTGTGATTTATTTACTTCCAAGTTGTATTTACTATGCGTCGATAGCACATTTATATTCTGCGACGGACAGATGCCGACGTAAGGAAGAAAAATTAAGTTTGCTAATTTATTAACAGAAATAACATTTTCAAGAATGCAAATGGTTCTCAATGTGTATCTATATATTAAAAGAATTTATGAAAACTTGTGGCAGTCAGTACGGCCATTCTATCCGGCCGATTTCCTTATTTTTTTTTAAATTGCAGGTAATCATTCACAGATATGTCATCAAGCATTACAAATCATGTATCTTTCGCCTTACAAACGTTATAATCAAATGCAAATTTCTGCTGTGTATTCCTTATGGGGTTTTTTTTGGTTCTTTGTCCACTTTGCGTTCGTATACCATTCATCCGATTGCTTTGAAATTTTGCATAACCCTGGGAAGGTTTTAGGCCATTTACCGAAGTCCTAGGGCATTAGGGCTACGCCCCAGTGGCCCTCAAGGTTTCAATGTTAATCTTATGGAAGAAAGATTTCTATTGATTTTATCAGGGGCACAAAAACAGCTGTTCGTATGAAAAGCTTAAAACAGCTGATTTTGATCAACAACTGATTTGGATCAAAAACTGAATATAATTTTAGGTTAGGCCTACAATGAACTAAAACACCAATTATTATAAATAAAACATAACATACGTTCTATTGATTTATCAGGGGCACAAAAACAGCTGTTCGTATAAAAAACTTAGCAACATATCATGTTTGTTTACTTTCATTACCATAGCAACATTACTTAGAAAATTTGAAGAATATTACCTTTTTGAGGTTACATTGACAAACTAAAAACAAACACAAACAAAAATCAACGAAAAATGCTAACTAACCAAAACACCAATTGGGCTAATTATTAGAATCAAGTTTTATTATAATTCTTCACGCGTCCAGGGGCAGAGCCCCTAGTAGCTTTGAAAGTACAGGTTTAACGTCAAATGACTTAGGATTGTGCCGGAAGGAAATTCAAAAAAGGAAAAGTGAAAATGGGCAATTTTGTAGAAGTGAAGGAAACAAGATTTTGGGACTATGGGTGACTAAAATGATACACAAATAAACGGTACCATATAACTGCCACATACTTTCTCCCAGTTGAAACTTTATACCTTCCCAAAAGTAGCATAGGAGATGGTTATTTTGAATAGCAAAAGAAGGGAGATGTTACCATGGAAAATATTAGATGCATGTAACACACACCCATATTGTATTATTATACTAGCTAGCCCGATCCGGCTTTGCACGGATAGACAAATCAAAGTTAAATGTATATTAACAACAAATATATTATATCCATAAATATAAATTACACTATGTATTTCTTATGGGGAGTTTTAGTAACTTTCACCCCCAAAACCTCCCTTAAAATTTAGATTTTTAAAACCCTTTCTTAGCGAGCACCTAGGGCCCTAGAGGAAGCTACATTCTAAATTTCATTAAAATCCGTTCAGTAGTCTTAGAGAAATCGTGATTTAGTAACTTTGACCCCCCCCCCAAACCGCCCTAAAATTTAGAATGTTTTGAAAACCTTTCTTAGTGAGCACCTATGGCCCTAGAGGAAGCTACATACAAAATTTTATTCCAATCCGTTCAATAGTTTTAGAGAAATCGTGATTTAGTAACTTTGACAGCCAAACCCCCTAAAATATTCTAATTTTGTAAAACACTTTCTTAGAGTGCACCTATGGCCCTAGAGGAAGCTACATACCAAATTTTATTCCAATCCGTTCAGTAGTTTTAGAGAAATCGTTATTTAGTAACTTTGAACATCCCAAAACCCCCCTAAAATTTAGAATTTTTTGAAACCCGTTCCTAGTGAGCACCTATGGCCCTAGAGGAAGCTACATACCAAATTTTGTTCCGATCCGTTCAGTAGTTTTGGAGAAATCGTGATCAGTGAGTCAGTGGATTTGGCTTTTATACATATAGATTGTATTATTATTATTATTTAAACTATTCGATGGATTTCAAACAAATTTGGACCAAACATGTCAATTAGGCCTGTATAGACGCACGAAAAAAGATTTTGAAAAATTTTGAAAAATCCCCTTTTTGGCCTAAAACCCCCAAAAATCAGTTATTATTATTACCTAAACGAGAGTTTTTAGAAAGTTGCGGTTTTTTGCATATTGTAGGATACATTAAGTGCTACAAATAAGCCAAATTTTATCAAAATCGTTAGAGCCTTTTTTGTGAAATTTTGATTTTTCTCGTTATTTTTCAATTTTTGGGGGGTAAAACCCCTTAAAAATCAAAAATTTGAAAAAATGAAAAAATTGCCTGGAGATATTCCAGAACTATACCTACATAACAAATTTCATCAAAATCGGACCGTTGGTGTGGTCTCCAGCTCTGTACACATCCTTACAGACACACAGACAGACGGACAGACAACACCAAAAAACCACTTTTTGGGTTCAAAATGAGCACCAAAACAAAAATTCCATTAAAAATATTTTTGGGTTAAGGGAGCACCAACACCGATAATTCCACTAAACAATTTTTTTTGGGTTCATGGAGCACCAAAACAGATAATTCCACTAAAATTTCAAATTCGAAAATTTGGACGAAAACAATACTTTCTCCATATACTACGTATAGGGTGGACAAAATAAAATGTGTACATCACTTTCATTTTTATAAAGAGTCGAAAAAATATTCACTCTACTAGTTGTAAAAGAATTGAAAAAGTAAAATTTACTCAAAACTAAAATTTGTTGATATTTTCATAATCTACGTAAAAAACTAAGGACAAATGTTGGTGGGTGAAAATATTGTAAAATATAAATTAACAAAGTGAGGAGAAAAATGCTTTTAACTGAGGAAAAAGGGTTAAGGAAAAGTCAAAATGAAAAGTTTAATGCAACTTCTTTCGTAGCAAGTAAAAGAAGTTTATAAATAATTTATTAAAAATAAAACGTTTTTGAATTGGAAAAGGTAATAAATATACCACTATTACAATTAAAGTTAAAAAGTAAATACTTTTAAATTAAGAAAATATAACAAAGAATAATATTTTTCATAGAATATTTGTGAGCTTTCAAATTACAGTAATTTAATATTTCTTGGCAAAATAATACTTTCGAGAGAAATAGATTCTTCTCTCAAATATATTAAATATTCTGACTTTTTAAGCACACAAGTTCTTTTAGAGTTGAATAATTACGGGAAGGCTGACGGTATATAGAACATTAAGTCAAACTAGCACTTAGTATTATTGATACTGCTGTTATAGTTGTATTATTTAATATTTATTTTTCAAATAGCACGTCCACAATTTTGGCAATAAACATAATACTTAATTTGTTTTAGTAAAACAAATAGTATTTGAAATTAACTTTATCTTGCAAAAATCTAAATATATTTGACGTAACATTTACACCTTTCAGCTGCAGAACGTAAATTGCTAAAACTAAAGCAATTAGCTTTATAAAAAGCTGTGCTAAAACCTCAGTTTCAATATAGAGAAGTTAAAAACCATAAAAGTTAGTGCAAATGTAATTTAGAACGCAGTTCCTTTTAGAGTAGTTCTTCCACTTAGCGAAACCTTTTAGTCTCAATTAAGAAGTAAATGGACAGGTAATGAAATTGGTTTTACTTTCCACACACTGCTGTATTTTATTTGGAATTGTGTTAGTTGTACAGAAAATAGTATTTACGTAAATGCAACTATAAACATCTGCGTGTTAATTTTTAAAACCCAGACAAAATCAAGCGCTACTTGGAATATAGCAAGAAACATGAAGTGTGTCACATTGGAGTAACACTTATAAAATATGTTGATAAAACATTGCTATCAATTTTCGTACCAGTTTATCTTTCGTGGTAACGAAAAATGTAAAATGTTTTATTTATGAACTAATTTTGATAAAACTCATAATATCTACAGATTTTTTAAAAATTTTAAGCACGAAACTGGTATCAGTTTTGTTTGCTCCAAATTAATTAATTTCGTTTTAAAATGGAGCAAAGTTTGTTCATTCGACTGAAAAACTTGTACAATCAACTTATCGATATGCCGGAGACTTGACACTTTTCCAGTCAAAGTCCTTATATAGTAGGTAACTGATTAAAGACAATTCTTATATCATACAAATTCAATATGCATTTTTATATTACAATGTTTTAAAATGGCGGATAACAATTTTGTTATTTCTGAACTGATGAAATTGAGTATATACCATACTATTAGACACATTAGCAGCAACAGCATTGAAGTAAAGAAGAAAATGTTAAGCAGTCGCTGCACATTCATTTAGGCATATTTAAATATTTAAGGAGATACATTAGCAGCAACAGCATTGAAGTAAAGAAGAAAATGTTAAGCAGTCGCTGCACATTCATTTAGGCATATTTAAATATTTAAGGAGATACATTAGCAGCAACAGCATTGAAGTAAAGAAGGTAAAGTGTGAAGCAGTCACTTCACATTAATTGTGGTTATTTAAAGATTTAACGAGATACATTAGTAAGGTACGTTGTGATTGAAGTGACTGGTGCGATCATCGCTAGAGTCGTTAGCGTCTGTCTATTATTGCGAGCGACTGGTCCTGGAGCAGGTATAATCGCAGTAGTAGAGCGATTATTACCAAGCGAACAAAATCTTTGTTACTTTCTGAAAGATTTCTCATTCAAAACATGTTAATATAAACAAAAAATTAATAATAACATTATACCTAACAAGATTGATGTGTTGGAACACGTACTATTTATGTTTATTGAACAGAATTTATATTTTATTATATTCTGTAGTTTGAAATATTATGTAACTAGCTGACCCGTACGGCGTTGCTTGTGGTTGTTAGTATTTTCAGTCTTTTTGACGTAATTGTATTCTTTTTAAGTGTTCGTTGAATACCCGTGCGTATCCTACTGTGGTCATGAAAAAAAGGCTACGCTATTTAAGAAAGCACTGAAAATTATATTCCTGTAAACTACTATCTAACATGAAAAAGCTTTAAATATATCGTTTTAATTTATAGTTTTTACTAATTTTGACTTTCACTTAATTTCATTGACAATGTTGCGAGCACCTACAGCCTAAAAGAAAGCTAAGTACCAAATTTCATTCCAATTCGTTCTTATAGGAATTTTTAGTAACTTTGACCCCCCCCCCAAACCACCCTAAAATTTCGAATTTCTTTTAACCCTTTCTTAGCGAGAGTTTAAATTAGCTGGGGGTCGTAGAAAAGATATTTGAATCACTTTGTAACATCCGCGTTAATTTAGGATGTAACAAACTGGTTCAAATAGAGTTTGTAATTTTAAATGTATAGGATTAATTAGTATAAGATATTGTTTAGTATTTAAATATACAATTATATATCAAAATAAAGCTACGAATGTGATATTTTAATGGCATTTAGTTTAATTCAGATTGTTTGTTTAGTTTTCAATATAATATGTTTAAACTCGTGTATGTTTATGGTTATGCATGGTGTCAAATAATTTGTTTGTTATTATTATTATTGATAGCGAAAATATGTTTTGAAAAGTATTAAAAAATTCATAGTTATGATATATTTTATATAAACAATATTTTAAACAGCATATCTCTAAGTAGGCCTATATAGATATTTAATAACCAATGTTTGAGTTGAATTATAATTCTGTAAGCATTTTTCGTTGATTTTTCCTTGTGTTTGTTTATAGTTTTTCAATCTAACCTTAAAAAGCTGTTAGTTTTGAAGAGTATTAAAGTGATTATAAATTTGCTAAGTAACGTTGCTATGGTAATGATTGTAAGCAAACATAACGTGTTGCTAAGCTTTTTATACGAACAGCTGTTTTTGTAAGCTATGGTTTTGAGTTCATACAGTAAAGGCTGTTGAGTTTCTTCCAAATTTGAAACTTTTTCGGGAAACTTTTCAAATTTTTCTTTACGTATAAACCTTCTATGAACTACTGCAAACATTTTAAGACCAAAATTAGCCAAATCGGTCCAGCCGTTCTCGAGTTTTAGCGAGACCAACGAACAGCAATTCATTTTTAATTGGCAGCTCTATTCTATTAATTTAATATAATACATTTTACTTAATCTCAATATATGTATTTATCGGACAGAAACTCAGTTAATAATGTACTACATTTTTGTAGTGAGTGTGCTTTATGCTAATAATTGGCAGCTCTATTCTATTAATTTAATATAATACCTATTGCTTAATCTCAATAAATATATTTACCAGACATAAACTTAGTTAATACTGTACTGCGTGTTTGTAGTGAGTGTGCTTTATGCTAGTTATTGGCATCTCTATTCTATTAATTTAATATAATACATTCCTTAATCTCAATAAATGTATTTATCGGACATAAACTCAGTTAATAATGTACTAAATTTTTGTAGTGGGTGTGCTTTATGCTAGTAATTGGCAGCTCTGTTCTATTAATTTAATATATTACCTATTCCTTAATCTCAATAAATGTATTTACCTGACATAAACTTAGTTAATACTGTTCTACGTTTTAGAGTGTGTGTGCTTTATGCTAGTAATTGGCAGCTCTGTTCTATTAATTTAATAAAATACCTATTCCGTAATCTCAATAAATGTATTTACCGGACATAAACTCAGCTGTTAATACTGTACTACGTTTTTGTAGTGAGGGTACTTTATGCTAGTAATTGGCAGCTCCATTCTATTAGTTTGATATAATACATAATCCTTAAACTCAAAAAATAAATCTATTTACAGGACATGACCTAAGTTAATACTGTACGTTTTTCTGGTGAGGGCGATATTTGCTAGGAACTGGCAGATCTGTTCTATTAATTTAATTTAATACCTATTCCTTAATCTCAATAAATGTATTTACTGGACATAAACTCAGTTAATTATTTACTACGTTTTTGTAGTGTGTGTGCTTTATGATAGTAATTGGCAGCTTTGTTCTATTAATTTAATATAATACCTATTCCTTAATCTCAATAAATATATTTACCGGGCATAAACTCAGTTAATACTGTACTACGTTTTTGTAGTGAGCGTGCTTTATACTAGTAATTGGCAGCTCTATTCTATTAATTCAATATAATACATATTC
>JAGFPH010000292.1:113777-123959 GCA_018207615.1 Philaenus spumarius | reverse complement strand
TGTGTGTAGTCTGCAAAGTACAAAATATAGCATCATATAGAACGTCTAGTGATTTTACACATTGTCATAAATCAGCCGGGAGTATGAAGTGAAATGACAGTAACATTAAACAATTTTAAGTAATAACGACTTTTTATTGATCCTCCATAATTTTTTGTATATCGAACATATATTTGCAATCTTCTTATAAAACTCTTGGAAATTTTTGTATGTCTTAATAGATTAAATTTACAAAATGATGTTCTATTATTTCATTTCCTTAAGTAACTATGATAATTATCCACAACAATATCGAGGATAAAACCATCTCTGATTTATTCGATTTGATGGAATCTGATTAGAGACAACTAACCAGAGAAGACATCTATAAGCAGAGTAATGCATTTACAGCTGTTGAATAAAGTTTCATTCACTTAAACATTCTTTGCAATATAAATCTGGCATTTACGTTACATATTAAGCCTACATACATTTTACATTTTTAACAGCCGAATTATTGGATGAAAAATGTATTTATTTTTTTAAATAAAAATATTTGACAATTAAGTTATAAATAAAGAGAATAACAACTAATGGTTCATTATTTGTCCATTCTATTAAGGGTATAGGCTAG
This sequence comes from Philaenus spumarius, assembly GCA_018207615.1. Lineage (NCBI taxonomy): Eukaryota > Metazoa > Arthropoda > Insecta > Hemiptera > Aphrophoridae > Philaenus > Philaenus spumarius. The sequence goes on along the minus strand of JAGFPH010000292.1, from coordinate 123,346 downwards.
AACAATTCTCGTCAACAGTTGCTTTGCTTGCTGTACTGAGTGGGTGAGAGTTTAATTAATTCTCTAATTTACTGACACTTTTACATTACTATATCTTGCTGCAGTTTATAAACTAAATAAATGACTTAATGCTGGAATGACTTGTTGCGTAAAACCATTAGATACCAATGGCTGAATTTAATCACTAAGGAGGAAAATTTGTAGACAACCGATTAGGACAGAATTAATAATTAATTACTACACCTCTTTTTCTCACTAATGATTTTGAATGGAACTAATATTGTATGCATTTGTCTGAGATTAAAAATCTTTATTGAATATCTTTTGTGTGTTACTATGTTATCATTAACGTATGAAAATGCTGCGTGATATAAGTGAAAGTTGTTTATATTTATAACAAATTATTGTATAACTTTTGTAATTTTTTTTGTAACACTACTAATACTATTGAGTGAGTTAAAAAAAATAAGAATGTAAGATTTAATTGCACGATTTTTGTATAAAGAAATGCCATATTTTTTTTGTTTTAAATTCATTTTTTGAAACATTATTTTGAGTAGAATCTAGGTACTTGTTTAAAATGCAATTAAATTTATAGAAATTGATTCAGTCGTTTTCGAGAAATCAGTAAACATTCAAAACGGAAAATCCGTAAGATGCATACATTGATAGCAATCTTATAAACATCGTATTTCAGATTTTTTGAAAAATGGTTGGCTTATGTCATAAAGCAATATGTTGTGGGACCATCTTATGATCTCCCTGAATAGAATACAATTTAAATTATCCAAATCAGTTGAGCCGTTTTCGAAAATCAGTGAACATTTTGAACACAACTAGCTAAATACCCTTCGCTAAAGGAATTTGTTTTTTTGCATCACTATGTTACATTATTGTAATATTTTTCTCTCATTTTCTGTCATCTATTATTTCACGAAAGTGAACTATTAAATGTATTTTCAATTAGTTTTGTATTTATTGTTTACTGGCTACCTGTCAATCGTCTTTGTCATGGTATGTGTGCTGAATAAATTAAATTTATAAAAAAATCTGAGTGAAGAGCGTCTTTTTTCAACCGCTAAATCTACAGACTGGTAAATCTCAGTCTTAGCTGGATGTTTACAGATCACCCAGATACGTCTTTAATATGCGATTGCATAGATCGGGATAGTATAATTCAGCTTACGTCAAAAATATTTTCTTAGAGCCAAATTTCAGCTCTATAGCTTTAAGGAAAGAATACCAATTAATATTTATTGTTTTTAGGGGTTGTAATTACATTTTCATCACTTAGTAGCACGTAACAAAATTTAAAACTGATTTATTTTTTATACTTATGTAAGAAATATGTACAAAATTTCAGCTCTCTAGCTTTAAGGAAAATTTAAAAATGTATATATATTGTTTTTAGGGGTAGTTAACTTATTTTCACCCTTAGCAGCAGGTCAAAAAATGTAAAACTCATTTAATTTTTATATGTTTTGTAAGAAATAAATGTACCAAATTTCAGCTTTAAGGAAAGTAAACAAACAATATTGTTTTAGGGGACGTTTCAAGTCTTAAAGGCCAAATATTTTAAAACCCTTTCTTAGTGCGCCTCTAGCGCCTATGACAAATACGTGTAAACAATTTCAAGTTCCTAGGCGGTAGGGTTTTTGAGATTTATAACAAGGGGCAAAAAAGTTGCTTTAACCCTTAAAGGGCAAATATTTTTAAATGCTGACTTATTTCGCTTCTAGCACCTTTGAGAAATATGTGTACCAAATTTCACTTTCCTAGGTGGTATGGTTTTGAGATACTGTGATTAGTGAGCGAGTTTGATTTCGATTATATATATATAGATTCCTTAAGAAGCGTACATTGATAGCAATCTTATAAACATCGTTTTTCAGATTTTCTGAAAAATAGCATGGCTTATGTAATAACAAAATAAATGGGACCATCTCGGGATCCACCTTAATAGATTATTAAGGTCCTCATTATTCTTGAAAATAGATTTTCTCACTAGTTAAGCAGATAATAATTTATAAATTACAGAGGTTTACATTTTCCGCAAGAAATTATATAACCTAAGTGCAGATCTAGGAACCAATATTGAAAGTTCTTAAATTGCAATTTATTTTGACTTAATTATCTTCAAGATGATATAGGGCAAGATAAAAAGAACAGAGTTTAAGTATGAGGTATAAACACGCTCAATATATCGTTATAATTAATTAATTGTTGTTTATAATACTTTTTTTTAAATTTGTGTTAATCGTTTTTTCCAGCTAGTGAATAGTTAATTATGTTTTACGAGGTCAGCTATAATTAAAAGAAATCAATTTATTATTTTAATAAGTGTTTTAATTTCTGAGTTTGGTTTGTGAAATATATTCCGATACTATTTAAACTAAAATTAATTCAAATAAATTTTAATGTATTTCACAAGAAAAATAGTTCATAATATTTTTCAGTATATACTTACTTGTAAATCCTTAACTAGTAGTTCTGTGAACAGTAGACCTCGCTCGTTGAAATAACAAATGTGGTTTCGAGCTTAGGTTAAACATATAGTGCCAGTAAGGAAGAAAGCAGAAGGTTTAGCCAGTGAAACATTATTTTGCAATTCCCGCGATTTCGGGGTTTCTAGTTCTCGTTTTTCCTTTTCTTGAGCTGTAACTGCTAAAGATTTTCTTTTAGGGGGCATGCGTTTTATGTAGGTTAATAATGCGTAAGGTCATTTTTGGGCAAAGGATATAGTATTCCTAAATTACTATTCAAAAATAGGCCTAGTTTTGTTAGCAGTCTTGTAGTACGAACATAAAAACTGGTGTTTTCAAAATAAGAAATTTGAAATTGATAAATATACAGTTCTTTTTAGAACTAAATTACGAAACTTTTTTACAAATATGAAAATAATTACAAAAAATGTTTACTACTTTTTATGTAAGCCTAAAGTTGAACCTTTTCCTTTCGTTACTGAACATGCTTGTTTCTTGAGCTAATAACTTTTTTAATTTTACTTCAATCATTTGTTTACTGGCATATATGAATTCTTTAAACCTTTATCTACAAAAAAGCTATGGAACACTTTTGAATTGGTTTAGAATAAACGTATAAAAACATGGTTGAAACACAAAAACTTGGACGATTTTTAACAAATCCTAAGTTTACGGCCATTTTGTGAGCTTACCGTTAAAGATACGGAAAAAAAATCAGGAATACAATTTTGTTTAAAATTTAATTTGCTTTTAGCAAAATGTTATTAGTTTTTAAATTCGACTTACGGTTAAGCCACAAACTGGCTTTGGAAAAGAGCTTACACTGAGAGGAACGGTCCGGCTTTATTTTATTTAAGGGGTTAAAAATGAAAAATGGGGAAAAACCGTATATATACATGGCTCGGCCTAGGAATAAGGAACATTCATGCAAAAAATCATCAAAATCGGTCAAGGCGTTTGGCCGTAATCGTGAGACAGACACACAGACACACAGATATACAGACACACAGGCGAAATGCCGAACGGTCGAGTTAAAACGGAGACCTCGTTTGCGCTCGGTCAAATATTGACCAATACTATTGTTGTTGTCCGTAACTACTTCTTTGTCAAATAATATTTCTTAAGTAAAATAGTATGTTTTGCTAATAAATGGAAATCAAGGTTGAAATTATTTTCGTGGTTTTCGGAGCTGAATATTATTAACTTTTCTAAATTAACTGACAGATATTGTATACAATATGAAATGAAGGTTGAGCTAATACGAAAGGCCCAAATTGCATTCCATTGAAATCAATAAGGGCATGGTTAACCTATATACTTTAGGGATATGACTTCGAAGTAAGTATTTCGTGAACCTTGCAAGATGTTATGAGGTTGTTACAAACCAAGTAAGAGTTCTTAATAATGCAAATTGGCTGCTGACTAGTTTACGCAAAAACCAATATTTATACTACCGCAATCCAAAATTTGTGAGTTAAAGAACTACAACTTACACTTTTTAGAACTTTTGAAGAACTTGCTTAGTCTTTTTCATTAAACTAAATAAAACCAACTAAATAAACTGTGTACATGTTCAAGTCAGCCCGACAGTGGACCTATTTTTAATAACCTTAACCAAAAATGTAAAATATGTATTATAACGACCCAGAAATGGTGAATGTTTAAAAAAAAGTATATTTACGTGTTTTTAAAAATGTAATGTGTGTATCATGACGTGAGAGTTTTCTTTGACAATGACACTGTGATGTCGAAACCACGGTCAGACTTGTTCTGAGCAATAAGGTACTATTTTGAAGGTTAGCAACAAAAAAGTATTTTATTAATTATATATATTGCAGCGGAAAATGTCCGTGCAATTCCCGGAATTTTGAATTTTTCAAATATTTTTTTGAATAAGTCAATCTTTCTGGACTACTACGGGCATCATACGTATGTAAGTCATAGAAATGCAAGTCAGGGCAAGATGAGAGTTAGCTGGCGAAAAACGGCAAAAGTAACTTAGCCGAAATTACCTGATTTCTGAGGGAATAGCCGGGATTTAGGATTTGCGAATTAATGGTTTTATGTGGTCAATGCATTACGCTAAACGCTTATGTATTGGGCATCCAATTCCCGAAACGTCATAAGGGAAATTGCTTACGTAATATGCGTTCAAAGTTAAACAAAAAATTAAATTTAACTCAAAATCCAAAAGTAAGGGCATTTTTGGATTCAGGAAAAAAGTCCAAGAAAAACCAGGAAAAAAGGTCAAAAGAAGCAAGACTGCGGCTAGTAATATTAAACCACAAGAAAAAGAACTGCAGAAAAGGAAATCGTCGGAAAATGGAAAATGGAAGGCTTCGCGGCGAAAATCTGCGGAAAGCGGTCGGGATACGCGAAAATGCAAACGAAACGTCCTACAACTACCATTCGAGTTCGTGCGTAAAGAAGAAGATGTGGGAAGAAATAAAATCCAAGTAGCAGGAAAATCCGATGGAAATTGGTAAAGTAATTAAAGAAAATCCAATAACAATAGAAGAAACGACAAAGAAAACATGGCAAATCTCAGCGCAAGGGAGCAAGGAGAGAAGAGGGGATGTGGGATTGCCAAAGTTTAGGAACTGAGAAATTAACTTACAAAAATAGTTTTTTAATTAAAATAATTAAAAATTAAAGAAACGATAAAGGAAAAAAGTCATTAAAATAGTTAATATTATAGCAAAGGAAAACAAAATCTTTTATAAATTGCAAATTGGAGAATGCGACAAAAGGGTGCAAAATACCAGCGAGGCCATACCTGATTCAGAGATTCGGAGTCAAACTGGGTATTAATACAGGGTACCCAGCGACTCTAGGTCTCTTTTTTACAAAAATCGTGAGTGAGCTTCTAGACATCGTGGGATAACCGGACGAACGGAACTAGGACCATCTGCCAACTTCCAGAAAGAAAACATCTGTAATTCACAGGCACCAGACAACTTGTGACTTAGTACCTCCAGTCGAAGGACATACAGATACAACTTATAAGGTCTGTGAAAAGCGAAATTACGTAGCAGATTTCCCCTAAGATTTTGCCTGAGTAAATTCATTAAATTTATTTATTATACTGGGTTAGATATTTTATTAATCTTGTGGTGTATCAAGTTGCGTTCATTAAATTAAATTAAAATTTGATTAAAGTAAAAGCTTAAAAAATAAAAATAAGTAAATTCATAGAAAGTTCTGCCATTTTAGATTAAGTTAAGTGTTTTTGAATTTGTTGTGTAAGGTAAAAATTACCAAAGAATTTAAATATTTTGTGTTTCAGTTTTTTGTTATTTCTGTTTGAATTTAGAAGTAATAAATTCAAAGTTTTTATTTGCAGAACAAAATTAATTTGTTTTTATATTACCTGTCTTGCACATCCAATAGTGTATCCCATGTATTCAGATATTAGAACTTGGTTAAATCATAAGTTAAACTAAAGCACAGATAATTTACGTTACAAGGTTAGTTCCAGTGTACTTACAGGTTTACAGAAAGTAAAAAAGAATCAGTTTAATTGAGCTAGTGTGTTAAATTACTGGGAGTTAAATATACATTTTTTGGTCAAAATATTTAGGAAATTAAATATTTGGCAACAAGTTGCTTCACCTAGGCGAACAGAAAAGAGTAGCCATTGTCTCCCAGTAGGTGATAGTAATTTATTTTGCAACAGAGCTTGGCGTTCCCAACAAAGTAGAGGAACGTTTCTAGAGAAACAAGCTTTTAGTTGTAATATTTATAAATAAAATAACAAATTTTTACACGTTCACTAACAATAATGTGTCGTTCTCTTTTGTACGACCCATTCTCACAGTGACAAAAGTAGGATATACAGTGAATTAGCCTGTCTATATTTTGTATTGGAGTTGTATTTTCCTCTCCTATCTGGATACATTCCTATAGTGACAATGAGGGATCTGTAATTGAATATATGCTTTTTTTTACTAAAACTAACTTCTTATCTTTATTGTCAATATGACTTTTTGAGGCAATAGATTGAGATCCAGTCCTCTCTTGTGTTAATTAACCACTATGCCAAATTTAGTTCGATCTGTCATACAGTCTGGTGATTCGTGGAGAACATAAATTGAATCATATAACACACCCACAGTCATTGCTTCTGTATATTTATCAAAAACCTAAATACAAATAAATTTAAGAATAGTCTTAACCTTAAAGTTGAATATTATAGAATATGATGTGTTACCTTGGACTGTTTAATATAATAAACCTTGAATTAGTTGTCTTCAGTTCGTATTGTAGAACTAGCTACAGCACTGTTTTGCCGAACACTGTCGGCTTTGTCAGGCTGTACTAACACATACACGAGTAACACACAAAATCAGAGTAAAACTCATCGTTAATAAATAATAAATATGTTTGTGGGCACATTATTACGGTCGTTCTTGTCCAGCTGCAGGTAGGATACTAGATGTGGACACGTGGACAGCAGTTATCAGTATGCATCTGATAATTAATTAGGGTCAAAGTTTGAACGAATGGTAGACCGTTTTGTAGACGAAATTTGTTATGTTTACTTGAGTTTGGCGATTACATCAAACATAGGATTGGAAGAAAAGTTCAATATCGTTTAACATGTTATCTGGATTATTTTTATACTCTTTATAGATCTGAAATTCTTCCAATACATCCATTGTGGTCCTTTTTTGGCTTTTTGCAATGTTTGCAAATTAGTGTTTATGTCCGTGTATGTATGGTCCTCGTCAATTAAGTGTTCTGCATAATTTGAGCTCTATCTGTATGTTATTGTTTTTTTGTGACTAGGGATATGTTCTTTGAACCTAGTTTAGAATGAGCGTCCTGATTGGCGTATATATATTTTGTCACAGTCATTATAAGATAGCTTATAATATATTCGTGAATTTGTCTTTACTATTGTTAGCTTGGTTTAAAGGAAATTACTCAAATTGTTTGAAGGTTGATGAGCGATTTTATTATTATGTCTGTTGAAAGTGTTGCAGATAGGATTATGAAGTTTTGTTTAGGCTTTTTATTTTTGTTATCCCTGATAATAAATGTAAGTAGTATTGTTAAGATATGTGGAGATGGTAATTGAATTGAGAATTTGAATACTTTTAATAAATTAAAAAGGTGAAAAACAAGTTTAATTTTCTAACCTTTCATGAAAATTGGTCGAATTTCGACCGCAGGAGATACTCGTTAAAATTATTATAATTTATCACAATAAATATAGAAGGTTCATACTGAGGTATTAAATGAAATGTACATGTACTTAAACAATGTTGCAAGTAAAACTACATGATCTACTTTAAAACAATAAATACGATAATCGGTGTAATAAGCCAACTTATATTTTCCAATACTTAGAACAGTAGTTAATATTCTTAATACATAAAGAAAAATTGTATAAATATTTTTTAAAACAATTTACTAAATGTAGACTCCAAAAAGAATAAAAATTTTGATGCAAAATTGTAAATAGTAAAACTATAAATCTTATATTAGAGTGTATTTACATTTTAATTCATTTTTGTTTGTTATGCTCCTATCGCATTTTCAGTTATATTTAATTAATTATTGAAACTGATTATAAACTGCTATAACTTTCTAGGCAACTTGACGTTTTAAGGAATTATTTAATTAGCAGTTTTTTTTAATATAAATGCTTTTACTGCCCATGTAATAATATTCACACAAAACTCTAATTAAATTAAATCAAAATTTCAACAATCCAATAGGCTACATGAAAACACATTCAACATAGTTCCATTAGTCACTCGATTCACGAGAATTGTTTCACAACCACACCGCCAAAGTAAATTCCCAACGCTCGCATTTATTATTTAAATAAACCTAATACAATCTACGTAGGAACATTCCGTATTCCCACAACAATCAGTTTTACATTACGTGTAATTAGTTTTTTGTGAAAAAAGTTCGTTATACCCGCTTGCTAAAACAAAAGTTGTACTCTTGATTTCCGTACATTTCCCAAAACATACTCTCTATTTGTATTGTGCCCAATCAACAAATAATGTAGGTCTAGATTTGCAGTTTGAAATAATTCGTTAAGTTATAAGAGGTTTTTTTTTATAAAACCAAATGTAACGAAATATTTGTGATAACTTAAAAACTCAATACATTGATTAGCACCTTACAAATTATTTGTATTTCTAAATTGTATGTTAAATATTTGCTTTCGAGTAGACTTAAGCCGTTCTAACCCTTTTTAACCTTTATTACAGCTGATGTTATATCATAAACTTAATAATTTGGTTTTCCATTTAATGTTATTTAACATCTCAACTTTAAGTCGTAATAAATACTCTGAATTAGTAGTCTTCAGTCCGTATTGTAGAACTAGCTAGAGCTCAGTTTAACCGAACACTGTCGGCTTCGTCAGGCTTTAGGCATACTAACAAAAACACCAACAACAGCCTAAACTTTCTAGACCTGACCATCACCAGAAATGAGAATAAACATATATTTAAAATTTTCAGAAAACCGACACAGACCAACCATACAATACACAGTACTTCCTAACCATCCGATATCAAACAACTGGCAGCCTACAACAGCAGTAGAGGGGAATGAAGGAGTATACACCAGGGTGTTCCAGGGTGTGCTGGGGTCTCCCCCAACCCCAAAATTTGCCCCAAAATTTCCTCCCTCCACCCCCAAAATACCTCCTACCACCCCTTTTTCCGCCCCCGGCCCAAAAATTCCACCCACCTACCACCCCTTTGTTCCCGCCCAAGACCAGAAAATTTCCCTCACCACCCCCTTCAAAACCCTCCTACCACCCCCTTTTTCCAGCCCCAGGTCCAAAAATTCATCCCTCCACCCCTAAAATTCCGCCCACCACCCATTCATTCCCTTATCACTCCCTAAAAATTCCACCCACCACCCAATTATTCCCGGGTCACCCCTCACCCCAAAAATTCATCCCAACCTCCCCAAAAACTTTGACTAAACATAAATCCCACCCCCACCTTTTTTAAACCTGGTTAAAATCAACTCTCTCTTTTAATACAGCTGGATCCATGACTAAAAATAAATCCAAACCCCAAGGTTAATTCACTATTTCTATAGATTGTTATT
>JAGFPH010000292.1:63093-113767 GCA_018207615.1 Philaenus spumarius | reverse complement strand
TATTGTAGCCAATATTTAAACTTTCTACACCATTTCACAATATGCCAACAGCGTAAATACAAAAATAAGTAATTAGAAACTTATGTTGACAACAGTATATATAAAGGTAAGGTCCGTTGTCTGTTCATCAGTTCGAAGTGACACAGCAACTGCATTATCTCTCCGATCTACTAAAGTGGTAAGTTTTACTTTATTGTTTTTTCCAGTATTGTATAGTACTTCAAATAAACATGTCTGAATTATGTTCTCTTTGCAATAAATCATTTGCTTCTAAAAAAACACTTAATATACATACAAAATTAATACATGATAATCAAGGTGTATTATTTAATTGTGAGATATGTCAAAAATCATTTAAATTAATAAATAAATTAAAACGACATTCACTAATACATACTCAGAAAAGTGATGATATGTACAAATGTGAAATATGTAAAAAATCATTTAACAGAAAAGATAATTTAACTCAACACATTAAAACTCATATACTAAAAAAACATGTCTCACAACCAAGTACTTCACTCAACATTGATGATAACACACCTCATCCCAGCACATCACAATCAAAACCGGACGATGTTTTTATAGAAATAGAAACATCTTTTGAAAGTAGACTTAAAACATTCACACTTAATAAATTCATTGAACTAGTTGTAAATCTACATGGTTTTTTTTTCAATGTGTTAAAACCACATATTATCAATGTATTAAGAGAAACTTTGATAATTAATGAAGCAATTAAAGCTAATATTTTTATTGAATGTGAGTTTATAAATTTTAAGAAAGAAATGTGCATGCGTAGCTTCAAAACTCGTAACATCTCCATATTTCGTAGTTCTGATTTGGAAGAGTTTTGTAATATATCTTTGGAGAAAATATTACGTGAAAAAAGTGAGTGTGAACTGAAAGGTTCAGGCTTTATTTTTTTCCGTCTTCATAAATTTGAGATAAGGGTTAATAAGTATAAGCCTTTAAGAGGTAGTAGATTTATTGATCTACCTACAAAAATTAAAAATACACACTCTGTAATAAATGTGCAAAATAGTGATAATTTTTGTTTCAAGTATGCTGTGTTGACACCCTTTGTTGACCCTAATCATGCCAATCGAATTAATTTATATATTAATAAACCGGAACTCGATATGAAATATAATTGGAATTGTATCGAGTATCCTGTTAAAATTAACGACATCCCTAAATTTGAAAAAGTCAACAACATTAGTGTTAACATTTTTGGAATTGATGAAAAGGACAATGTATACCCCATTAAAGTTTGTAAAGAAGAAAAAAATGACCATCGCGATCTATTGTATACATGTGAGAAAGGGAATCATTCCCATTACTCATATATATCAAATTTTAACACATTAGTTCGAAACCAACTGACTAAACGTAAGTGTGCAATAGAAGTATGTAAACGATGTTTTGCATATTTTGATGATCAGTGTGGAAAATCCAAATTTCAAAAATTAGAAGAACACAGGATGTTATGTGCTATAAATGCACCGTTACGTACAGACATGCCTGTAGAAAAGGAAATACATTTTAAAAATTATAATCGTAGTCACAGAGTTAGATTTGTTGTATACGCTGACTTTGAAAGTATTTTAACCCCGATTGAAGGTCCATTTCCCAACCCCCAACATAAATATACATCTCAATACCAAAAACACATACCATACAGTTATGCTTACCTCATCAAGGATAGTGAAAATGTATTTTCTGAGCTTAGAGTATTCCGGGGCCAAGATACTGCAAAACATTTTATGCAGTCGCTAAAAAAAGATGTAAAGCAAATGAACGAAATGTTGTATGCCAATAGGCTTCAAATGTTACCATTAACCCCAGATGAAGAAGAATACCACGTTAGTTCTAAAATATGTCATATTTGTAAAAAGGGTGATTTTCCTGAAACAAATAAAAAAAAAAGTCCGCGATCATGACCATGCTACAGGGAAATATAGAGGTCCAGCACATAACTCATGTAACATAAACTTCCAAGACCAAAGATTTGTACCAGTGTTTATGCATAATTTGACAGGTTATGATAGTCATTTTATTGTGAGAGAGCTAGGTTACGATAGTGAGGAAATTCAAGTTATTCCAAACTCTGAGGAAAAATATATTTCATTTTCAAAAACCATCAGAGTGGAACATGGTAAAAGACAGACCATGCAAATTAGATTCCTAGATACATTTCGTTTCTTGCCTAGTAGTCTAGCAACACTAGCAGAAAACCTTGGAAAACAAAATTTTAAAAATACCAAAATAAAATTCAATGAACAGGAGAAATTTAACTTAATGAGTAGAAAAGGCATATTCCCATATGAGTATATCACAGACAGTGAAAAATTAGAGGAAACAAAACTACCTCCTATAGAAGCTTTTTACAGTCGTTTAAGTAATTCCGAGACTACAAGTGATGATAACGTACATGCACAAACTCTGTGGCATACGTTTGATGTAAAAACATTAGGTGAATACTCGGACCTTTATTTAATGGCTGATGTACTAATCTTGGCAGATGTTTTCGAACATTTTAGAGATGTATCAATAAAAACATACAACCTGGATCCGTCATACTATTACACTTTACCTGGTTACGCTTGGGACGCTATGTTAAAAGTAACAGATGTAAAACTAGAACTTTTGACTGATTTTGACATGTATCTCATGTTTGAACAAGGGATTCGTGGTGGAATCAGTCAATGTTGCAAACGTTACGCTTGTGCTAATAATAAAGATTGTCCCTCTCGTTTCGACAGTACAAAACCATCTAAATATATTACCTACGTTGACGCAAACAACCTATATGGTAAAAGTATGGTACAGCATCTACCTACACATGCCTTCAAGTTTTTAAATGAAACAGAGATTAATCAGTTAAATATAATGTCCATATCTGATACATCCGACGAAGGTTACATCCTCCAAGTAGATCTAACTTACCCTGAGACCCTACACAACTTACACAATGATTTTCCTTTCTGTTGTGAGCAAAGAGGTGAGGGAGTTAATAAGAGACTAATGACTACTCTGTATAATAAGGAAAAATATATCATTCACTACAAAGCTTTGAAACAGGCAATTTTACATGGTCTTATACTAAAAAAGATTCATAGAGTAATTCAATTTAAACAGTCGGCATGGCTTAAACAGTACGTTGATTTAAATACTAGACTACGGACAATAGCCACTACAGATTTTGAGAAAGATTTTTATAAATTGATGGTTAACGCTGTCTTTGGAAAATCTATGGAAAAAGGTAAGAAACCGCATGGACATTAAACTTGTTTCTTCAGCAACTAAAGTGGAAAAGTTGGTTGCCAAATGTAACTTCCTAGACAGAACTATATATAATGAAAATCTTGTGGGAATACACTTGGCAAAGACGAAAATGACACTTAACAAACCGATATATATAGGTCAATGTATTCTAGATATCAGTAAAGTGCATATGTATAACTTCCACTATGAAGTAATGCTCCCTACATATGGTATTGAGAGGTTAAGATTGCTATATGGTGACACAGATAGCTTCATATATGAAATACAGACTGATGACATGTATGAAGACATGAAACTAAACATGACACATTTTGACACCAGTAACTACCCGATAAATCACCCCCTATACTCCATAACTAATAAGAAGGTGTTGGGTAAGTTCAAGGATGAGGCATCAGGTAGTGTTATAGAAGAATTTGTTGGTCTTCGTAGCAAATTGTACGCAGTAAACGTTGCTGGGAAGATCACTAAAAGAGCCAAAGGCATTAATAAAAGTGTTGTTGAAAAAAAAATAACTTTTCAAAATTATTACGACTGTCTATTTAACAATAAATATCTATACACCCGAAATAACAGCATTCGTAGTTACCAGCATAATGTATTTACAACTGAAACTAACAAATTGTCACTATCAGCCCAGGATATAAAAAGACATATTCTAACCAATAATGTAGATACTCTAGCACATGGACATTTCTCTCTTAAATAAAATATATGTAATGCAGTTTAAATAAAATGTTTAACTGTTTCGTTAACTGTTAGTCACAAGCAATATTGGGAGGGATATTTTTCAGTAATTACTTATTCACATACATCATAAACACTATATAAAAAAAGTTAATCGTTTAAAAAAATTCACAATGTCTACCATCTTTATTTCCACACTTAAATAAATGTAAAGAGGTGTAACTCATGGAGTATCAGTACTGGAAATTTCATTCTGTAAAACAGTTGTTATAGTAGCTGTGTCATCTTGGGAGTACTAATGGTATTCAAATGATTGTACTATATAAGACATACTTTGTGATCACAAATATTTGGTATTCATGTTCTGCCTCACATATAAAATAACATCAATGGATAAGTCATAATGAAGTCCAAATGTTTACAAACAAATTCCATCATTGGCATGCCCAACAAATGTTGATCGACGACAGGCCTAAAAATCTGTAAATCAATATTTGATGGTAAATAAAAAAAAAGTCAGCCACAAAATATTTGATGTGAATAAAATAACATCAATGGATAAATCATAATGATGTCCAAATGTTTACAAAAAAAATTCCATCATAGGTATGCCCAACAAATGTTGATCGACGGCAGGCCTAAAAATCTGCAAGTCAATAATTGATGGTACATAAAAAAAAGTCATCCACAAAATGTTTGATGTGAATAAATAAATAGTATGTTGATGGTAAGTACTTTTCTTGAATACAATTCTTATAATACTAATAATTGTATTCGAAGTAGACTTGTACAAGAATACATAATATTTGTGATAACTTTATGTATGCACCTACTATGATCGTCTTACAGTCATTATACAATATATATATTTATAATATCTTGAGAGTAATAATAGGTTTAAACCAGCCTTGTTTAAATTCACCACTTTTTTTAATTGTTCGTTTATAACTATTAAAAAAATATATATATTTGTTTCACTAAGTAAATTTATTTAAGATAAAACCTAAATATATAAATTTGTTAAAACCATTTTTTTGATACAATGAAGGTCCAAAGCCCTTGAAAATTGATGATGGGACTTATTATTACAAAATCAAGATATATAAATATAATGGAAATTATAAGGTTTTTTTTTCATAAAATTATGACTCATATTTTTTTCTCTTTCACATAATTTAATTATATATAATACAAACTCACTACATGTATATACAATTAAACAAATCAGATATGAATATATCATTACACATTTCATTTTCATTAAATAATGAAATAAAGTCTCTCATTGTATATCCATTTGCACGAAAATATAAAAAAAAGTACACAATATTTACCACACACAGTTGAATAAACACTTTGTAACTTCTGATCGTTGTACACAAACGATGTTGAATTGTTTAGAATAAATTGTAGGTGCGAACGAATTCTCGGTGCAATTCCATAACTATCGAAATATTCCAATCTTCCAGTAGAACTTATAAAAATCGCGCAATCCAATGTGAGCCGGGTCTAAAATGGGGGTCAGTGTTTACAACGAATGCAGAACATGGTCTAGCTAGAAGTGGTAATT
Source organism: Philaenus spumarius (assembly GCA_018207615.1). Taxonomy (NCBI): domain Eukaryota; kingdom Metazoa; phylum Arthropoda; class Insecta; order Hemiptera; family Aphrophoridae; genus Philaenus; species Philaenus spumarius. The sequence continues at coordinate 108,222 of JAGFPH010000292.1, read as the reverse complement.
GATCTGATGCATAGACTCCAGTATTAGAAATAGGCAGTTGGGACAAACAGTTTTGTATCTCTAGACTATTCATTGTTTAACACAACTTAGTGATTTGGATTAATTCTCTAAACTAGATTATTTTACACTTTACTATCTGTTTTATCCATCAAAATCGGATATAATATTTCGATGTTTATCAATTTCGATAAAATTATCAAATTCGCCATATACGATACAGTTTACAGTTTCAGTCAATGCCGATTCGAATCTGATTTCAACTCGTAAACTTCCAAGTCGTATAAGATTCCAATGTGTCATTACATTTGCTGAGAGGTCGGGTGTTAAATCAAAAGCCATCAGACAATATCCTTTTGGGTAATCATCTCTTGGTATAGCATTTCCATCATTCATAAAATGAATTCCTGTCCCAGAAAACAATGTGTGGTAAGCACGTACATATAAACTGTTGGTTTCATAGTCGGGTTGAATTGGTTTTGAAGGAATTTGAAGCCCATTAATATAAAGCGAAAAGAAATTGGTTTTGTAATGATTAAAGTTGTATGGGTTGGTTTTAAAATCTCCATTGAATGCTTTATTACTAACTAAACCAATAATTACACGTTTTGGTAGTTGACCAAGAAAAATGTTATCTAACGCCTTTCCTTGCACACCTGTAGGGATAGTGAGTGCTTTTACTTCCACCCTTGTGATAGGATATTTTGCAGAACTTATTTCAAGTGTTTTAGTATGTGCGATAAGGACAGAAGGATTAATTTTCATTTTTCTAACAAACAGATTTGCCTCCATTAAGTTTATTTTATATACAGATTCTGATGACATAAGACTGAAAGCATCCCTTGTTCGTATCAGACGAAGACGTAGTTCGACTCCATTTAAAAGAAACTTTTCTTGGTTAAATATGTCACTATGAAGATGTCCTATTAGATCCACAGGTTTACTTAAAGTTGTAAATGTACGTCGTTTTACAAGTCCGCTGTTCCCATCGTTGATATCATCCAAGTACCCCGGTTTGTCTGAATACCATAATGCAGATGTTAAGTGGGATTCTTTAGCAGTAGACCCATAGTTTAGTAACGTTTCAATATACGATCTATAAGGGTAAGTATTATTCGGTGGAGAAACTAGTTTCTGATTCAAATATATGTCCAACTGTCCAATCAATGCATGTAGAAAATTATTTACAGGTCCAACCTTATCTGATTCTGTTAAACTTGAACCATCAGATTTTAAGATTTTTACTTTAAAATTTATCATAGTATGTGATAAATCAATATATTCGTCTCCTTGACCGGGGATAACAAACTCAAATGGTGAATCATCGGATAATGCAGATATTGGCTTATATTGTATCCATTGTCCACTTTCTATACTCGTCTGTGTTGCAGGTATTGTAAATAAATCTAGTTCCGATTTTGTACACTCACAAGATTGTTGGTGTAGAAATGCCATGCTATTAGGAAAAGATGTCCTTTTTCACTTTATTTTTCTTGACCCTTTTCCTAAGGAGTTTTGTAAGAGACTGAGTTGTTACTTTCATCTTCTTCTTTTTATATCCAGATCCGGACATTACTGAATCAATTTTCTTGTCAGCTTTATGTTTTAACGTTCCTGTAAATTCTTTCATTCTATTTTTAAGTGCATATTTAGGATCTCCTGTTTGTACTATGTCACCTAAAATATTTATTCCAGATTTTAAAGCTTCACGACCAATAGTTTTACTACCATCCTTTATTAATGGTATTATAGTCCGCATAAGACCCCCAAGAAAACTTCCTATCCCATGACCTCTCTGATATGGGGTACCTTTATATACACTAAGTACTCCACCACCAACTTGATGTCTGTAATAAGCTAGATAAGGATCATATAAGTTCATTTGATTCATTGTGATTGCGTCGTTTAAAATGAAGCTTCACACTTAACGTCCCAAACTTGAATGGTAATGGAGTGCCAAATGTATCCCTTAAATCAATTTCCAAACTATCAAAATCGGTTCTCAAGATTGGTACATAATGGAGTTTAGAAAATTCAACCATTGAATGCGATGCATATCTATATTTAGATGAGTCTATATTCACAACTCTCAGAAGTTGACTCATAACATCTCCAACATATTGTGATTCTATTATATCACAGTAAATATACATTTGACTTGGTAGGCCGAGTCCTACATTAGCAGGGTATGATGCTATGTTGTTATTAATTAAATCTGTCTCCATGGGATCAAAACCTAACTGCATGGCTAAAGTTGGTGAAAATTCTATTTGTATCACCTCATCTGATAAAGCTTTTAGTGATACAAGTTGTGAATGTTCATCGAAATCAAATTGTATATATCTACCAATTTGTATATCATTGTTTAAAGCTTCAATAATATTCTTTTCATTGGTATAGTTTCCTGGAGTAAGTTTTAATGGTAGTAGTCCGATTAAAGGGTCACTGTTATAAATATATATGTAATTTTTGTCTTCAACGACGGTGAGAAATGAATTTGGATATTGAACTTCAGCCAAAGCAACTTCCCATTCACCAGCAAGTTTTATATTACGAGGTAGTTGTGTTTTAAATTTTGTAATAGTATTAGCCGGAAAGTATGACATAGAACTATTACTGGGAAGAGTTAAGTAGAATTGATCGTTCATTTTTTCAATTTAACTTCAGAAGCTTTTATCCAAGAGTTAAAACTTGAAGGATATCCGAACCAACTCACAAGTACTTTCTTACTAACACCTTTTCCTTTAGAGTTGAGTATTTTATCTATTTTGAAAGTTCGATGTTTAGATATAATTACTTTTTGTAATTCCTGTTCATAAAAGTGTCCATCTACTTCAACCCCGTTCAAATCTTCAAGGTCGTAGAGTGGAATTGGAAACTGTAATACATTCCGTATTTTAAATATTTCTTCACTCCAACTCGACGCATAACCTTTATCAAAATATCCTTTAACTTTTGTAATCCTAACATTATCACCCATTGAATATATTGGTTTACGTGGGTTAATGGATTTATTGTACAAACTATTCCAAACATCGAATTTATTTGATTTATTTACATCAATTGGTTTCATTTTTATACTTCTATGATATGAATTATTGTAAGCACTCATTAGGTTATTGAGAACATCAATATATCTATAAGTATTTTTATGTGTTAAATATCTCCACATTCTAGTTTTTAAAGTACGATTAAACCTTTCCACAACTGCTGCTTTAACATCTGGATTTTTTGTTGTAAAGTAATTAATGTTTTCCTTTTTAAAAAACTTTCTAACTTCTTTCGATGTAAACTCAGTACCTTTATCTGTTTGAAGATTTTTTGGTCTTCGTCCACTATTATTGATTATTTTTTCAAACGCACTTATCACAACACTTCCAGTCTTATTTTTTAAAGGTTCGGAAAATGCATATTTACTAAACACATCTATTACTGTAAGAATGTAATTGTTGTTATCGTTAAATTTCCTGAGTCCCTGCATATCGTTCAAGTCAGCTTGCCACAATTCGTCTATATCATACACAGTATATTGATTTCTTTGGAAATATTTGCGTTTTTGTTTATGTAGTGTATATGTGTCTTGGGATTGCAACCATTCTTTAACTTCTTTTTCTTTATATTTATTTTTCATAGCTTTTACAAGCGGTTTGGCTCCCGTGTAACCAGTAGGATTCAGTGAATCGTAATAAATTTTACTAAGTATATTCTCCATATTATAATTTAAAAGTACTCCACTTTTTCTTATGCGGGGTTTCAGGTGTAATTGGTAGTCTTTGTGGTCTGCGTAGAGGTGTAGAGAACGAACTCTCAGTTGTAGATGTAGATGGTTCTATCTGCTGTTGATTAATTAGAGTGGAGCCGTTTGCGTTTATTAAATTGTGTGTTCCGGTCTTCGGATAACTGAACAATGGATCCAGTAGTTTCTTATGCGTATGTTTTATATCATCTTTGGTGCTTTCTAAATGGTTTAAAACATCATCTTTAGACGAATCTATGTAATCACGACGTCTAGGATTTGTTATAAAACTTCTGGGGACATTCATTTTCTTTAGTGCATCTAGAAATTGTTGCCAACCATTTGGGTTTGATGATTTCCTATGTCTAATCGAATCATTAATAAGGTCAATAATATTTGATGAGGTAATTGGTATGCCTTCTATTTTAACAACACCAAATGAGTCCCATGAAATTAGGTTCCCTCTTTCAATCCTTTTTAGCAAATTTGCTGCATCTTGTTGATAAGTTCGAGGTATTGATTACAAAAATTCTTCATGTTTAACTCCAAATCGTAGTGGTATAGTTTGATTCAAAACTCCCCTCTCTATTTTATTAGTACCACTATCTGTTTCAACTATTGATATTTGAAGTGGTGATCGCTCTTGATTGGTGAAATGTAAATATCTTTGTAATATTTGTTGATATTGTAACCACTTTTCTCTGTCGTCAAGATGTTTTTCATTCAACAACTTTAACATATCCTTATCTAAATCACTAAATGTGGAAGTAATATGTTGATTTTTTTGGAACTTGTGTAGACTTTCTTGAGGTATTAAAATCATTTTTTTAACATTTTCCATTTTTTTAACTAACTATGTTGTGTACAACACTTTGCAATATCGTACTTAGTAATATTGGCAGCAAAGCACTTCCACCTTTTTGAATTAAGATTTGCTTTTTCTTTTTCCACGACCCACCTCTTTTAACAAGATTTCTTAATATCTGTTTATGTCGGGACAAATTACACTTTTGTTTTTTAATAACTGGGACGTTACCATTTAACACGTTTAATGCACACTCACAGACTGTTTGTATTAATCCGTTGTCGGCTACTTTTATTATCTCTTTCCTTTCTTTAGGAGTCAATAATGAAAGAGCCCTAACCATATTGGAATACTTTTTAGCCCTTCGATTCATGTTGAGTTACTAACCTTTTTTATGACTTACATTACTTTATATATTTTTTTAATACTACCACCTATATTACGGGAAAATAAATTAATGTTGAGGTATAAAATAATTAAGTATTTTGTTTTAAAATGTGTTTATTTCTTTTTTGGTACATATACATAATTATATTCATCAGATGGAAATATTGTGGTTCTAAATCTTATTTCATCAGGAGTTGCTTGTTTCATATCCATTACCAGGTATCCGTGTGGTTCAGAGGTTGCATCATTAAATGCTTCTTGAATGAATTTTGGATTTTCTGGATACATTTGTTGGGCTAAATGTCTAATTTGAGCTTTATCTCTAGGGTTTTTAAAGCATACAATGTAATGAGCGTTAAGTGATATATCACGTTGTCCCTTACTTTGATGAAATAGATTTTGAGTTATAAAAAAAAACACTTATATTTTTATGGTGACATCCTTTAGTAAAAAGATCCACAACCCGACCGTCTGACTCTCGCATTAAATCGTCTATTATGATTAAGTTCGGTGAAATGCCACTAAAATCGTTCATATTTGGAATACCTTCTTTGGATATTACATTTAGAATATTATACGACGGTTGCCATTCTGAATAGTGCCAGTAAATATTTTCAAAGTCAACATTACACATTGATTTTATATGTTTTATAAAATTCATGACAAATTGTGATTTCCCACATCCACTAGGACCTGAAATTATTGCTGCAAATTGATGAATCCATCTAGAGTACATTTTGACTACTGATTATTTTTTTAGAGATCAGACTTTTTATAATCACAATAAAAGATAATACAAAAAGTTAAACACTTTGGTATAAAAAAACAAATATATTTGAGACAACAGTTTTTTTTGTAAGGGTTCAAAATCTGAGGTTGGTGAGAGGAATGAGTTATTTGAGGAATTTTTGAGGTGTAGGGTGTCTGGGAAGGGGTCACCCTGCGGTAACAAGAAATAAAAGATAGTTGTATTTAAACTTTAAGTTTATATGGGGGTGGGATTTATTTTTAGTCATGGATCCACCTGCGTTAAAAGAGAGAGTTGATTTTAGCCTTAGGTTTATAGGGGAGAGGGTAACCTTGGGTAAGGTTTAAAATAAGGTGGGGATTGGATTTATTTTTAGTCATGGATCCATCTGCGTTAAAAGAGAGAATCGATTTTAGCCTTAGGTTTATAGGGGAGAGGGTAACCTTGGGTAAGATTTAAAAAAGGTGGGGTTTGGATTTATTTTTAGTCATGGATCCATCTGCATTAAAAGAGAGAGTTGATTTTAGCCTTAGGTTTATAGGGGATAGGGTAAGGTTTAAAAAAGGTGGGGGTGGGATTTATGTTTAGTCAAAGTTTTAGGGGAGGTTGGGATGCATTTTTGGGGTGAGGGGTGACCCGGGAATAATTGGGTGGTGGGTGGAATTTTTAGGGAGTGATCAGGGAATAAATGGGTGGTGGGCGGAATTTTAGGGGTGGAGGGATGAATTTTTGGACCTGGGGCTGGAAAAAGGGGGTGGTAGGAGGGTTTTGAAGGGGGTGGTGAGGGAAATTTTCTGGTCTTGGGCGGGAACAAAGACGTGGTAGGTGGGTGGAATTTTTGGGCCGGGGGCGGAAAAAGGGGTGGTAGGAGGTATTTTGGGGGTGGAGGGAGGAAATTTTGGGGCAAATTTTGGGGTTGGGGGAGACCCCAGCACACCCTGGAACACCCTGGTGTATACTCCTCTATTCCCCTCTACTAACAGCTTCGTACACCCAGGGCTCTATAACAGCCCTGCGTACACCACGCTATCAACACGTCTATGAACCAAGAAGACTTCAACAACGAAATACCTACAATAAAACATGTAGCAATATCTAATGGGTACGATCCCACTTCAATAAATAAAATGATAACTAAACACAGAAAGAAAACCGAAAACTAGCTTCAATTATCTAAAAACCAAAATACATCTCTATGATGTTCAACCGAAATTTAAATCGTCCTATCAGCAACACACCAACGTACACAGCAACAAATCAGACCTAAAACACATCAACAATAACAGAACCTAAATCATACGTCGACAGTTGAGTAAAGTAAATAACTTATTTATTTGAAACTCAATTAGGTAATCAGCTGTTTAGAACCAATTATTTCCTATTAATTTAGTTGTAGCATACTGAGGCAATTTTAAAACTCGGAATGTAACCAAAATAAAAGTGTAAATCAAATATTTAGCTTCACATTTACTTAGAACTTGAAATTATATTTTAAATTAAAAAAAAGAATCATCAAAATCGGTTAAGTATTAACTTTAGGAAGTGAGTGAATAAAAAAGCAGGATTTCTAAAAAATATATAGATTATACAATTTTGTTATATGTGCTACAGGCTTTTTATTGATTAATCCAAACAATATAACCATAGATTTAGTTATGTAAAGAGGTAATCTAACGCCGCGTTATAAATATAGCTTACATTCTGTGAGTGGTGTATTCCTTTTGTGTGACTCTCAAGAGATTTATCCAATCTTTTACCAACATTCACATCATGACTACTACATTACAATATTGTAGATCATAATAACGTCTGTTAATCATTAATCATCATTAATGTTATAATCATGAAAACCACTGGAACCTAAATAGAATGTTTTAGATTGAGATTATATAATAGTATCTAGTCTAGGTTGAGAGACTAAAGACATGTGTAATGATATAATAGTATCTAGACTGGGTTTAATGACTAAAGCCATGTGTAATGGTTAAAATCATTTAAAAAATAATTGTTTAATTAATTGTCCTTAATATGTAGTTGGTGGAATGTAATTAACCTTATTTTAAATGCAAGCTTTTATGTTAAGATGAAGTGTAATATTGATGCAACTATCATTAATTCAGAGATGTGATGGGTAATTAACTTAAACTATAATGCGTTATGTAAAGAATTAAAGAACGGATTAAATCAAGTACGTTTATATTTAAGCGAAATAATGCCTCGATTTTTAACTTACGTAAAAAACTTACTATACATTTATTTAAGTGGCCTCATACTTGTTGTGCCCTTTTCGTTATTAAAAAAAATACTGTCATATTATTTGACTACTTTTACTCGCTCGGTACTGCGAACTATGCACAGTATTATCAAGATTTCATGAGGTAAAACTATTTCTGATTATCAACGCAATTGATAACATCAGAAATATTTGCAGCAACAACCCAGCGATGATTATCCAAAACCGAGTAATGTATTTACAGTTAAATCAAAACTACGAGTAAAAGGTTTTTGTCATTTATCCTTTTTATTTAATTGACTAGATTAAATATCCTATATCTGTATTTGATGAATATTTGTAAAATGCTATTTATTGACTGAAACATGTATTCTGTTGAAAGTTTGCTGCATGGACTTGCATAAGTGGCAATCAGATTTTTCGTTCGAGGTTGTTTTTACCTATACTCCTGTGGAAACATCAGAATACATTGTCTAGACGTAGCAAGTATGTGTAGGTGTCACATTGACTAGGCTATAATTGCAAGTTCAAAACGCTTATCAATTTCATCGATTGTTTTTACAGACTTACAGCTTTTACAGCAGTATTACATTTTACAACTTATAACTTTACTTCTCACTACAGAGACGTCACATGAAGAATATTAAATTACATATTTAATACAATTAAAAATACCTTTTAAACGCTTCAAAACCACTAGATATCAGTAGATTATAGAGTTGTGAAACTATACCAAATTTCAATTCAATCGGTAGAGTGGAAGTATAGTACCGCTTAAAAGATTTGTTTTCATTGTTACTTGTCACGCCGATAGAAGCATTTTAATAATGAATAGCCAAATAATAAATAACAGGGTAAGATATGTTAGAAAGAAAGATTGGGGGGATTTGGAGAAATTCGCGACATTTGTAACTTCGAGACGTCGCAGATATTATCTTGTTGATGCCTTATTTCTTAACTTTGAAGTTTATCTACGTAATGATCTGCTTAATGTTTTAACAGCAACAAGTTTGATATTTTCATAAGTTTTATATTATGTTATGTTGTGCATTTAATTTTTGCTTTTAAATTAAATATCTGAGTTTTTGTTTATTACTTATGTGTTGTGTGTTATCTTCTGTTTATTTTTTAACATGTGATTTACTAAAATAAGTTTCAAGTAAGTAGGCCACATTTAGTTCTTATTAGCTGTAATATAAATATTAACAAATTTTTTTATTTCATGGAGGCTTCAATTCATATATTGAACAATATTTCCCTAGAATAAAAACTTCAATAAAATGTAATATATTGAATATGGCAACCAATAAAATACTATATTTTCTTTCAAACTATAGGTAAAACGTTTATTTTAAAATTATTTTATAGGTTACAGAGTTTAAAAGTACTTGCACAGATTAATATATCTGTTAAAGTGTCTCCTAAATTTTTAAGTGTGTAAATATTTTTAAACCCTAAATTTTATAGATTATATTATCTAATAAGCTGTTAATTATGAAACAATTTGTTGTATTGTTTTCTTAAAAAAATAAATATCCATTAATGAAACCAGGCGTTTGTAAATAGCAGTTAACTTGCCAATTTAGTTAATATTATACATTATATCAAGCAATATTTCTAAGGTAGGGAGTAGTCAATGAACACCGATCATGGTCCCCGAGCATTCTAACGTGTGTATAATAAGTCCGATTTTGTCGAAATTTGGTACACATGTTGGTATTCTAGTGGCTCGAACGAGTTCATTAAGGCCCCTTTACACGCTCAAGCCATTTGCACAAACTTCCTTGTGCAAGCCAGTTTGCGCAAATAGATTGGTTCGTGTGAACGCTAGTTTGACGTTTGCGCAAGCCAAAATATTTGGCTTGAGTAAAATCTGTCCTGACAGAAAATCGGCTTGAGGTTGGTGTATTGGCTTGAGCGTGTGAACGCTGGTTTGACGTTTGCGCAAGCCAAAGCTACAATCTCCGCATGCGCATTGAATGATATCCTACCCCCACCTGTTATTTTCACTATTTACGATCCGTATTCCAGCGTGTGTTGGTTATATTATTGTGTATTGTTTGTGTTGTTATAGTTTGTTGGTTCATAAAATGTCAAGTGAAAAAGAATTTCTAATTCGATTTATTGAAGTTTACAAGTCGTTCCCTTATTTGTGGAAAGTTAAGTGTTTATACTACATTCCTTTTGTATTTTTGTATTATTAATAATATTCAATAAACTTACCTTGAGATATTTGTCTTTTAATACGTTGTAAATTGCGTCGCATGTTTCTGAAATTATGACGCTTAGAGCTGGTTTGGAAATAACTGTCGAAATTTAAAATCCTCGCAGCTTCTCCCAGTTGCCAAAAATCTCAGCGTAGCCGATAGCCGTTCATGGGGGGTAATCGCACGTCTCTGAACGGTGTCTGCTTTTGAAATGATGGGTGTAATTAAATTTAGCAAATTCGTGTATGCGTAGCTTCGTCCATACGCAAGTAGTTGCGAAAATCATCAGGCTCACTAAGTAGTTCAGCAATTAAATTGGTATGAGAAAACACATCCCTTTGTAAGAAGGTTTACGCCATTTTTCTTTTTAGCCTTCATGTCCTTCTTTTTCTTCACAATGCACACCGCAGCAGTTGAAAGAAGTATTAGTTCTTCGTCCAGATGTTCCAGTTTGAACAATACAAACTGATTTTATAAGAATTTAAACACAACTGATAACACATTTTATGTATTTAATGAAGAAGTTTATGGTAGAAATGAAAAAACTAGGGTCCCTCACTTCATATTTGCACAAACCGAACTGAGCGTGTAAACGGAAATATTTTACTCAGTTCGTTTGCACGAACTGGCTTGCGCAAGCCAGTTGTGCAAATGGCTTGAGCGTGTAAACCGGCCTTTAGTCCAAACAAATAACAACCGGAAGGAAGCACGTTTTTAGACAGGAAGTAATTGATTTGTTGATATTTTTCGTTCTAGAATGAAACTGTTTTGGGGTTTCGTAAACAAAAATTATATGACCTTATAGCCAGTCTGTTTTCCCCAAAATCGATCAAAACGTAAAATACCATAAAAGTACAACGTTCAAATCCACGATTGGGGCTGCTTCTTATCCAAGGACGATGGCCGGGATGCAGACTGCCAAGTAAGCCACATTGCAAGATCTCCCTCTCGCCTAAAAGTATTCTTATTGCTGCACTAGGTTTTGAATAAAACATTAAAACATAGATTCTGTATGTGGGAATTAATAGGGGGTTTCATTTAAAACCAAGTTTCTAACTTGATTCTTTTGTCCGCTCTTCACGCTGCAAGAGTAGTCTGTTAGTTGGATTCATTTAGTTTTAATGTTTGCTCTGATGGTTACAGATAATTTTGTTTATGATACAGAAAGAATAATTATGAATCTTGACAGAGTATGGATTTAAATTCCATCTAGATATCTTTTCTTTCCATATCTAGATAGGACTTTCTTAATGGGATTTATGTAAAATAAACATTAATTTATGTCAAAGCTGTTCAAATTCGCAAACATTTTAGGGTTATAAATAAACTTACTGAAAACGTTAGAACATGATACAATAATTTAAACTTTACATAGTACTTACGTATTTCATATATACTTTTATGTCGTTTATTTGTCTACACTTTGCAATCCTTTATCAGCTAATTTTCTCTAACGATAACTGGGTTCAATAGTTCCACTAAATATTTTTGCCGTTTCATTTTATTAGTTTTACACATGTGGTACACAATTCATAAATTTGAATTTATGGAAAGTTTTTATATTTTTACTATACAGAATGAGTAATGTGAACTATGATTTCCTGGTGGTTTTACTTCTGAATTTTCTTCCATATCGTTTATAAGCGTCGTTTGAGCGACCGGTCTGTCCTTCATAGAGTTCATCACCCAAAACTGTAGTATTGGACAGTCAAGTTTATTACAATGACTCCTGATGTAGAAATTGTGTCCACACGTTAGTACTAAAAGTTAACTCTTCAAACAAAACCACCACTACCATTAGTCACTTTTGTAGCTAAACAACTGATATTTAGAAGCATTTACTGTGTTCATTACATTCATTTACATATGCACTTAAAATGTAGTGGCATGTATTTGAATCACTATTGAAACTATTCATTGTAAGAGGTAATTAGCTTTGACATGTTGGTAGTTTAGTTTAAACAAAAAAGCATAATAATAATAATAAACTACAGTTAAAGAGAGGAGGATAATAAACCATCACAGAATAAAAACACGTTTAAGCCGAAACGTAGAACATTCTACAGTATTTTATTTGTTAAATGATCGTTGAGATATTTCAGCACAATACTACGTGATAATGCCGTAAATTTATATTAGTTTAAACAGTAACTCATAAATTATTATTGACTGTCAATTTTAAAGTGCCTTAAAAACATAGTTTCAAATAACAACTTTTAAAGAGCAGTAAAACACACTTCTTGCGTATTTTTAAATATACCAGGATAAACATTATACATAGGGATTTTAACACTACAACATAGCTTCTCAGTTTAACTGCACAATCATGATTGTTGTGAGATTGGGCTACCGGGTCTGCTCATTTTTGTTGAGGATGCTATTTTGAAAACACCTTTTTAATTAGGAAATGGCAAGATAGATATTTTAAAATATTGAAATTTAAGTTGGGTAGGATTTTCTTCCAATTCTAGCGTTGTTTTTTTTTTATCACTATGTTTCTGAAACACTCCATCTGCAAAACTACATTACGAGTATTTCGTACCTACTTATTTATGTAGATCCTATCAGATATAATTTTTACTATAATCATTCACATTGGTACCAACTGGTTGAACCTATTTGCTATTAAATCTGTAAGTCTTAATTACAATTAACTGGTGACTTTATTACACAATTAAGTTTAATCGGCTATCAAGTAATTTCAATTAACATTCTAGTTATAACAATAGTGAATGTACAAGTATTTACTTACAACTTAAACTAGGCTTTGTATCTGTACACTATATTTTCAGGAAAAACTACCAAAGAACTTAATTATTAATTTAACTTTACACTAATTAAAAAAACTGACAAAAAAGGATTTGGTTAGAAGAAAATGATAACCTAAATTTTGTTTGACATCTGCTTTAATGTTAAGGGCGTGATAGATCTTACGAATACAAAAGCCTAGCCCATGATGACTGCCTTTAAATATTTGCTTGCTATAACTGAACTATTAATAGATAATTTATACAAAACAACTGCTTTAAAAATATGAACAATATAAAAACAAATTTTACACAGTTGTACATTTCTCTAAGTTATGTTGGTACTTGTTTTGATGTCACCTTTAAATGTTTAAACTGCACAATTAAATACAATATGGACACATTAATTATCTTTCTCTATATAAAAGGCAAAGTCTTGACTGACTGAACCACTAAATCCACTGAACCAATTATTGAATTAAAATTTGGTATAGTGTCTATTTATATGCTGTAGGCAACCACTAAGAAAGGTATGTTTCGTATATTTTCCATTCGGCGGAAACTTCTCCTGAAAACCCGTTGCTTTGTCTTAAAATACGACATTTATTAATAATTGTTTTATTATATTGTAGATACCACCGAAGAGATACTTTTCGAATATTCTATGGCGGAAAAGTGAAAACACTCTCCGGAAAAGTAATTCCTATATCTCTATAACCGCCTAAGTTAAAAGTGAGAAGTTTAGAATTAATGTTCCTATTATGTTATGAAAGGCTAACTAAATATCTTTCCGGAAATTTCAAATTGAAAACCTTCCCGAAAACCCCTTAATTTCGTGGAAAAAGCTTACGCAGGAAATTTGAAATTGGGTAATAACTAATGTTTCATTTATCGTAGGTACAAAAAACTGTTTAAGTTAGAAATGCTAATTTTGTGTAATGTTTCTGTTATACTATTATTAAGTATATACAAAAAGTAGATTAGAAACAGGTATCTTAAAATGTATGGGAAGTTAAAAATTTTTTTGTGTTTAAATCTTATCACATTTCCTTTCAATTTCATCAGTTCTGGTGAAGAAATTGGATGGCGTTCCTATTTTATACACGGGTCAAGCCAGTTGTAACAGCTAGTTATTTATAAGTAGTTTATCGTTAATGCAAATGGTCTGAAAGGCTAAAGTCCAATGTCTACCACATTTATACTTCCAATACAGTTGCTTGGGGACGAACCTAGCAGCTAGCGATACATATATTTACGTTAAGTGCTCCTTCTCTGGCTTTTCTTTTTATTTAAGAGACAAATCTTTTGCGTCAACATCGCCTGTTTAAAATGATCACAATTTCTATTTTACTACAATAAGTTAATACAATATAAACAAAACAATAACAACAGAATAAATTCTCAACTAACTGATCTAAAAGACTCAAAAATAGCAACATTCTAAAACAATTAAGTTAGTAAACATATCTTCTCATAAACTTTATTCATTAAGAACAAAACAAATCCTTAATTATTTTTAAAAAATGCTTGAAATTTCCAGCATGTGCTACCTTCTATAGGACATGATATGAGAGTAAGAATTTCCTTATAGGTTTTATTTACTGAACAACAAACAAATGTTACATTAATTTCAGATGCTTAAGTTTAGTAGTTCTGACTGGTGAATACTGTTATCTTAGGATCATAAAACATGCAGTTATTTACATTTCTACTTTACAAAATTTGAAACATTTTGTTTTGAAATGTAAAAAGGCTGAAATGTATGTTTTGATGCGTTAACAACGTTTCTGTGCTTACTTGTCTAGTGATGAATACCATAAATACTTCAACATTCTGTGCAAATGTAACTATAAAGGAAGAATGACATTCCATTTGTGTTTGCGGAGTACACATTTACAGTCTGTTCCCCATTATGATAAAAACAGTAAATATTTTCTAAAGTAGTTTGTTTTATAAATTCCTCATAACTTTGTTCACCTTGTTTTGTTTACAAGGCACGTGAGGCGGTTATTTAGTTTTTATGCAAATGCTTTGCAATTTTTCACACCCTTTTATGGATTGTTATGAAATTTAGAGAATTTTTGTTCCAATTGAGGTAGCCTAATATACCGGGTGTTCGGAAAGCCTGAAAACGGCTTAATATTTCGTATATAAGGAACATTTGAAGGTAGATGTGTTGAGGAATCTACTCTATGTAAAAATACTATTTTATTAAGATTTAAAAAAGTTATCCGCCATCTTAAATGTAACTTTGTTTCTTTAAGTTGGTCATGTGATACATCGTTTCGATGTAGAATTTCAAGAGAAAACCAACGGTGAAATTTGTACATCCATATCTTTAACCGATTAAAATTGGCGGCCAAAAAACTTCGAAATGATGTATCACATGACCACCTTACGATTAAAAAAAAAACAAAGTTACATTCAAAATGGCGGATCCAACATGGCAGATAAATTTTTTGAAATCTTCATAAAATAGTATTTTTATATAGAGTAGGTTCCTTAATCACATCTAACTTAAAATTTTCCTTACATTCGAAATATTAAACCGTTATCAAACTTTCCGGAAACTCGGTATATTAATACACGTATTTAAAACTATGAAACAAATTTGAACTGTGTAATATTTTAAAATTTAACTGTTTCTTTTACTAAAGGTAATGTAATTTTATCATGAATAAATTATTATTATTATTAGATTATGTGTATCTAAACATGTTAGCAGCAAATTTATACAGTACCGGTATTATGTAATTATTGTAAGTTGTAATTACCATCTTTTGAAAAAAAAAACTAAACATTTAATTTTATAACAATAAAGGATTTGAAATTTGCATTACATGAAGTACCATTATTTTAAAGCTGTAATTTGTAAAAAAAATTGGGAAGAATACATGTATGGGTAATTTGAAAATAAAAGTTTTACATTATTTGCAAAACATATAGCTCTGACATGAAATATTGCTCAAGATACGTATTAACTCTGACGGTTCACGATCTTGGTTAGTAACTTATCTAATTGTAGAACTAACTACCGAATATGTGTGTTTTTTTTATATAGCAGTGTCATCTTCCGAAAAGTGAATAGACAACAAATCCTCAGAGTAAAAAGGCATTATACTTAATATTTCGTTGAGTTATCTTTCCAGTAGGCCTATAGGTCTATTTAAAATGTTTTTGATAGGCAGACAAACCATTGCTCTAACGAAATAAATACGTATGACCTATTTGTTGAAAAATACCTCCCTTACACGGTGGTATTTTTTTATTTTTCTCTATCTTCATACCAGCTTGAAATATTAAGGATAATCGAAAAAGAAATGATAATCGATTTTTTTTCGACTTTGGGAAATTGATAGACTGGTAAACGTTTTTTTATGTTAATCTACATACTTTAATGTACTCATAAAAAAAATCAGCCGTATTGTAAATTACTGGAACTTTTGGTCTAAATTCACCCCTACCGACTGGCCTAAGTTGATTCTGGAAACGAAGCATTTCAATTATTCCTACTTGTTGTTTTATATTTAATTAATAAAAAAATTTTCAATAAGAGGGTAATACTATTATATCCATAAAGTTTTCCGAATATACAATATGTCTCGTCTAGCAACAATTTTAACAGCAAAAATATGAAAAGTCGTTGGTATGTCAAGAATTTAAATATTCAATGCTGCAGGTGGTAATTAGGATAATTCAGGCTGCTTGTGTAGAAATGGTATGCTTCGCACAGTGCCTTTTAAGATTCAGTATTCCAAATAAAATGACTTGCTCAATCCATCACTGTACAGTGGCCTCAAACTAGGAGTGTGTCTGGTTTAAACATTGCGTATCACACATGTAGAGAAAACTGTGGGAAATAAAGTTTTGTTTCATAAAAAATGTGTAATGAGTTATAATTAATTGTAATGTAAAATTGCACAAAGTTTTTACATAATATAAGTAATTACAGCAAATATCAAAGCGGGGAAAAATTTTAGGTCAAATGAAAACTTTCTCAGAGAAAGTTGTAGATAATTAGTTGAATTACCTTTTTTTATTTGAAACTATATTATGTAATACCCTTTGTTTGGTTGGTCAGAAGAAAGTTATATAAGTTAACATTTTAAGGTAAATGAGTATTTAAGAAAGGGTATGTAAATAAGTATATAAGTTTTAAGGTTTGTATTTTTTTACATTGTATAAAACGTTCACTAACAAACGTATTTATAAACAGTAATTTGTTTAAACAAAAAACTATTTTCAATAAGTGTACCATGAGAAGGTCAGAAAAAGGTTTTATTTTAGAATTTCGATGATATAAGAATTTAACTTCTTCGAAATTCGACTAATCATTTTAACAAAAATAAGTACAAATATTGCAACATAATGAATTTCGCAAAATATTTGATGACTTTAAAATATTAACGACGAGTTCAATAACATCGTTAAACCTAGCTGTCCGTTTATGTTTATACTTTTATAAAATCCAAACAAATACCTCAGTCAAGCAAAACTTCAGTACATTTACTTCTTTCCTAGTTATTTATGTAACTTTTCAAGCGTAATCGATTCATAAGATTGTACATGATACGTCTGACAGTTGTGTAATGATATCACTCATATCAGTAAGCGATATATAATGTAAATACAGTGTCAATACATCTTTAGGAAAGTTTCATGCAGAATATTTCTCGAACCAGAAGTTATCGACAGTAATACTGTATATTCTTATTTTAACTAGCAGACATTTGGTTATTTACAAAATTAACTTATTTGTATAAACTAATTTTAAGTTTATTAGTTTATTTTTGACTTAAAATTTAATTATTGTTGATTAGTTTCAAATTTCGTAATGACAAATCATCCAAATAACATGTTTTTTGACAGTTTTGTCATGATTTTGTAACATGAGATTAATTTAATCAATTGTTTTGTTGTATTTCAGACTAAGCCGTCCACCAATTTACTTTATATAATTAATCTAATTTGTATGATTTTGCGAATATTTTATTTAAATTTAACTTTTTTTGGGGTTTAACGTCCTGCTGTTTTTTTTAAATTTAACTGCAATACTGTTTTAGAATCAATCTTTTGTATTATGAAATTGAACTGCTGGTATATCATCGCACAATCATTGTTTCCGGTTCGAGGGCTCTTAGTTTATATATATATTGAGTTATATATATTTCACAATAATTAATAACACATATTGTAATATCTTGGTAAGGTTTAAAGAACAAGCACAAATTAATGATAATTTTATTAAGCAAGTCAAAGTGAAATATTAGTATAGTGAACCTAGTTTTCTCTTCATTTTATTTTATGAAAAGAAAAGGTTAGTTTTCGTTTTTATATATTAAAAAAAATGTTATTTAATGTTATTGTGTATTTACTCACTAAGCTACTAAGCAATATTATAAGCATATTGTAGAATAGCTATACTTAATACAATTAATCTATTTTATTTTATTTTATTTTATGAAAGGGTTAGCTTTTGTTTTTTATATGTTTTTGAATATTGTTCTATGTTATTATGTATTTACTTGCTAAGATACTAAGCAATGTTATAAGAATATTATAGAATAGGCTATACTTGATTTAATGATTGAAAGTAAAGGGAATACAAAGGGACGATATATTGGACAAATGTGTAATAGGACAGTGATTGATATATAGTTCACCAAAATATTCGCAGTATGCGATCTAATTTTGATAATTTTATTGATGAAATTGTGAGTTGGGAAAGCTATCCAGAATTAATTATTTTAACGGAAATCTGGATCAAAAACGATGTTTCCGGTTTTTATAAATTACCGGATTATAATTTGTTCATTGGTGAAAGTGAGGGTCATAGGTCAGGAGGTGTTGCTGCTTATGTTAAAAACGGTTTAAATATTCTTAAAAGTGAAAAATTAAAGTTTTGTACAGCTGACATTCTAAGTATGCAATTTCAGGCACTGGAGACGGAATTCTATATTTTTGCTATTCATAGGTTACATAGCTACTCTATTGAGCACTTTCTGAAAGAGTTGCAAACACATCTAACGAAAACCGTTAATAGAAGATGTGTTTAAAAACTAATCGAATAGGGGATATTAATCTATATTCTGAAGTCTGGAAATTATGGCGTTGATAATTATAAAATTACAATGGCGAGTTTTGGGCTATAGAGTCAATGGTCAGTAGGCCTACTTGTGTAACTAATCAAACTGCAACCTGTATTGACCATGTGTATGTAAGATTAGCGTGTAAACATACATTAAACTGTGAAGCCAAAGCTATCGAAAGTCAAATGACTGATCATTACATGACAGGAGTAAGGCTTGGTAGAGAGGGGAGGTTTGTTGGTAATACTGTAGAAACTCCTGTTGGCCGAAGTCGAATAAACTACGTTAAATTAAATGCTTTGTTGGGTGGCATTGACTGGACTCATGTTTATAATGAGCAATATGTTTGTAAGGCTTATACTATGTTTGAATTGGAGCTGCAGCAGTGTATATCTAAAAGCAAAGAAGAGATTATTTATCAATGCAAATACACTAAACTTAAGCCCTGGGTTACTAATAATATCTGTAGAAGAATTAAGAAACGAAACTGTTTGTATGGGAAGGTTAAGGTAGACCATTAGATGATAAGTTTCGATTGTATTATGTAGAATTTAGGAATAGTTTGAATCATGATATAAAGTTAGCTAAACTATCCTATTGCCAGAACAAATTTGGAGATGGTTTTAATAAGAATTCTAAAGCCTCTTGGAGCGCTATTAAAGAATTAACTGGACAAAGTAGATAAAAAAAAAGACTGGAACTTGAATGTTAATAATACGAGATTATTCAGGACATAGAACAAATAACAAATCAATTTAACACATATTTTGTATCGGTATTTAAAGAAGTAGTAGGAAATGAACCGACTCCACTAAATTTTAATAATTATTTAATATATAAAAATGGCCATTGGAATTTTAGAGGGAGACTGAAACCCAGTGGACGACGAAGCAGGACCCACGATTAGTTAATGACTATTTAATAATGTGTCATGCTATATAATTATAACGGTATGACCAGCTAAGCGAAACGTGAGTGGCTACCGAAATCCGCCTGGGCCGATATGATAGTCAGTAGTCCGTTTGGCCGGTAAAATAGGCTTATGAAGATATAGCGTAGTTGCTGAGATCTCCCATCAACCATTTCAGTATCTAGTGTTTATAATAAGTATTATAAGTTGGTAATTAATGATTAGTGCTTGTCAAAGATGGTTACCCGTGAGTGGTTGTTGAGTTGGTGAGGTAGTGAAAATTGGTTGGTCGGTTGTAATTGGTGATTCTCACGGCCTCAGTTAAGTTGAGTAACCCCCTATAAGGGCAATTACGTTCCAATGTTTTAATTGCTTTTAATTTCAAATTGATATATAAAATATTTTACAAGCTAGCTATTAATATTATGATAAAGAAATTAATCTTCGTTAATGTTTATATGTTATACGAAGATGAACGAATGTTTCTGAAGTTGAACGAATGTGTCATGTTCTTAAATTTATGTAAATTAAAACTTATTAATGATAAAAGGTTGTATTAATATTCATTTTATGACCTCAAATCAAATTTTATAACGTATTATTGCCTACATTAGTTATATAACTCATATTTACAAAAACCATCGTCCCAATACATAGTATTTATTGATTCAAGTTGTAAACACAACCCCAAAGTATTATATACGCTAGGTTTTGTTTAATTATTACAAAGGATTGGTGAAATCAGTTGTTATGTTATATGTTACTCACGTACTTACGGACGTAAACTCGCTTTTATAGGAGTTCATAAATATACATTCTTTTGAGGTATTAACTTTCGATTTGGTGTGTATGAAAATGTTTAGTCATAAGGTTCTGCAATATAATATTTCAACTTTATAATATTATTATATAATACATATTTAACTCGTGATGTAGGACTTTACGATTGTGTAGACATCATCAACGTTGAATCTCCTCTTGAAATTGGTTTCGTGTTAAATGAATATAAGAAATGTTTGTGAATTTAGATAATTATATAAAGACAATAGTTATAATAATGGAAACCACAGTTTAGAATTAATTGTTTGCATATTTTTTTATCTCTTTTCAAAACATTTAGAAATGTATGACATATATTAAAATTGTAGGCCTATAGTTTTAAACAACAAATAGTAATATAAAGTAGTAAATGCATCACACTTGAAATAACTTAAATTTTTTATACATAAGTTGGGTTGTACAATTAGTGGTATAATGTTACAATAGAGTCCTACATTTATGTAGAAAGTTCACTAGAAATTGTTTCATTATTAGGCTGTTGTTGGCAGATATTAACATTAAAGAATAGCATTTAACCAGTTTAGTTAGTTTAATTAATAACCGTCATAACTAAAAACTCTGCCTAATTTAAAAAAAAATTAAGTAAAT
Organism: Philaenus spumarius; assembly: GCA_018207615.1. NCBI lineage: Eukaryota > Metazoa > Arthropoda > Insecta > Hemiptera > Aphrophoridae > Philaenus > Philaenus spumarius. The sequence continues at coordinate 86,935 of JAGFPH010000292.1, read as the reverse complement.
AGAAAACTACACATTATGCACACAGTTTTTATTTGTTTTTAATAGTTTTTGTATTATTGTTTTGCTAATGTGTTTCCAATTAAATCCTTTTATTAAAAACCAGGTGTTATTCCATTACCATTGCATATAGTTTCTATTGTATCGCCACCGTTAAAAAAGCTTCTAATCTGGGTTTAGTCAGTTATTTTTGATTGAACTACCTGATTTTAGTCACGATAAAACTGAATATTTAAGAATAACATGCATTATGGTTTCATTTTCATTCAAATTTCATAAATAAAATATATCTATAAATGTCTTGCAGTTATTCTCTTGTTCGTTCCAAGTTCAACTGATGATATTGACATCGCCTCGCTTGTGTTAAACCATCTTCTGTTATTTATATTAATTTTGATTAGTGTTTTTGTGTTGTTTAAGTGTTTTAAGTGCTCTGTCCCCGTTCGGAACTGCCGTGGCCACGCCAGTGCAAAATTTGTACAACATTTGACGAAGAGCTAGCCTCCAATAAATTGGATTGTTTTTTGTGTCGTTTTATCGTGTGTGTTCAGTGTTGTTATGTGTTTTATTTAAGTGTTGAGTTCTTACACCTGACAAAGCCGGCTGTGAACGGCGAAACAGCGCTGTAGTGTATCTACAAAGTTAAAATTATTGCTCTGACTACTACACAAGGTAATTATCTTTATTGTATATATCAGCAATTTGGAAAGCGAATAGACTTTATAGATCCTACATGGTATTATAAAGAATATAATATAATTTACGTGTTTACCTGAGGAAGGGCGAATGCTCGAAACCGCGGTAGTAGAATAACAAGTGAGAAGAAGGGAGGATTAGTTGACGTACCAAATTAAGGTAAAATTAATTAGAATATTAATTACACTAATCCGTAGGCTAAACCATGGAATTCAGTAATTTAGCCTCACTTTATCAATTAAGAAACCTAATTGGCCCTTCAAGGCACTTATTCCGACAATACGTCAGGGTTAATAAGAAAGTAGTCATAGGTGTTAGATGTGCTTTCCCGCCAACACAGAATTGTTATACAAATTATAAGTTTAAGGATTTAGCAATAATTAATTGGTATATTTATACACTGATTAAGATAAATATTCTCGTATTGAATTTGTTATTTTTCAAAACTATACAATCAGCTCACACTTTGAACTAGTTGTGGCATCACTAAGGTAATTAACAAGAATAAAAAAAAAAAACCTTTTATACAAGTGGTATCCTAGTATATGCATAAATTAGGTTTCTTCTGAAATTGTTTTAGTAAAGTTCCAAGCACTATGAAAAATAGTCAAAGTGATACATTGAATAAAGACAAAGGCGAAGTAAATAGTAACTAGTGAAAACTTTGAGGTTTGGAACTCGTCCAACATAATTCCTTCCTAATTAGTAGAGTTATATTCAGTATAATAGAAGTTTAAAGACAATATGTACTAATTGGGATACCTCTAAATTACAATACTTGTTGCATTTACAACCAAGAATGTGCAATTTATTTAATGTTGAAATTACAATTTAAAGCATAATAAAAAATACAATATTATATTATTATTATATTATATATTATTATTATATTATATTATTGTAAGTTATGAAACTTACAATAAAATAATATATATATATATTATATAATATATTTCATGTCCCTTGCAATCCTCCTCAGATGTAATATAATATTTTAAACATTTAGGTAAAGGAAAATAAGAACTATTAAGAAAGCAAACTATTAATTATTATAATCATATAAAGTTGAACACATATTTTTATTTAATTTCTGTATTCAGTTTATACATTTTTTATATTGTACTTTTTTTTTAAACAGCTTTATTCAAGAGTAAATAGCTTAATTAACAACTACCAAATGTTGGCTTATTTGTGGTGGATGTAAAATTTTGACAAGAACGTGGATAAAAAATAAGTTTACTTCATTAATTGTTAACGTTTTTACTTAAGTTGAAGTAGAAAAAACAGATGTAGCTTTAATTAAATGAACATACAAAATTATATTTCGTACACTTAATTTTAATTTAGTTTATCAGGAGTTTTGTAAGTAAACAGGTAAACCACTTTTGTAAAATGGTTCAATTGTGGACGCATGTTGATTACTGCTCCAATGAACTATCGTAACTAAAACTATTGAAATATACATATATTTTAACCAAACACTGGCTAATTTTCTGGTAAATTCTTTACACGCTTCTGTCAGTTTGACTTGTAATCGAGTTAGCTCCCATTTATACTTATCCGATTGTCTTGAAATTTTGAGTTACATAACTCGAATGACAATAAATATTACTGGTAAAGAAAAACATATACTCAAACGGTGTCAGGAAATAGTGGATTAATGATCTGAGCTGGCAATATGATTACAAGAAAGTATTAGATTGTACTTTATGTGAAGGAAATAGGACATACAGACAATGTGCTCACAAAGTGTTACATTTTTACCACTTAGATCCCTGAAACAAAATCGAATGTACATTTTTATACTATTTATAAGCACCTGTTACTATCACGAATTGCATACATAATACCTCCAGAATACTTAAAACATCAGTTAAGAATTTACAAATTGATTGCTTTCTTCACAATTTATTATTTAAAACTAATATACTAAAAAATGTAAACCTTTTTATAAATTAGCACAACTTGTTTTTTGGGACTTGCACAAGTTAACAGTATTCGAACACTACAAATAAAGTTTATACACAAATACAAAATAATGACCTAATTTTTCACATTTTTTTTACCAACCTATGCTTTAAAGATTTGTTGTATGAAAAGTTTAAGGGCAGTTTCTTGGCTAGTAAAATGAACTTTGTATGTTAAATATTTTACTTACTCTGTGTTAAACTGCCTCTTAAATTGCTGTAATCATGGTTCGCAAAATTTATTTAAAGTTAGTGAAATTTTATTAAATATAGTTGTGTTGTGTTTCATTAAAAATGTTTATCAAGTACTCAGTACAAATCTTTTAACTGAAATAAATATATTATTGGCACATTTAATCTATAGCATCGTTATCCTATTAGTAGGATTCAACTGTTTAAGAAAAACGAAAGTATACATTTCTAAAATACTAATTAGTTACAGCATTTATTGGAATATATCAAATTAATTATGAACTTTCATATCACTTTGTACTCAATTATTGATTCTAGACTCTAAGTTTTAATGAGCGCAGGTATGGTATGCGTGTAATCGTAAACAGATTAAAATAGATACCACTTGCCTTGCGTTTAATGTTTTACAAAATGTGCTCATCACTATGTCGACTTTGATTTTAAAATATGAACAATAAATATATTAAAAGCTAATTATTGTAGAAAAGGAACAATGATTGTTTTTTTACAATTTAATTAGGACGAATGTTTCTCATTACATCAATTATTAGTACATATATTGCAGACATATTGTTAGACTCCTTTCTATACATATTCAGGAAAACTCCTACTGCAGTACTTTTCTCACTTTTATGACAACTAAACTAAAAGGTCTTAAAATACGGAATCCGTTGAGATAAAGCTTTATCCTAGAACTGTCCATATCTAAAGTTTTATCGATAATCATTTTTATCTCTATCTCCGTTCCAGATCTGTCTGCTATTAATATAAATGAGATATTCTTCGTTCACCATGGTATCTATTAGATTTGTAAAAATAACGGGGTTAAAAAATGAAAATAAATCGAAGTTTCAAACACAGATAGTTGATTTAAATATTATTTAAATCAACATCAAAACTCTTAATAAACACATAAATTGGCTCAAATAAATATGAATTTCAAAACTGCTTCGATCAAAGATTTGTATAAAAACGTTTGAGAACAAATTTGATCAAATTAAATTTAGGTACACATTATTTGGTTTTCTGACTTAGTAAAAGCTACATTTTAATTACGTTCTTTCAACCAAATTTAGCAGAAGTGTAATTATATTTTAATTGTATCATAAATGAAAACATCTATATAAAAATACTCATTATTTACTAAAAACACGCTGGTATTGATTAAAAAACTATACTCTCAATTTACTAATCACCTGAATGAAATTGTTTTAATCGGAAGTTAGTCTCTAAAAAGTATGTCTGTTTGATTAGCGTAATTTCTTATATCTACGGTTTCTGTATAACACGAATCAATACTTTTGTATCACTTACACAGCTTAAAGGTTTGATTATACATCTATGCGTATCATGGTAGCAACTACCAAAATGAATTAACAATCTATTCATCGATTGTGTTCTTCAAATATATACATTTAGATAATATTTAACACAGCTAAATGGAAACACATTCATAAGTACATTACATTATACTACGAACGACATTGTTTATTTATTAAACAGTAGGCCTACACGTATACGTTGTGTTATAACATTAATTTATATAATATAATTACCTTGACAAAAATAATTTGTTTTCTGATTTTATATTGTTTATAAAAGATTACATATAATACCAATGCCAAGGCTTTAGGTTTGCTTAATCCTTTATTGTCAGCGCTCTGAGTTGCACTAGTTAACATTGTCAATACAAAATTAAGGGAATTTTTCTCAATCTTTAAACCCCCTTTGTGGTTGATTACAAAAGAATAATATTACCACAGAAATTTTATTAAAAATAGATTAATTTGCTGATACATATATGTCCTTTCAGTGGTTGCTAAAATAAGAACTCAAAACAAAACATTTTCTTTCCGATTTGATTTATTCAAACTTCAAATGTTAAGGTTTTTATAGTTTTCCTTCTATTTTCTTATCTTTCAATTGCAATGAATAGTGACTATGCTTAGGATTTTTTCTAAAATAAAATGCTAAATCATTAAAAAAAAATTATTATTAATACATATTAAACACACAAATGACGTCAAATGTGTAATTTGTCCAGTTTGTACTTCTGCTCAAACCATGTATCTTTTCTTCTTATTCATTAATTTTTCCTTCCTCATCTATTTATAAAATTGCTATTCACACTGGTTCTTCAACAATATCAATTACTTTAGATATAAAATACAATTATGGCCTATATATGAATTGTCGGAATCGAAATATGTTTCTCCAATTTTGTTTTACATTTGGTTTCCGATTACATTCTTCTAAAGAACTCCGTAATAATCCTTAGCCGTTATCACATAGAATTTTTCCTTCCATTATTACTTAAAATATACAACAGTATTTTTACAAGGGGTCTTTAGTGACAAGAAGGAGTTAAACATTAACTCTATAACATGTTATAGAACTCTATAACATTAACAGTCAGAGCGACTCTACATCATTTGGAGTCCACATTAATAGTACTGTATATTCAAAATAAACTAATAACTAAAAAACGAAAAGGAGGTAAAATCCTGAGAGCTCAGGAGTTCTCCAGATACAGGTTTTTTTAATAATTAAGAGCAATGTATTTATAATTTCGTGTTGCTTGAAGTAATATATCTGTTTACATTTCTAAATTAATATAAATATGTAATGTAAAAATCATGAAAAATTATACATGATTAATGGGTGCAAGGATTTTTATCATGTTTAAATACAAATGTGAATTATATAATTTATCTAACATTATTCATAATTAATGGGTTGTTATATTTGGGAATTAGGCAAAATAAAATACTATAGGGTTCAAATTAAATGAAACAACATCACTAAGCCAGTTATTGAATGTTCCAATTATGTTTATTTGAACAATTATCTTAATTCGCCGTAAACATTAGCTAACAATAATATTTTACACAATTCATATTATACTAAGTATTGTATTTACAAGACAGACTGGATGAACGGTATCGGCAACTAAAGCAAGTTACGTTTATGTTATCAACCCCAAACTCTAAATAAATTCAGTGTGAATAGACCTCAATCCGTCCTTCGCTTGACTCGTGATGCCTCTTCCAGAAGCTCCAATGGTCCAAACTTTCAAGACTTGCCCCACTCGTAAACTCTCAACTCACTGGTCACCCGACCAGCGCCCCGTAGCAGACAGGTCCTCACGAAGCAAACTGGCCTTGTTTCCGGTCTAACTCCCTCAGTAGACTGGCCCTGATTTTAGATTTTGATTATGCCTTCCTTGTTGCCAAACGTCGATGCTCTTCCGCGTTGCTTGGCACCCTACGTAAACAAGTTTACTTTTTCTTGTTATACTTCCTGTCTGTCTTTCCCAACTCAATACCTTCACATTAAATATACTAACCCTAATAATAAAGCAAATAACTTAAATATATCTTCTACCAATATTCCCCACCTATTCGTAACAGGGTATAATTTTTATTATTATCATGTTTAAATACAAATGTGAAATGTATAATTTATCTAACGATAAATTAAAGATTACAATGTATGCTTACAAAATTTAATTTATAAATTGAATAAATTTATAAATATAATTAAAGGTCATAATTTTTATTCTTATCATGAATAAATACAAACTTAATTAAACAAGCTGGAGGTATTATTTTGCATTACGCTGTATCTTTGTTTAGTAGACAAATTACATTAATTCAGTTTAAATTAGTGGATGCAATTACTTGTGAATCTCTTATGTATGCATTGGATTCACAAATATGCAGCATGTATGAATTCATGTTTGCAGATTATACGGAAAACTGTAACGATTATGCTAATGTACTCTAAATCGTAAATAATGTACATGTAGAATCTCTTTCGTAAATAATTCTAAACGTTAAAGGTAAATGTATCTTTCGAGGTTACTAGTAATATTGTTGAGCAGTTTGAAAATACTGTTAAAAATTAATGAAATAAACATATTATTTTGAACGTATTGTATTTGGCTTTAAATATCAGAATTTTTTATAATAAAACTTTCCGAACATCAAATTTAATTGATTGCTAACTCCATTCTGATTTAATAGATGAAGGTAAATCATTATTTGATAAGAACTGCAAAATTTGAATTCAAAACTTTAAAATTGTAATTTGCATTTTGGTGCTAATCCATTTGCTTGATAGACAAATGCTCTGCAAATTCATAACAAAATTATTTTTACCTAGTAAAGTACAAATTCCTTCTTGTAATACAACCGTATTTAATAAATTTGTGAACAAATTATACAATAATCATATGATATAATAATAAGTATAATTTAATGGCCTTACTTTAATGTTTTACTGCCTATACTAAAAGTATTATTTAGAACAATAATAATTGTTTTTTAAAAAAACCTCTGATGTTGTTCTTACAAACTCGATTAACTAATATTAATTGCGAAAGTTAATATTTGCACTTTAAGGGTCGGCTCTAGCTGTCGGTCATGTTGGCTGACACTCCATAACACCAATGTTAAATTAAAATCCAAATTTTTCCTTTATTTTTAATCGGAAAATTATAAACAATATGTCATTTTAAAGCTATGGTCAATATGCATGCAAATGGCTTATTCAAAACTAAGAAAAATATTTTGTTTAATTTTTATTAACAATTTAAAACATTGATTTTTAATATTTTGTTATGTTGTCACTATTAATTATAGCGAAAAACTACCAAGCCATTCGCATGAAAAATTTCGTCCCCAAAAATTTGGTATTTTTTTCAAAACGCTATTTGAACAATTGCGGGTTTTAAATGGATTTAGGCTGAGCAATGTTCGTGTAACCTACCGCCACTATAGGGTGATTTTAAATATTTTTTTACGTTGTAACTATTAATTATAGCGAAAAATTACCAAGCCATTCGGATGAAGAATTTTGTCCCAAAGAGTTTGGTATTTTTTAAAAAACGCTATTTGAATTATTGCGGGTTTTAAATGGATTTAGGATGAGCAATGTTCTCGTAACCTACCGCCGCTATAGGGAGACGCAGGTTGCTTTCTGTTTTACTAGAGCCGACCCTTAACTAAAACTATAACGAGAGTGTTTACTTAAAAGCTTGCAGCCATTAAAACTTATTAATGTAAGGAAAGTTCGTCGCTGTGAAGTAGAAATTATGTCGCTGTTATTTTTGAAATTATAATAAGACAGAGGACATATAAACAAATTGTACTTCCATGCATATTTTGTAATTACAATCAAAATATTTATGATTTGATTTACTTACTGCCGATTGGGAAGAGACATTTCATTTAATTGTCAATAAATATTAGTTTTTAAGTTTAGCTTGAACACAAATGTTTTCTCTAGTTTGTGTGTTACCGTACTAAACATTTTCTGAATTAATATGGAATTGTCTAGAATTAATTTTACGAGCTGCCAACGTGTGACAAACAAGATGTGGAATGGATTCAATATAATATATAAAACAAAATGATTTAATAAAATATTAAACTAAATTTGAAATATACATCAATGGATAGTATTACTATCGAAACTATTATGTGTACTTCCTATCGCTCATATAAGGGAATGATGTATATACAAATTGTGTATACAGATATTTTAAATTTGTTTTTCTTCTAATTCAAGAAGTTTATAACATGAAATAGTTGACCGTTCCATTTTAGCTCCACCGTTCGGCATTTCGTCTTTGTGTCTGTCTGTCTGTCTCACGATTACGGCCAAACGACTTGACCGATTGTCATGATTTTTTGCATGAATGTTCCTTATTCCTAGGCCAAACCATGTATATATATGAGTTTTTCCATTTTTTATTTTTAACCCCTTAAATAAAATAAAAATGGCTGCCGCACAGTTTCTCTCAGTGTAAGATTTTTTCCAAAGCTAGTTTGTGGCTTAACCGTAAGTCGAATTGAAAAACTAATAACATTTAGTGGGTAGCAAATTTAATGTTCTACAAAATTGTTTTCTTGATTTTTCCGTATCTCTAACGGTAAGCTCACAAAATGGCCGCAAACTTCAACTTTGTTAAGTTATATTTTCATAAAACCTTATAATGTATGGAGAGGGAGAGAGAGAGAGAGAGAGAGTCTACCTGCTGTCTTGCTCTTTCCTGCGCTACGTCAGTGTGGCCGCTGTGACTGTGAGTGAGTTGTGGTTACTTCCTTACTGGCACACTATTTTTAACCTAAGCTCAAAACCACATTTGTTATTTCAACGAGCTAGGTCTACTGTTTACAGAACTAGTAGTAGTGTTCTGTAGTAGGTCTACTGTTTAATAGTGTAGTATATATGGCTTTCGGTTACATATAATATATAACTTGCTTTTCTAAGCAGTAAATATAAAACTCGTGCTTTATACTCATTTACGTAAAACCGAATAGCGATCAAACTCCGTTAACTATCCTGAAATTATTGAGGATATATCAGTGATTAGTAGTTTGTAACCTGAAAATATGTTTAACTGCATCAAATGTGCTAATCAAGGAAAAAGTGCATTCCATTTATAATGAATTAGTATTTGGTTTTATATAAGGTTGGCTGATTAATAAAATTACAATTAATGGCTATTAAAGTTATTGAATACAAATTCATTATTTGCAATGTAAAAACTTTTATATATTCCAATATCTATATATATAAAATTCAATGTATGTTTGTACGTTTGTCTGTATGTTTGTCCTTTATGCGTTACCAAACCGTCCATCCGATTGCTTTGAAATTTTGCATAGTAACACAGGTTAACCCTGGGAAGGTTTTAGGCCATTTACCAAAGTCCTAGGACACTAGGGCTACGCCCCAGTGGCCCTCAAAGTTTCAATGTTAATCTTATGGAAGGTCAATCTTAAGGAAGAAGAAGAAATATTTCTTTTGATTTTATCAGAAACAGCTGTTCGTATGAAAAGCTTTAAAACAGCTGATTTTGATCAACAGCTGATTTGGATCAAAAACTGAATATAATTTTAGGTTAGGTAAATCAAGCAATGAGCAGAATCCCATTATAATTTACATCGGCCCTCAGGGATAAGAATTACAGGCTTTCAAAGTTTCAAATTAAGCAATAGCGAAACATTGCCGGGTCAGCTAGTATATTTATAAAATATATAAATTTACAATGATACCGAGGTTTGCAAGTATAATACGTATTTTGAATAGGCGTAACGTTTGTACCTATAGTTAACTATTCCGATTGCAGGCATCTCTGCAGTGTCGATAAAATCTTAAACAATAGATCTTAGTGCACCCTGACATACGTAGTAATAAAACATAATTTTATTATTACCACAAGATAATTAACATAGATAAATAAGAATTACATTTATTTTAATTTTCTAAGAAGCAGTTTGTTTTAGTTATTAAAACAATGCCTTTAAATCTCACCAACCTTTAATTCTTTAAATCTTTGCTTGATAAATATTTTTGTTTTGTTCTAAATGGTTTTAAAACAAACGAATATTTTTTATTTATAGTAGTTGTTTAGTACATAAATGCTTTAAACCAATATTTTAAACAAATAAACGCACATCATTGACTACAGGTTATTTGAGACCTGGATTGTACAGTAGTTTGTACAAAATGTGACTTGGCCTTGTTAAGTGTTAGCTCCATTACTTTACAGATCAAATGATTCATAACTATTCGTATTTGGGAGTTTTAAACTTATACATTACAACTTGCCTATTTCTTCAAATTTTGACATTGTTTCCTAAAAATAAATAAATAAAGCGTGTTAAATATATGAAAATTTCAAGGAAGGCTGACTTCATATAATTTAGGTTGGGGACCCATTTTGAAGTCTAGTTCAATAAATACAGGTTCTATTAAACAGTAAATTAGATTTAATTTACCTATTATCCAAAGTAGAGTTTGACATCCAAACATAATTACTATCACTATTTAAATCTTGTTAAATATGATAACAAACAGTAATTAAACAGATATAGCATAAATTTGTATTTTAGACCAATTAATTGTTAACATAAATGTAAGAGCTTTTTTTATTTGTAAGTAAAATATGAAACATTATTAGAGTACAGTATAACACAATTATGGTTTCATATTTGTTGATTTGCTTCTTCAAAAAATGAACATGTAAAATTGTATGAAATAATCCTTAAGTTAAAAAAAATAATTACAACAGATTAATCAAAATAAAGTATTGAATATATTTTTAAAATAATTCTGATCTCTACAGTTATAGGTAGGAACGGATTATGTCAATGATTCATGCTCTAGGAACTGACTAAATATTATGAGTGTAAAAGGTTTGTTAAAGGTTTATTTTTGTATTACTGTACAATTGTTTGAACTTTGTATAATCATGGATTGAAAACACGTGTACGTAATATTCAGGAAAATATGCATTGTTCAAGAGGAGAGTAAAAAATAAGAACAAAAGGTTGATTGCTGAAGAGTTGGTAAAGCAGAACTTGAAACCCTAGTCGTGGTGAAAACTATAATACTGTGTGCTCATTGTCTAGTTTAGTTTAAACATATGAAACAATCTTCATGAAAACAACTAGACTAGTTTCGTTATTACTAATTCCAATCTTGGTTCTAGAACCATATAGCTTATAGCAACACCAAAATTAAGTGTTTTAATCTTATCAAAGATCAGTAAATTTTGTGAAATGTTGGCCTTAACGATTAAAAGTTACTTTTACGTCTATAATTACATACAAAAATGCCAATAACGTCAGCCTATTATTGTTGTTTAACAAATTATATACTGCAGAAACTATTATATTTGGGTTATCCTGAAATAAATGACGTAACATTATTTGACTCATATATTTATTTTAAAATTACCATTAAAACGACCAGCTGACTTCAAGAAAACGCATTTAGAAGTTGATTACTTTCATATAATCTTCAAATAATCAAGCGTCGCAAGTATAAGCCAATATATAGGCCTATTCTTAACATCTTAAAATTCTAATTTTAATAATTTGTTTAAAAACTACAAGACAAAGTAAATTGTACCTCCAATATGGTGATACAATTGTGTACATAGTTTATTTTCTCTTTAAAATTCAAAATATTTACAATTACAAATGTAATTTGTGTGTAATGTGATTTTATTTTACAATAGATTACAAATATACATCTGTGTATTAGGTGATATGAGACTACTAAACTTGAAGTTCGTTTGGAAAAGTCTGATTGTAAATTCACTTCACGAAGTTATGACTTTGTGACGTTTGTGTTACGAGCTGTGAATAAATAATAGAAGACGCAGTATGAGTCAGACGGTAGGGTACTTTGGTCTTAGGGATCGCACATTTAGGAAGGCTATTTTATATGCATAAATTCCTTGGGAAAACCAAAAGTTGTCCAGCTTTTAATGTTACACAGAAATTGTTTATCACATATATTATTTCTCGAGGCCATTTTTTTGTCGGTACGCCATAACTTCCTTAATACATCATCAAATTGCATGAATGAGGCATCATTTTCAAGCTTTCCTTAAACCGCTATACCGGAAAAATACACAAAATACAATTATACGAAAAAATACAAAAAAAAAAAAATAAATAAAGAATCTTAAAGTAACAGTGATGTAAGATCAAGTAAGTTGTAGGGATATTTTCCTAGCGTTGGCAACACTGATGATAACAATACCCAGCTGGAGAGCTGCCGTTACGCCACTAAATTGCTATTTTTACGCACTAAATACACACTATACGATACTAAATATACGGTGTGTAATTTAATTAAGTGGGATCCCAACAACGGCCACGGTTAAAGCTAAAATTGGCCAGCCCGTTTTTAGCGTTTTGCAAGCATATTTTTAAAAATTCGCCAAAAATAGTAAATGAACCCCAATCCAAATGTGGTCAATAGCTTTTTTGTAGAAGAAACTTCAAAGAATTCAAATATGCCACTAAAAATAAGTTTATTTTGAAATTGTAAAAGTTATTAGCTCAAGAAACAAAAAATGTTCAGTAACGAAAGGAAAAAGTTCAACTTTAGGCCTACATAACAATTAGTAAACATTTTTTGTATTTTTTTCGTAAGCGTAAAAAAGTTTCGTAATTTAGTTCTAAATAGAACTGTATAAAAACATTTATCAATTTCAAATTTTTTATTTTGAAAAAAACCGTTTTTATGTTTCAAGTACACAACTGGTATTTACCTAGGCCTAGATTGTAACGTGCTTTACGTATATGCTTTGACAAAAAATGAAATATTATTATAAGAAAGTGGTAGAGGATAAATCAAAGAAAAGAACGGTGTACTTGTCTTTCCTTAGTTCACAAAAGTGTTTGAGTTACATTCGTTTGAATAACAAAAATACATCAGTGGAATAAAAACTCCCGAATCAACACCTGCAGTAGGTTGCGTAATAGGAAATAGCGTGGGAACAAAAGCCCGAGGCGTTCTCACAACAACGTAACTTGTCACTGCTGTTTAGACAATCACAAAACCGGTTTTATCCAGTTTACTTACTACCATTAGATACTACAGACTTTAGTCTACAAAATCGTATAAAGCAATCTGTCAAATCATTGGGCGTTGCCTACTAAATAATCGTTGACAAAAGGCGTGTTTATCGGTTGAGAGACTGTCCAATCGCAAGGGTTTACAGTAAATCTTGTTTGAAAGAGTAAATGTACTGTGAAATCTGATTGGAAGACACCAACAGAAAGATGAAATCACAACCAATCCAACGGTATGTTAGAAATGCCAAAGAAACATTATTGTAGATGGTGGGAAACGTTGCAAGAGTGAGAAATAACAGTACAATTGTGCGCAGATTCCCGCGTGGAAAGAGCTGTAGGCCGATGTGCACATTTTAAAACGATGATTACGTATGTAAATATACGTTTTACGAAAAAGTTGTAAATACAAAAATTAAAGTTTAATTCATTTCCTTTCCAATGGTGCCAGTTTTATTACGATTGGATAATTTTAAGTGGGTTAAATTAGCGATTATGCAAATATATGCAAATTTATGCAAATATGTGAAGTTGTTGCGTTTGCGCCGTGAAACATGGTGACGTGGTGTCGTATGGCCGTTATAAGGTTGTAAGTTAGAATGCAAATGCTTCGCACGGGTCAGCTAGTATATCTTAAATATGTTAATAGCCTTCTTTATGAACGTGAATACTCTGTGAGAAACTATTTATAACTATCCAAATAATTTAGTTTTTAGTAATTAAATGTATTATTTTAATATATAAATTTAGAAAGTTAATACAAAATATATCAACATCTTTGCCCAATAAATTTTGGTTTCTCTGTAAATAAACATATTTTATACAAAAAGAAAATGTATTGAGTGTTTATTTCTGTAGGCAGTAAGTTATATTAATTTCAAGTATAGGTTTTATCTAATTATTCCATACATCAACTAAATTATTTTACATCAACTACAGTTGTTAAAAACCTATGTTAAATATGCAGTTTTTAAAACAGTAAATGCATTATTAACTTTTTATCTCTAACTATAGTTAGGTTATATATGCAAATATTTGTATTACATAAGTGAACAGGTATTTAGTAAATTGCCCTACCGTACATTCCCTACATGCCCTATTTGTAGTTAAGTGTTATGCCGGGTCCACACCAAACCAACAAAACAAAAACTCCAACAAATCAGCAACACAACAAAACTGCAAGTTTTCGAAAACAGGAACTAATTGTCAACTGCTGTCCACATATGAAAACAAAAATCAGTCAACTTTGTGATCCCGATAGAAAATGTGGCGAGCTCGAAATTTGGAATTACAAAGGAACAATGAATTATTTATTATGGCAGCTGGTTTTCTATTCCTAAACCAAAAAAAGAAAAAACGTTTTTGGGTTAGGCCGAGCTTGAAGAACCGACAAAAAAACTATGTTGAGGAACTATTGGAAGATTTAAGAAAAGACGATAGAGGTATTAGTGGAGAAATGCGATGCAGCTTCAAAAACTTTTTAAGAATGACCAGTACTGATCTTGAAAATCTAATAGAAATCATTGGACCCTCGATACACAAGAAAAATACAAATTTTCGAAATGCCATTAGTGTAACAGAACGTTTAGTGATTACTTTAAGATTTTTGGCAACTGGGGAGTATTACCAGAGTCTGATGTATCTTTTCAAAGTATCCAAACAGGCAATATCAGTAATAATTCCAGAAACCTGCGATGCTCTCATAAGTGCCCTAAATACATATGTCAAGGTAAAATTTAACATTATTAATAGGTAGCTGTTAAAAAATAAACTGATTTTTTTAAAATAACTTTTATTTGGAATGTATCTGAAAATTACATGTATGACTGAGCTGATTCATTTGTTGTTATCCGCGTAGCTGGCCAGGATTCATCAATCTGGGTGGTATGTTGATTCGATGAGCAAGACGGACTAGTCAGTATCTCGTAGGTTGGAACGCTGGGTGGGTTTGAATAATCTGGACTCATATAATTGTGGTTGCTTGTATCTGTAGAACTAGTGTGAACTGCAATTGGAGATCGAAAATGAAGGAACGGTGTCAATTGCTCTTGAGTTTCTGTGTTTTTTGGTTGGTCATATTCTCCTATTTCTGCTTTGTAGAGAAGATCATTGATCAAATGCTGCACAGTAGCTTGCGCATAAGGAGTACGAAGTTTTCGCACTTTTCTAGCAACTAGCTCACCAAATATATCAAAATCATCGGGTTGTACAGATGTTCCTTGCTGATTTTTTTTATATACTTCTTGTAGCATTCCATAAACTTCTGCATTTTGCTTCTCACTAGTGGTTAGAACTCTTTTCTTTGGTGTGGTAGATTTTGCTTTTAAGCTTTTGGTGTTTTTATCAGTAATTTCCTTTTGAGCCTGCAAATCTTCGTAGTTTTCTTGTAATTCTCCCATATTACTTGTACTCTGGCTGACGCTAGCGGTATCATCGTCATTTGTTTCGGATTCTTTTGCCTCTTCATCACTGTCTGAATCATCACTTTCCTGTAAAGTAAAGAATGTATGTTATTAAAAACTGCATAAAAATATATTAAATTAAATTTAATTTGTATTTTATTTCAGACTCCTAAAAGTGAAGAGGAATGGGAAAAAGTTAGCGATGATTTCAACAAGATTTGGCACTTTCCACATTGCATAGGCGCAATGGACGGAAAGCACATTGTAATCGAGGCACCTACATTCAGTGGCAGTGAATTTTTTAACTATAAAGGAACATTCAGTGTAGTTCTTTTTGCTGTTGTTGACGCAAATTATAATTTTCTGTATGCAAACGTTGGTTGTCAAGGACGAATCTCTGACGGAGGTGTTTTTAAAAATACGCCATTTTACAAACTATTGGTTGAAGGAAAACTAAATTTGCCACAAAAACGTGTTCTTCTTGGAAGGGACAAAGAAAGTCCTTATGTTTTAGTCGCAGATGATGCTTTCCCCCTTAAACCATGCATTATGAAACCATATAGCGGCCATCAAGATAAGGGGTCAATAGAACGTGTCTTCAATTACCGAATTTCACGTGCTCGAAGAATAGTTGAAAATGTGTTTGGCATTTTAGCGTCTGTGTTTCGAGTGTTTCGCAAACCAATGCTGTTACAACCAGAAAAGGTAGAAAAAGTGACTTTGGCATGCATTTGTTTGCATAATTATCTAAGGTGTGTCTTGTCGAAAAATAAATATAATCCACCAAACAGCTTTGATGTAGAACATATTGATAGTGGTACACTAGAAAATGGCGCATGGAGAAAAGATCAACAAACTTTACAGTCGTTTTTTAATCTACAACAGACTGCAAGAAAATCATCTGTAGAAGCTATGGAAATAAGAAAAGAATTTGCTGAATATTTTATGTCTGAGCAAGGTCAAGTTCCATGGCAGTTAAAATTTTGTTAATCTATTGAGCAAAAGTACTGATTTTTAAGGATAAAATGATAGAATGTATAATGAATAAATATAAGTAAATAAATAATGCATAAATATATGTAAATTTTATATCTAATAAATAAAAATAAATAAATAAATATCTACCTGTGTATTCGATAATCCGCCTATATTCCCACTTGGTCTTGGCTTGTTTTTATCTTTTAAGAAACTTAATAGTGAATAACCAAACCACTTCGAAACGAAAGTTTTACCAGCTCCGGATTTTTTCAATAACTGATAATTTCTGTATTCTCTTTGGTACTGGGTATTGATGTTTTTTATCTTTCTGTCTACTTCCTCTGAAGAAACATTACACAATATTCCTATTTCCTTTAAGGCGTCTGCCTTTTTATAACGATTTTTATAATCAGGGTGTCGGGCATCCCATAACAATTTACTTTCTCTATAAAGTTCGATTAATTTACATGTATTTTCAACACTCCATTTTATTGCTTTTCCCGATGAAGTCATTTTGCACACAGCACGAGACAAACTGAACCACAAATTTTAAGTTTTGTTTTCTTCCTGTGGAGAGCGTACACACTAGACCAACAAAGTTGCCAGAAACACAAACAAAACAGCAACATTTTGATCTTTACCGCCAGGCGACGGGAAAACAAAAAGTTGTTGAAAACACGAACAAAACAAAATTGTTGCCGAAATGTTTCGCTTTTGTTTCAAAAATGTTGGGAAACATTGAGTTGCTGTTTTGTTTTTCTTTTGTTGGTTTGGTGTGGACCCGGCATTAGATTTGTGAAACGTGACGGGTTATTTATGTCAATAGTGTATACATTTATACCATCTTGTAGTTAAACACATAGCTTGCTGAGTTAAAAATAATGTACTTAATTCTTGTAATTGTACACTTTAAAGTGTTACGTGATTCATGTAACAGAATTGTATCGGCAAAGGTAAGTTTTACATAGAGATAATTAATTAAGTATTGTCTTAATTAAATAGATCAGTGTTAGTTTACTTCTTGATCAATTCTTTGTTTTTGATTTTTCCATGTTTAAACGCAAATAATGTTCTGTTTGTTTCCTATATTTTCTCCATTTCTACTGAATTGGTCTATCTTTAAAAAAAACACGAAATATTAAAAAGCTATTAATTGCACAACTTAAACATATATCAATCAAATTCTATATGATGTACTTTAGTTATGGGTTTGTTAACGTGTATATTGTATTATTCATAGTGGAATGAAGGTTAAACATATAAACCTTATAGGAGTTTGTAATTCCTATATGGCATTTGTAAAATTTGTCTATTTTTCGTTAATAGCGGGGAACATAAGCTTTAACATGAAGTTTGAGTCGTGAATTTTTATGATACGTTCCCCAAAAAACACCTTAAGAAATAATATGTACGATTATTGTTAAACGGGTTTTATATTACCTATCGATAAAACAATTTTGAAATATGCTACACATTAATATTTTCCAGTCTAAATATAATTTGCTGTTCTCGATTCTTTTGAGGAGACGTTTTAGTTCACAAATCACATGGATGTGTCTATCCAATTCATTTAATAAATACGATTTTAATCTGAATTGCAGAATTTTTAGCCAAAATCCTCCCAAACAAATATATTTAACGCAGCTATATATACAAACTTAAAAACAAATTTATTGTAAAATTTAAAATGAGTTATTTAGTCTTTGATATAAATTTTGAATTACGTTAATAGATTTAACTTATTAAAGAGGTTTTCTTAAACTGAAATGTACCGCTTGTGAACACTGCAGAGAGAACCTGTGTACATTACCCAATCAAAGCAGTTATTAATCTCAGTCAAAAATGCGACTAAAACCCTGTTGGAACAGAAACTAACAAAAAGAATTCACCGTAGGCTATTAGGATAAAAGCACAACATAAAATGCTGAGTAAAGTTCGATTGATCAAAGAATAATTAATAAATCCGTGCCGGCGTATTCCATACTCAAAAAGAATAATATATATATATAACCCTCATGTATTTTGGAATATGGATATTGCAATATTCAAAGATTTTTAATTGTATGGTTACACAAATAAAATATTGTTTCAATTACTATGGCAATAGTATAACATATAACATAAGGAAAAAACTATATTGCAATACATTTTAATGCAGATAATTTAAAAATCTGATATTTTTAAATTTCACTATTTATGAAATACACTGATTTATGATTTTCTCTACAGTATTTCATATTTTTGTATGACTGCAAACATAACCAAAGAAACGGAATGCATATGAATACTATCAACAGTTTCCTCAAGTGTAACGTTATTATACAATATTTCCAGAATCACAATTTATTATAATTTATAGTTTTGATTGTAATAGACGCACATTATTCAAGTTTTAGTTTTGAGGGATTTCATTAATTTAAAAAAATAATAATAGTAGAGTACGTTTCTGTATTGAAATATTATTGTATACTTTGTAGTAGCTAATATTTAATATAACACATTACTTGCTAGAAATCCCAAAATTACTTTTACTGAAATAGGAAACTAATATGGCAACAATATTATACATTTTTTTTTATATAATGCTACCACTTAGGGTTTTATGAAAATAGTTAATTGTTTTTATCATAATATAGCCACTTTCAAATAATAATTCATCATGGTTTTACCTTTAGGCTTAGTGGTTAGTTAAAATAATGTTTTTCACGAAAGAAACTTTTAGTATTTAAATAACGCAAAAACGAGGAAGGTTTTGAACGAATATAACATTGTATAGTCACAAAAACCTTAATTTTCGACAATCCTAAAATAATAACTGTAGTTTAGCCTATCGTAATAAATTATATAGACATAGGTATTATATATATTAGGATATGTGATTATGTAATATTATGTATTAGGACAAATTTATATTAGGATAACACGTAGTAAGATTTATTATTTAAAATAGCAAATTAATATTTCGCTCCTTAAACAATTAATTAATTTCATTGTGGATAAGGTCCCCGAATCACTATCTTAATACAAGGTTAATTTATATTACCTGCTTTTTCCGTCAAGTGATCCACTAGTATCAAAAAACACTATCGCGGTTTCGGACGTATTCAATCGTCCATTTTCTGGTGTAAAAGTCACTCACATGAGGTCGTCAAACCAGTGGCGGCTGGTGAATTATTACATTGGGGGTTCAAATCTACCGGGAAGGGGGTCCTGCAAATTTGTTTTTAGTACTAAACATAAGAATTTCTACTTTTAGGCCTGTTTTTACTAAAATTTGGTTGTTTTAAGACATCTCTGAAAAGCGTGCAATGAGATGAAATCGGGTTACAGTTTTCATGATAGATTGGAATATAGATATTAATTTTAAATGGAAAATTGAGAACAATATTGTCTTACATAGAAGCTGATACTTTATTAATTAGTTTATTTAAGTTTTTAGTTCATAAAGTGACTCATAAATAATGAAGTGACACAAATACCTGTGTACTTTAATAGCACACTTTTCTTGAAGAGGTAAACAAGAAAAGTTACCCTTAGCAAACCTGTAACGCTGTTCATTCTAATAACAACACTGAACTGCAATAATATTATTTAATAATATGTCCACACTAACACAAACTTAATCCATGAACTTCATAGAATGCACAACTGAAATAACCTCTAAATCAAAGAAGTAAACAAACACCAACTAGGTAAAGGAAAAAATAGGCGGACGGTTTTTTTTACAAAACACTGTTGTGAACTGTAGCTTCGGCTATCTTCGGAAGGAGTCGGGAGTCGCTGCATTTAGATTGCAGCGAAAAACAACGTTGAAACGGCTATTCCCCCACCGTTCCCCTGTACCCCCTCGCCTAGGCCAGGAGGTTCGTTCTTTGAATTGAACCAAGCAGCTGAAAACGACGTAGGAGAGCTGCGCGTTGTTACTCTAAGTCGTATTTTAACAACTTTTCAATCTATATTGTTAGATTTATGAAAAAAGTACTAAATATTTATATTTGTTATAAAATATTATGTTATTAACGCAATTTGCTTGGGGGTTCACTGAGCACGAGCCGCCACTGCGTCAAACATTAAAAAACAGTTACAACACATTGACATTAGAACACATACATAAAAATACAATAAACAACGCACAACATTTAGTTCGTAGTTGCCCGCACGGGTACTGGGTTAGAACTTCCCGTGCGGGCAACTACGAACTAAATGTTGTGCGTTGTTTGTTGTATTTTTGTGTATGTGTTGTAATGTCAATGTGTTGTAACAGTTTTTTAATGTTTGACGACCTCATGTGAGTGACTTTTACACCAGAAGATGGACGATTGAATAAGTCCGAAACCGCGGTAGTGTTTTTTAATACTAGTGGATCACTTGACGGAAAAAAACAGGTCCTAATATAATTGAACCTTGTATATATATATATAATATATAATTAATTAATGTACATCACTCTGTTCTTTTAGAAAACTGTTTAGACTTCAAATTAGTAAAATACAACCAACATTATTTACATTTTGTCCTCATCAAACAAATTACGTTATAGTAAATTTTACATTACAGCTAATAAACATAATATAAAGAGTTGAACCCTTTTCGTCGTTATATAAAATATATTATCAAAAGGCTATTAACGTTACTTGGTAAATATGTAAAATAATTAATAAATGTAAAAAAAAACTTTATTTTTACTTTTACAACAATTTTACATAGAATGTATTTTGTTTTTGGAACAACTAATATTGTTTATATACCCTCAGATATTTTATATTCTAAAGGATATCTACGGTAGAAAGTCTTTAAGAAAGTAACGTTTTAGAATTTGTATTTATTATGTTGCTATGTTGCTAAATATGTATTACTATAGAGCAGAGTAGAACAGAATAAAAAATAAACGGTACCAGAAATTCGCACATACTTTCTCTCAAAAATATTTAAATTATTAAACAGATTCACTGTGACTTCACAATTGCATTAAAATAGGAGAGGGGATACATTAAAGTAGGAGAGTAACTAATAAATATTATTATTATTAGCTAGAGAGAAAACTATTCGATCGATTTCAAACAAATTTGCACCAAACAAGTAAATTAGGCCTGTATAGATGCACAAAAAATTTTTAAAAGATTTTGAAAAACAACCCCCTTTTTGGCCAAAAAACCCCAAAAATCAGTTGTTATTATTATTATTATTAGCTAAACGAGAATTTTTAGAAAGATGCGAATTTTTTTATACGATATGGTAGGGTACATTAAGGGCTACAAATAAGCCAAATTTCATCAAAATCGTTAGAGCCGTTTTTTGGGGGTTTTTTTGGCCAAAAAGGGGGTTGTTTTAAAAGAAAAATTTTAAACCTTTTTTCATGCTGCCATACAGGCTTAATTGACATTTTTGGTGCAAATTTGTTCGAAATCGATCAAATAGTTTTCTCTCTAGCTTTGTATACATACATACATACAGACAGACATACGGACAGACATTTTGTAAAAAAAACTTTTTGGGCTCAGGGGGTTCCAAAACGGATATTTCCAAAAAAATCTCAACACCGATTTTTTTTGCGATCACTATACTTTCTCTATACTTTAGTATAGTGAGAAAGTAAAACAAAACAATATTAATTAGTTCATTTATTTAATGAAGGAACTTTTAAGAGTGTTGGCCGATTATTCAATGTTTAAAAATGAATTATGACAGTCCTGTCATAGGTTGGGTTAATCGAGACAAATTACAAAACTTAATAAAATATCTAAATTTTTTACTTTTGTAACATACACAATGTTCAAAGGACTCTTTTCAAATAAGTAAACAAAAACATGTACATGTTTGTATTGTGTGTTTATAAGTAAACTATACCTGGTATAATGGCAACGTTCTGCCAAATATATAGTTTCTGTTAAATTATTTACCTTACAATTAATTGTGTGGCCACGCGGTGGTTGGCAGACACGCAGTGGATGTCTCATTGCCATAGAACCTTAATGTGGCACAAGCACATTAATACCACCGACTTGTTAATTGTACTTTGTGGATATTATTTCCAATGTTTCTACCACCTACTGTTTTGCTTTATTACTAACGGTTTAGCAGGTGTGTCATAAAATGTAACATCGCTTTAATTTAAATTTGTTTAGCTATTTCAATACTGCTCAGCTTAGTTTTGAATAGGCCTAAGCATAACGAAATACAGCCCGGGCACCCTTAACATATATATACATGTTTTATTAAAACACAAACACATTCAAAACAGCCTCAATGGAATTTAATATAATATGTCAGCTATATGTTTTCATAAATTTGTAAAATAAAAATTTATAATTCATTAATTTTAAAATTAGCACAATACGGATTTACTACAAATATTTGATAAATTATACTGTTCAGGTATTTGTGAAACTATTAATTTCTTTTTTATCCTGCTACTTTCAGTTTAAACACTGAACAGACGTGAGAGTTTTGTCACTGACTGTACAGAAATTAATTCAATGAATTACTCGGGCTTGACGTGGTTGAAACTATCTCTGAAACAGCAGGGTTGATACAATCAGATTAGAGGGATTGTCATCGTCAAACAAGAAATGACATTCGCAAACATCCTATAGGTGAGTTGTTTAATGTAGGCCTACATAAAATCAAAGTTAGCTATACCTGATATCAAGTTACGTTAAAATCAATGACGACTTGTCTCATAATTCTCATACGACATTTTAGCCCAGTCAATAAAGGGTTTGAGTGGGAACTAATTAGTGAAAAGCTGATTTTTTCATGGATGTTAGTTGATTATATAAGGAATATTTTTTGAAAAGTCCCCGCCCCTCCCCCTCTTGCTTCCCCCCCCTTAAAGTTCACTTTTGAAAGATTTTTTATTTTGTCAATATCTAAGAGATAAAAAGCGATAGAGTAATTTTTATTTCGTTATTGTAATCCTTATAATATTCTCTATCAAAAATGTTCTTTGCGTTTAAGCTATAAAACAATTATTTACCGTGTATTTTTAAATTTAATGTTAACATTTTAACTTTTCTATTACAATAATTACATGTTTAGCTATTTTTTATTAATATGAGACAAGTTATAAAAAAATGGCCAAATAAAACTTTTAGGGTATTTTGCAATCTTTATATTCATATAAGTTTTATAAATGTTAAGTGCAGACAGTTGACTTAATCGGCCTTTCAAAGGGAGATGGCGCGGCGCGGGGCGTACGAGTCCTCGCGGGCCGGATCAGCCCGTTGGC
>JAGFPH010000292.1:0-48093 GCA_018207615.1 Philaenus spumarius | reverse complement strand
GCCAACGGGCTGATCCGGCCCGCGAGGACTCGTACGCCCCGCGCCGCACCATCTCCCTTTGACAGGCCGATTAAATAAACTGTCTGCACTTAACATTTATAAAACTTATATCAATATAAAGATTGAAAAATACCCTAAAAGTTTTATTTGTGCCATGTTTTCATAACTTGTCTCATATTAATAAAAAATAGCTAACCATGTAATTATTGTAATAGAAAAGTTAAAATTTTAACATTAAATTTAAAAATACACGGTAAATAATTGTTTTATAGCTTAAACGCAAAGAACATTTTTGATAGAGAATATTATATAAGGATTACAATAACGAAATAAAAATTACTCTATCGCTTTTTATCTCTTAGATATTGACAAAATAAAAAATCTTTCAAAAGTGAACTTTAAGGGGGGTAGGGGGGGAAGGAAGAGGGGGAGGGGCGGGGACTTTTGTGTAAATACTCCTCTTATACTATTGTAACACCTGACAAAATTTCAGCTTTTCACTAATTACCTCCTACTAAGGCCTATTTTTTCCCTTTATTGACTGGGCTATTTGGGGTGTCATTAGAAATTGTATACAAGTAAGGTCTTGTTTTCCGCTGCGAGTGGAACGAAGCTGGAGGCTTAGGTATAAACAATTCTACTAATATATTTCGTAAACCCTGGAAGCTATTCAGCCCCTGAGTGTAGGTCAATTCCCAAATACTTGGTTGAAACCTTAAAACATATAAACTTTATTTTTGAAATTCGCTAATTCACGTCAGTGGTTCAGTTTCGTGGTCGAATTATTATTTATATTTTAAAATTATTTTTAAGACGGTCTTATTTGAGAATAGACACCTAACAAAAAAAGGTTATTGTGAAAGGAATATTTTTACAAAAATGTGTATAAAATGACTATAACAGTTGACCATTACAGTTGTTTAGGTGTGTGTTTTAATACACTTTATTTCACACTTATTTTTCTTTAAGTGTTATTTTAAACGGTTAGGTTTTTGACATTCTCTAACTTGTCAGTGAAATTATTTACAGTTGGGAGTTAATTCTAAAGGGATAAGTACCGTATTTGCAGGCTTGTATTTCAGTGGATTTAATCATCTATATTTTGAACGTACCGGTTAATGATTTTGGTTACACATACAAAACAACGTAGCAAACACGAAAAACAAATCACGATCATAAGCTACTGTAAACTAAAGTATTTTGCTTCTTGAGGTAAGCGATGATAGACGTTAGGAATACTTCTACAACTTCCGACCCATACAGAGGGGTGTTGTTTAAGTGTGTATCTGTGTATCTGATATAGCATCTTAGCTCCCAAACGGAAGATCCGATTTTGATTTTTTTTTTTTTTTGAAAGGTGACTTAATCGAGAATGTTCTGAGCTATGATTTAAAAAAAATCTGTTCAGCCGTTTTTCGTGTCGAGGGTTTTAATAATTATTTGGCATGAGTCTTCTCACTCAATAAGTAATGCAAACAGCTTTATTGTTGTATGCTGTAGCTAGCTGTACTTGCACTTACACAATACTCAGTGGTTGCGTTAGCGATTTTTTTAAACAATTTAAGTACGTACGTTTTTTGTATAAAATAAAGTATTTGTGAAATTGCAACAGCTTTTTAACATTCCATTGCAAAAAATATTGCACTTTGAGTTAAATTTTAATGTTTGCAAATGGTAAAACGTGACGCTTTAATAATAATTGTCGAAATAAGAGTTTCTAAACCTTTCTGCGCTCCTAGCGACTAAACGGTGCTTAAAAAAAAACACCAAAAATAAAAAGTCTTTAATTGCACATAAAACCCAAATTCGTTATACAAATAAGGGTTTTCATAAGAAATTTCGAAAAATTTCTAATTTTTTAACTACATATTTTTTATTTTTCAAAAAACAAGGAAAGGTTCCCCATTTTAGTTTGCTCTCAAATAACACTTTCTGAGATCCCAATGGTGGCCTCCTCGAGTTGATCACTCTGTATATACCATTTTTAATGACACCACAAAACGTATTCTGGGGACCATTATCAGTGCTCATTGACCAATTTCCTACCTTAGGTCTCACCATAAGAGTATCTGCAACCGCTCTTACCTATGGAAATTCGTTAAAAACATAGACTAATCATTCCAGATACAATGTACTTATGTTAGTAACTTGGGTACGTTAAATAAAAAACAATAAACCTTAGATTAAGCGCATCAAGCCTCTTTTAAATACTAGTAGTTCTGTGAACAGTAGACCTCGCTCGTTGAAATAACAAATATGGTTTTGAGCTTAGGTTAAAAATAGTGTGCCAGTAAGGAAGTAAGCACAAGGTTTAGCCAGTGAAACATTATTTACAATTCCCGCGATTCCGGGATTTCTAATTCTCGTTTTTATTTCTTTTCTTGAGCTTTAACTGCTAAAGATGTTCTTTTAGAGGCATTGTGTTTTATTTAGCTTAATAATGCGTAAGATAGCTAAAAATATCGCGTTATAAAGGGACAACATACAATTAAATATTTACATACTTAAATAACTCAAACTTAACAATGTATCATAAGTTAACTTAAGTTCCATATCATATTCCAATATTAGAAATAATGAAAACAAACGATGTTAAAACGTCGTGATAGAGATCTCAACCCATGTACCAACACTTCCCACGGTGTCCTACGGTCATTTTTTGTATGTCCTTTATCGCCGAGAGGATTCATTTGTTCATCTCATTTTGTAATTCAAGTAAAGCTAAGTCAAATACTTTTATGAAATTTACAACGATAATTGACAGGTATAAAGTTCAATTATTTGATTTATCGTCTACACTTTCTTATAATAATATGTAATTTTTGGGCAAATGATAGATTCCTAAATTACTATTTAAAACAGGCCTAGTTTTGGTAGCAGTCTTGTATGTGGTGGCTGCGACCTTGTCGAAGTAACGTACTAAATCATTCGTCAAGATGGAGTCGAGTGATGAGGAACTCCTGTTTGTGCTTTTGTTACGTAAAAGAAGAAGGCGGGCAAGAAAACGAAGAATGTGGATATATATAATTCTTGAGAAGAGGCAAGAAAAGAGAATATATTTTACTTTATTTTATGAACTTTGCGCGCAAGAACCCAAGTTTTCTAACTTCTTCAGGATGTCACTATCATCATTTAAGGAGCTTCTTGGTTATATTAAAGAAGATTTAACTGGGTCTGATACCAAATTCAGACTCGCTATATTACCAGAAGAGAAAATAACACTATAAAATAACAAATAACACTATAATAAAAACAAACAGCCGCAAACCAAGAAAAATATCACAGGTGCTTGAGCAGCTTAAAAAAAGTGAATAGCAGTGGCAAATGTATTATTATACACATACAGGAAGGGTCAGACGACAAAAACAAGATGCTCGCGCATCCCCGAGCACTAGGTCGCAGCCACCTGATGTGAAGTGCCAAGTAGGCCTATATTGCATTGCCAATCTACGAGTTGAGTCGCTGTAATAAAGCACTGTCACAGCCACCGGCCTAGTGTAAAGGGCCCCTATAAGACTCAATGCAATTTTACAGATCAAATGGCTGACGGGTGGTTGTTACGTGGGGGCTGCGACCTAGTGAGAAGGCGGTCTATGGCTTTCAAGAATAAACTATAATTTCTAACTTGACTATTATTGTGATCAGGCTGTATTATGTGGAAGGGGACTTATCTTAGGTTTCTTTTTCAGAATTCATCTTCAGTTCGCGTTTGAAATAATTGGTTTTGAGTAAGTTTGAAGGAAGAAAGTATTCAATCACAAAGAAATAAACAAGCAGTAGATAAACTGGGTGGTATTAAAGAATTGTCGACGTGTGAAACTAATGATTCAGAAAATTAATATCCACTGAGGGAAACCTTGTAACTTTTGGAAACCTTAGTGATTTGTTACATTTATTCCTTTATTTACTTTTGTATTTACATTTAAAAAAATACCGTACTGTGTTGTAATATTACTTTGTGGAATGTAATTGTTTATGAATAACACATTGAGTGTATTTGTTTGTAAAACAATTAATACATTATTATATCACTTTAATTATGTAAATTTAATTGATATACTGTCCAGTATATACACAGTGTATCAATTAAATTTATAAAATTAAAGTGATATAATAGTTTATTTTGTTTGACAAATAAATATACTCATTATGTCTTCATAAACTATTAAATTTCACAAAGTATTAGGCTACTATAATAATACAGTACAGTACTGTAATTTTTAAATTGTCAATTCAAAAGTAAATAGAAGAATAAATGTAACAAATAAATACGGTTTCAAAAAATTACATGGTTTCCAATATAGGTCTGGATATTTTTGAATCATTAGTTGCACGCGTCGACAATTCTTTAATATCACCACCCAGTTTGTACATTTTCTATTTTATATCTTGTTGATTCAAGACTTCCTTCCTTACTCAACCTCATATTTCAAACGCGAAGCGACGATGAAGTTCCGGAATAAGAAACCTAAGATAAAATGTCTCGATTTCCACATAGCCTGATCACAATAACAGTCAAGTTAGAAATGATAGTTTATCCTTGAAAGCCATAGTTACATTATTTTGCATTGTTGTCTTTTTGTGTGAATGATTTTAAATAATTAATATACACAACAATATTCTTTTCACAAAAAAAAACTTTCGTCGTCTTTTCTACCGTTCTTCAGTGCATTTTAACAAATCTAATAACTCTACATTTTATTGAGTTTCTCACGCCATTATGATGTGGTCTGGAAATTGTTCATAAATTTTTCTATAAAGGTGGGTAAAGGTGGCTTCTGAGGGTGCGTGACTTTACGGATCATACTACGCACGGCCGACAACCACGGTCATGACCATTATATGTGCTTAAAGAAAAAGAAAGTGAAAAAAAAACTCTGGTGAATGAAAAACAAGAGTAGGTCCATATATGCTATTTGTATTCTGTATGTCGACAATAAATTATCTCGTTTTTCTTTAATTGAAATACCGCCACCCTTATTTAGTATAGTCTTTATTCGGTTCCATGAGTCGCACGCGTCGTTTTGTTCTAGTGTAATGGAATACCATAGTGTTGGCTCATTTTGATGTAAATAAACAATTTCAAAACTTATATCATTAATCCACTCCATTTTTCATAGTAGCCAAACAAGAAAACTCCAATAGACTCGGCACGGCTGTCAGCGAATTAACAGGTTTTCCATTATAGTCTGTACTGACAGGAATGCTCGCACTGCACATGGTCGCAAAATGACGTTACTGACTGGAGTCGGATCTGACGCACCGCTAAAGCCTCGTCCACACTTGCAGACTGTGTATGCAAACAATCGGCCGACTGTCTGCCGACACAGTTTGTGATTCGAGTCTCCGTCTTGTTTTGCGTCCACACTAGAAAGCCAGTGTTTGACGACATGGTGACTGAGGAGGACCTGGTTTTAGCTTGTGTGTGCTTTATCTTTCTAAATCATGTGGCTGATTTACCAAGGAAGAGGCGATGGTGGACCCGCAAGTTTCTCGAAGAAGGTTCCTATTATGGCTGCAATTTGTTATCTGACTTAATACCATTAAGCTACACAATATTATTACATATGAATTTGTATTTACAAATTTATTAAATCAAAATACACGCATATATGAGTCATTTATTAAAGTTAAAATAGAATTATAAATATTTATTAAAATGGTATTTCGGTTGAAAAAAACTACGGGATGAAAATACGTATTACTAACTCTCAAATTTTTTCGAACTCAAAAATTTTCGAGCTTTTTGGCATCATTGATTTGTTTACAATCAATAATAGTAATAATAATAGATGGCTGTAATGGATTTGATGGAATTAGTTGATGAAATTGAAATTGTAACAAAAATATCCCTTAATATAATAAGTTCAAAAGTTAAACAAACTGCATCTTACCAAAAGCATCAGTTAAATTAAATGTATAAAAAATGGTTTGCTTTTTAAATTATGTAATTGCTATCAGAAGGGCTTCAAACTCACCATTGTATCCTAATTTTATTTTTAAACATTCCGTACCCCAAGGGGGAAAACCCCATTTTTCGAATTGGCCCAAAATGGTAAGTTGCACAGTTGCCATATGATCCTTTCAATGGCCCTGAGTAAAACTACACTTAAACTTATTTCATATTATATATCAAAACTATTCTTACTGCAATCTTTAACATAATTTCGACTTAATGTTATAAACAATTCAAAATGTAAACGTAATTATAAAATACAAAAAATTACACCGTCTCTAAACTGTCACCTGATTTCGAAGTTGGCCATTACATACACGCATGTAAGTTCTGTTCATATAATTTATCTAAATACTAGTAGGCCTAAGCTTCTTGAAAATTTACTGGCAGATTAATTAGATACTCATCAGGGGAAAAAATACAAAAACAACAATCTTTACCCAGGCCTACCTAACTATGCTGTGGGGATTTTTAAATCAGTGCAATTATAAGGATTAACTATAGTGTAATAACTTTTAACAAAAATACTAAATTAAATGTGCCTACTCACGTTGAACATGTATAGGTATTTTAAACTGTTATATAACTAATGTATCATATATAATATGTTTTGAGGTCGTTGAAAATTTATATTTTTTACAATCCTGTTTGTTTACTTTGATCTTTAGTTTAGAAACTGTTTAGGCCTTCAAACATGAAACTATATATATTATAAAAAGGGTCTATGTCTTTATGGATATTCAACAATGTAAATGCACAGAGCCAGAAATTAAATATTAAGCCGGTTCTACACGATGCTATATGAACACCTTCCAACGTTGGACGTTTGATGGTTCGTCACACATCTTGTGGCCGATGTTCAAACCTAAGAGCGTCCAATAAAGAGCGTCGAACGATCGTATTTGACCATGTTCCGGCCGATGTCGGTATTATTTCGACTCAACGGCTACACGAGTCTGCTGCCGACCGTATCTAAAATTTTAAAGCGCCTTTTCCTTTCCAGGTTGCAGCCATATCTAGAGGATTACATCAGACCAGAGCAGTTCGGCTTCCGACGCGGTCATTTCACCAAGCTCCAACTCGTTCGAGTTATCAATCAGCTGGTTGAGTTATCTTGGCCTCTGTTGCAGTGTTACTGGATGTCAGTAAGGCGTTTGACAAGGTATGGTACGAAGGCCTCCTAAAATGTTGAGCGAATCTTCTGTACCGGAGGCTGCTGTACATTTGATTCGCTCTTACCTCTCAGGCAGATCCTTCAAGACATTCGTAGAAGGCGAACTCTCCACTCTTGCTGGTGTTTCCCAAGGCAGTGTCCTGGTAATAGTACTGTGTCTGGTATACACTAACGACTTTCCGACTATTCTAGGTGTGACACTCTCGCTGTATGCTGATTATGCGTTTCTACACTGTAGTAGTGCCAATCCGGCTTACGCAACAAAGGCCATGCAGAGACAACTAGACGCGCTGTACTCGTGGCTGCAGAAATTGCGCATTAAGATAAATGCGGATAAATCTGATTCCGTTAGTTTCAGAAAAAAGCGTAGAATGCCACTCAGACTCCCTCATGCCGTGGAACTAGATGGGGTGGCTATCCCTTGGAAGCCTACTGTCAAGTATTTCGGCATAACGCTGGACAGTCGGCTCAACTTCAGGCGACACGTACAGAATAAGGCCACCGAAGGAAAGCCAATCCAGGGCTTCCTCTCACTCTTGTTGGCAAGGAGTAGCCCCTTACCAGTAAAAGCTAAATTAACAATTTGCCTGTTGATAGTGCGTTCAGTGCTGATGTACGCGTCTACCGCTTGGTGGGCGTTTGCCAGCAAATCCAGCAGGTAAAAATAGGATAGACAGCAGCTCTTCGCAGACTCACGCAACAGCGATGGTACGTGAGAAACTCCACCATTCTAGCGTCAGTCGGTATTCCTACCCTAGATGTTTTCGCCAAACAATGTGCTACCAAACCGTTTCAGGATGCACGAGACTTATATAGCCGAGATCTGCAGGAGACTTGACATTCCGGAAGATGGTAGGTCTCGGCCTCCCGTTATCCTGGACGACCCGCCATAGGTTCATCATGCCGCGACGTCACCACGATCGACGCATTGCTTTCAGATTGCTGCTTGCAGCCATTAGGGAATTCCCTAGATGCTGCTAACGCTCCCCCCAGTGAGAACGAGAAGTGTCTCTGTCCGTTTACGGTACTAGAGTGTGTATCTTGCCCTTCAGGAGAAGTCGGCACATCACTCTTGAGCCTGTGTTTGGTTCAGAGTGACTTCCACGTGGGCGGAGGGAGGTGGTTTAGTGGGTAGTTGGTCCTGGAGGACCGAGTCCCACAGTACCTTCTCTAACGAGAAGTCTGAACAAGAGAATTCCACCGCCTAAGAAAAAAAAAGACTTGTTCATATGAAGCACTATTTACTCTCCATTCCCGCCAACGACCCAACTTGTTTAGGTTTATCTTTGTGTTTAGTTTTTAATCAGTAATATTAATCATTTACATTTTTACTTGCAATAAGGATACAATTTATATTTCATACTAGTAAGTTTCAGTGGAAAATCACAGGCAGATTAATTAGGTAATTAAATGTTTAAATATAAAAAAATACTATTTAAAAACAAATTTTATCAAGGCCTACCCTAAGTATGATAAGGAGATTTTTAACTCGATAAATGTGTACAACTAAAATAAATAATTATTATAGACTATTATCCTCGTCCATTTTTGCAAATGGTCAAACGTTTGTAACAAAATGTTTTCTAAAGTATTGTATCAAACATTCGATTCACTGTGTAGCAGGAACGTTCGGTCCAACGTTAGAGCTATCGTTCGTAGCATCATGTAGAACCGGCTTAAGAAGTATGGTCATATAGTGCCTAATACAAGGTAAATAAATGATTAAAGCGCATACGCATGGTTGTATTGGTAGATTTATTCATCTTAGTTAGTAGGAGTAAAGAAATTTTTTTTTTAAAGATTCCGCTTAAAGGTTTGGAGCATTTGTTTTGATCAAAGTTGTTAACATAACCTTAATATACAGGGTGAGTTTTTTGTCCTGGCACACCTGGATATAATTTAAACAGCCTGAGATATCAATGTGAGACTTTCACAAACAGCCGAAGGTGAACATTTTGAACACCCGCTACATTAAAACACACAACTGTTTTAAGAATTTATTTTATTATATTAAATATAATTTTCCTCTGTTAAATGAACCTTTCCATTCTTTCCATGATGTCTGCATTAAATAAAGAGTTGAAAAATTATTTTTTTAATAATTTTGGGAAGTACTTTGCCTGTATTTTGGAATGGCTGTAGTTTTTGATAGGGGCAACATAGAGACCTCTAGTTAGCGCCATTTGATTTCTTTCTTTTTTATGCCCTTTAAAATACACGTCACGTGATGGGGGTTTGAATTTGAACATTTAAAGTTGCCCCCTTTTACCCCATCTTTAGAATAGGGGGGCAAAATGTTTAATCACCTGAAAAAATAAAAGAAATGTTATAATAGGTATGGTGAAATGCTCACATTGATATCTCAGGCCGTTTAAATTATATCCAGGTGTGCCAGGACATAAAACTCACCCTGTTTATTGTAATCTTGAAGTATTATGGTAATAAGATGTATCAATGTGTATTATTTTTTCTAAAAAAACAACACAAAACTTAACACAAAAGATGTAAACATTACCTGAAAATGGTTTAAGTAGTTGTTGAAGTAGCCTATTAGCTGATAGTAAAAACATATCCTCAGTAAAATGTCAGCTGATTTCAAAGTTGGCTATTATTTACACGCATTTAAGTTACATTGTTCTGCTCATCTATTTTATCAAAATACTAGCTGACCCGGCAATGCTTTGCTATTGCTTAATTTGAAACTTTGAAAGCCTGTAATTCGTATCCCTTAGGGCCGATGTAAATTACAATGGGATTCTGCTCATTGTTTGATTTACCTAACCTAAAATTATATTCAGTTTTTGATCCAAATCAGTTGTTGATCAAAATCAGCTGTTGATCAAAATCAGCTGTTTTAAGCTTTTCATACGAACAGCTGTTTCTGATAAAATCAAAAGAAATATTTCTTCTTCTTCCTTAAGATTGACCTTCCA
The DNA here is from genome assembly GCA_018207615.1 of Philaenus spumarius. NCBI lineage: Eukaryota > Metazoa > Arthropoda > Insecta > Hemiptera > Aphrophoridae > Philaenus > Philaenus spumarius. The sequence goes on along the minus strand of JAGFPH010000292.1, from coordinate 38,030 downwards.
TAAGATTAACATTGAAACTTTGAGGGCCACTGGGGCGTAGCCCTAGTGTCCCAGGACTTTGGTAAATGGCCTAAAACCTTCCCAGGGTTAACCTGTGTTACTATGCAAAATTTCAAAGCAATCGGATGGACGGTTTGGTAACGCATAAAGGACAAACATACAGACAAACGTACAAACATACATTGAATTTTATATATATAGACTAGAGGGTTTCACCCTCCGACCCTGCTCGCTTAGCTCACTAACCACCACGGTGACTCACGACGTAGACAATGAAAATAGATTGTTATATACTGTGTTATTTTCACAGAAATTATAATTGATTAATAATAATGACTGATTATGCTAATTAATAATGATTGGGTTAGCGTTGACCCATAATGTAAGACAGAGATCGCAATAGACACGCGCCATCCCTAATAATTTGAATTACGGCGAAGCATGCGTTATAATTCCACTATTATTATATAATCAATAGTCAACATTTCAAACAAATTTTGATATTACCAACTAAAGCAAACAATATAATATGTAACCTAGATGTTTGAATTACAATACATTAAGTCTTTGTTTTGTTTGTGTTTGTTTTACCTCTTCTAAAACAATTTTTTTTGTGAAGAATAATTACCTGATTATACGTTTGTCAAGTTAGTTGCTATGATAATAAATGCAAATGCTTTCAAGAAACTCGTTTTGGTTCAGTGTAGGCCTAACCTAAAATTGTTTCCATTTTTTGATAAAAATCATCAGTTTTATTTATAGTATGTAGCAACAGATGTTTGAAGAATACAGAATTATAATATAGTAAGCCTTTTTAGCGAATTTCCATAGAAAAATGAGCTATGCAGTGGCCCTTATTATAAGACCTAAGGTCGGGAGTAGCAAATGAGCACCGATCCCTGAACCTGTTTTGGGGTGTCATTAAAAATCATATATACATATATTATATATATATATGTATATATGTGTTCGCACTCTAGCGGACGCATTTTAAGTCCGATTTGGTCCAAATTTGGTCCACATGTTGGTTGTCTATGTCGCTCAGACGAGTTCGTTAGCCAAAAAATCCAGCAACCGGAAGTACGTTTTTTGACGGAAGTAAATTTTTTTGAGATTTTTTACTACGAGAATGAAATATATTTGAAAGATTTTCTAAAAATATAAATGTAGGATGTTATTCTGCACGTTTTGTTTTTTACGCGACCTTATAGCTCGCTTGGTTCCCCCAAAATCGATCAAAACGTAAAATACCATAAAAGTACCCGGTTCGAAGCCAAGTGGTGCAAACTCGCGAGAACACTAGGCGCAAACAAATTCTACTAATATATTGGGTACACACAGACAGTGTTGTTCAACGCCTTCGTGAGTAGAACTATTTCCCAAATTGTTGGTTGAAACCTTAAAACATAGGCATATAAACTTAATTTTTGAAATTTGCTCAACTCACGTCAACAGTCCAGCTGCGTGGTCGAATTATTTCTTGTTTTTTTTGTTCGTGTTTGCTCTTATTTTATTAACCTAATCGAAAAAAAGTTTTGGTTTTGAAGAATAATTAACAAATTCTAAATCTGCTAAGTTGGTTCCTACTAATGAAGTTAAATGCATTCAACAAACCTGTGTTGGTTGAGTATAGGCCTAACCTAAAATTGAGTTGCTAAGCCTTTTTTCTGAATCACCTGTTTTCTCTGTAAAAGGAATGGGGGTGAACACGTCGTATTTTCACCTTTTTTAATCTTTAAAATAAAAGCCTTTCTTATTGAATGTACTTTCATGTCATTTTTGTATCTAAAGTAGATTTTGCTGAACGTTGATTATGAATAAGTCAGTCAGTCAGAACTTCTTCTTTTATTATACAGAATTACTATATTTATTGCCATGGTTGCACAGTTTTATATTGAACACCTTGAAAAAATAATTTTTAGTTAATGCGTGTCCTGAAATTGCAAGGAAAATAATTTCGGAACAGCATAAATAACTACAGATGAAACATTATGACGTTTATTTAGCAGGTTTACTCTGATTAATTGCTTTGACAAAGCTTAGATTTGTGGATAAGCTAAGTTATGATGTTGTAGTTGCTTTTAGTTAGATTAATTCCACACAAAATGGCGACAGTATGCTGTTCACCGCATACAATTGGATCAGTTTAATACGGTGAAGGGAAAAGAGATGTTTTTCGAGACTGAAAAATGCTTGATATTTACCCTCTCACTCTACTCTACACAAGTATTGATCTACTCTCCGTTAATTCTGATTTTTATAATGTGACCGGGGTTTAGTGAATCAAGTCACATTATAACTAAACCCTGGTAGTCAGAGCCAACAGCAAGGGAATGAGATTTGCCCCGCTAAAGCCTCATAGAAAGAAAGAGCCCCAAAATGATAATAAAAATAAGGTTCAACAGTTACCATTTCATCCGACATTAGGTTACTGTCAGCAAACGCTTTAAATGAAAGCTCTGTATCTTACCTTACAAATGTAGAGCTGATTTTGGTGAAACACATGTTGATAGAGTTGTGCTAGTCAACAAAAAACCTGCTTTAAAGTTCTTGGTGTAAAACATTGCCACTTCTTTAAGGTTATTTCAAAAGTATGGCTTACGAGATGGCTTATCCAAACATAGAAATAGCATTGCCAGTACCCTCTTGCGAGAATTGTTTCTTAGCTTGAAGATGGTAAAAAGTACGGTCGAGAATGGTTGAAAGAACAAGTTTAGCTATATTGTCGATGGAATATGACAGGCATACTCAATGAGACTGCTTAGCTCAAAGCAAGGATATTTAAAGGAAAATTATAATTTAAACACAATTTCTGGGAAAATATATTTTCCATTAATAGTCAGAACAAATTATTCGTATCTTTTCAATAAAATTCTTACAGATCATTATTTATCATTTATTTGATATGATTATAATTCAAATTCAACTTATATGTTCTCAATTTTTAATTAAATACCCCTAAACTTTTCTCAAGTTTTAGTATCAATGTTTTAAAAATACATTTTTGTACACAATATTTTTCATTCATATATACTTTATTAAAGTATTTTTTACAAAACTAGATAATTTTTACTTATAAAATATAAAGTTTGCTAAATCTGTGTAGAATAAAAATCGCGTTAAGGTAGTTGCCGGAGGGCTTTATAAAGGTAATATTTTTTTTAAATGTTGCTTGAATTGGCACTGGTTTGACACTTTTGCCATTAGCTCAGGATTATAACTCCTCTAAAAGGGATTCTTTACATAAGCCCAGCAACCTTTTGCGAACATATTATACAAATAAATTCAATTATGCAGCTCAACCATTAACGTGAGTTGAGGAGCGAACTTCCAAGATTAAGATTATATGTTTTAGGGCTTCAACCAACTATTTGGGAATTGGTCTTCTCACGAACGCACTGAATAGCTGCCCGATTTGGCGAAATATATAAATAGAATTTGTTTCCACATCGGCCTAGAGCCAACGCTTTCTCGTTCCTTCGTTATGATCGCCGCGGAAAAAATCGCTTTGAGAGTTTGCACCTCGAACTTGGGCCTCGGATTATGAATAGCTTCGCGATTTTACGTCCCGGCCGTCGGTCGGCCTTGGATCAGAAGATGTCCCCAAGGTAAAATCCCTCATTTGATCGATTCTGTGGGAAATTTTTTGTTTGTTTAGATAAAACCCCCAAAAAGTTCCATTCTAGTACGAAGAACGAAAAGTATAAACAAAATTAGCACTTTCGGTCAAAATCGTGCTTCCTGTTGTTTGATTTTTGTCTAACGAACTAGTTCGAGCGACTTAGAACAACGTGTGTACCAAATTTTGACCAAATCAGAAGTAAAGTGCCGCTGTTAGAGTGCGAATACACAAACAAACACACCCACACACACACAGTCATATGTATGTATATACAATTTTTAAAAAACACCCAAAAACTTCTCTTTTTCATGGGGACCATGATCGGCTCATTGACCACTCCCAACCTTAGGTTTCAATATACGAGTCACTTCGCTCTGATGAGTAGTTGGTGGGTGGCTGCACCTATTGTGTAATAGAGTATCGTAATTCAGTATTTTGTTTGTTTCTGCAGTGCATTACTTTGCAATAGCTCATATTTTCTATGGTAATTCGCTAATATATGTAATATAGGTTACTTTTAATGCTATCAGAACATATATAGGCCTACAGCCTTGGCGTTCTAATTAATGCAAATATAACTTCCACCTAAAAAAGTTGGATTTTGAGGTAAACCATAAACATTAAACTTATGGTTTAGCTAGTTGGATCTCTTGTCAGGTTTAATTACTGTCTGGTTTAATTATCAGGCGGCGGGGTAGTGTGTATTTCACATAGAAAGACAGATGTGTATTAAATATACCAATTAGTTTTTGCTGAGAATATCCATTTAAAACTATATTTATTGATTCTGTGAATCTGTAAATTATCGTGAAATAATTTGGTGTTAACGCTACCAGAATATACTATTATTTAATTATAACGGTATTAAACAAATTGAAAACAAATTGCAAAGTTTAATAAATAAAATGTTGTCCAGTTTAAATCATTGGACAACATTTTATTTTGAAATTGATAAAATGTAATTATTTATTTTACGTGACAAATACAGTTATTGTTTTTTTATTTAGTATATACGGTCCTATCAAATGTAATAATTTTCTAGAGTTTCCAGTGGATAATTTAGAACTACATATTCATAAACCAAACCTTACCAGTTCAGTTCTAGACATTGTAATTCTAACAAAACAATTAAAGTTGAATGTAAACAATTATTTTTGAGAACGAGACGACAAATGAAGAAAGTAGATTCGTCTCCTCCTTCAAAACAACTATGATTGCGCCACACCCAAGTTTAGTTTTAATGACAAACCTAGATACATGTTGGTTGATTAAAAACAATTAGAAATAAAGTACAGAGGATTTTAACTGTGTGTTTCCTTTGTGAAAATAAACTTGAATTAAGGCGCTAGGTAAATTTTAAGTGTATATGTTTATATTTTTAAGAAAGTCCACCTTTAAATAATCACAATAAAAACGACTTTGTTTATGACATTAATTTAAGAAAAATCTGTTTCTTTTTGCATTGTGAATCCACGTAATGGTTGTTTTTATTCAGATTTGGTTGAAATTGAACTCTTGGAATGCAAACATAAACAAAGTATAATGTACACCGATTATTTACTTAAAAAAAAAATTAATTATATAATTACTTAATGTTTGCATTTGGACGAAAAAAGTTTAATGTCTGTTTAAAAAAAAATAACTTAATCTAATTATTGAAGTTCAGCATCATAAACACATTTCGTTCTCTGAGCTTTTGTTGGTTAAACATATATTTAAACTATAGTTCCAGTATTTTGAAAGACATTCGAACAGGATTTTATTGTTGTATGTTTTAAGGAACGTTAATGCAACTTTATCATATTAAGAAGCCTATTTAGTTTAGGTATGTATTTTACATCCATCGCAAATTTCCCTTTTCTCAATCTCAAGGGACGCAAAGATCCAGCAATGCAATAACTTATTCACGTGCCTCGGAAAGTCTGCCATTTCAGTTCATTGTTATAGTAAGCGTATACAACTCAGACACGTCAAGAATTAAATTGAGTTAAAGTTTATATATGGCTTAAAGTATGAAAACATAAACAATGTCACTGTCAGTTGATGCACAGATGAAGTTTTATGAATGTTGCTCAAGACCTAGTACTACATTATGCATTTTAAATAATTGAGAACAGTTTAGTTATGAAATGGTCGACAGTTTCAATTAAATACATAAAATATCAAGTGATAGTGACTGTACTTATTGTTATGAGTAGTAGAGGTAAAATATACAATAAAAATACAAATCTTGTACTTTTCCAAACTGGCGTAAGTTGAACTTATTTACATATGATTTAAATATTTTGGTTTTATTTTAGTAAGTAACTTTATTCCTTGATATTTTTACCTATACAGGGTGATGGTTTGAAAACTTAGTACCTCTATTATTTAAAAACGAAAAGAAATATACAAAATCTGATCTCGGGATAGTTGTTCGCGTCAGGGGGAATCTTAGAAAACATATTTACAAAATCTCAAAAAAACCTTCCCACTTCTACTACCATATCTCAAAAATTTGTAATGGATAAATATAACTTGTGCTACATTAAATTAAAGCCCTTTAAAAAACATGAATTTCTTTGGCAGTAAAATAAAAATAGGTTTTTCAAAAAATCACCTTGTAAATATTGTATTTAATTTTTAACAATGCAATTTTGTACCTTCAAAGTATTATTTTATAAGAAGAAAAGAGTTCAATAATAACAAATTATATTTCAGAAATACATACATTTTTAGTAGCTTTACTGATTTACTATGGTTTGTTCCATAACCATTGCTTTAACCGATTAGCATTTATGTTGCTTCGGTTTAGAGTAAAATTCATAATTAGCTATGGCGGCTGAAGAGCTGGTGGAAAGGTTTAATTGTTTGATTTTATTTTGTCCACTAACACTTTATGAAAAGTAAATATACTACTGTTACTCTCTGTTGAACATTTAAAACAATTAAACTAAAAGTGAACACTAACAAGACAATTACTACATCGTCTATTACTTCATTAGTACTTGATCGTAAACGTAATTCGATCTTTGTATAAATTCCATTGCATTAAAATTTGTATTAAATTATTTATTGTCTGTAATCTTTATAAACGCACAATGAGCTCGGGAAAAGAGGTGCATTCAACTTTATGCCTCACTTACTGTACTTATGAAACCTGTTTTTATATGTTGTATGCTGTCGTTAAAATATAAATGTAGTAAAATAATAACAAGTGAAGCTAATATAAGCGTGTTAAAAATGCTATTTAGGTTCACAATATTAATTAATTTTAGCATTTGTATGAATAATAATAATAATTATGTAATTTTCATTGTTCAGATTTCATGATATATTGTTTTTACAATGCAGAAAGAAACGGATTTTTTTTTTTTAGAATGAATGCATGGTCTCCTCTTCTGAGGATATGAAAAACAACGGTAAAACACATAGAACACGAAAATAAATTCTGAACTATAGTGATACAAGCAATAGTTTGGAAAATTTAATGTATGTAATAATTTTATGTTTTACATTTCCTTCCTTTTAAAATGTATTTATAATTTCTTTTTTGTTTATTTAGGTTGTTTTATAAATGAAATTTCTTGTAGAATAATACTATTTACATGCTGTGTTAGATTACAAAGGTTGAAGAGCACTGAGGCGACAAATTCACAATGACTGAATGAAACCCCGAACCACAAATAGAAGGAACAAAAATCAAATAACAGAACAATTTAATGAAAATGTATTGTACTACCCTAATGGAGAAAAGTGGGAAAGACGGAGTATACCCTAGACTAGTTTAGTTCAGTAGTGTTAAAAGCCCTCTGAGGATGATGACTATGTCATTGAAATGTGTGCATAATGACTTTTCATTAAATGGTTCTGTCATTGTTTTTTGTTCCTTCTATTTGTGCTTCGGGGTTTCATTCAATCATTGTGGACTGTGTTAGACATTAAATAAAAAACATGACATTTTTGAGTTTATTTATTGAACAATATGAATTTTCTTCAATACGTCTTTCTTTTATTTCCTAATAATTATGCAAAGTGTCTGAATGTAAAGTGCGAATCTATAAAGCAAGTTATTATCCAATACACTTAACGGCAACTTCCCCTCCATTTTAGACAGAGATTTATAAATACGTATTTCACATTTTTCATTTACAGTAGTACTTTTGTTTTGTTTGCTTTTTATTTATTTTATTTGCAATGGATAGACATAATGACGAGTATAAAAATGTGAATTGTAAGTTGAAAAAAATCAAAAATGCTATATCATCAATGATAATTTTGCATTTTTTTGGTAGTATTTACTCAAACGATGCTAATTAAATATAAGCTAAGTACTGGCCAACTAAGATAAGCTTACAATTACTATTTCAATACTAAAAGATTAATTAATAATTGTATACATATGTATATATTATATAGTTTCTATTATAACCGGCTATATGCTAGTTTTAACTATAGGCCTACGTATCTTATTTTGTGAGTATAACCTATACTATTACGTTTTGTTCTGTATATCTCATATATTTATATTTTAGAAGAATCCTATCAAAGTAGTGTTAATCCTACCTGGTTTTTGCTATAAACAAGTGTCTTACATGCAAAGTAATTTAATATTTATTTAGTTTTACCATTTATTATTTCCTCAGAATTCCAATTGTATTACTGAGCTATGTTTCAACTGCAGAACAGTGAATTGTTTTGGTTGCTGACGCATTGTTAGGATGACTTCCTATATAACATAAGCTAGATATTTATGCATTACATTAGCCTGCACATTGGTTCCCCAGACCTCGTCATCGCTATATACAGGTGGAAAAATTATCAACTTGAAGCTTTAATTTAAAACGATTTATCAGTAAATCGGGTACGAAGAAACAGTTTAAAATATCTTTACCATTAAGTTTTAGATACAGGTTGTACCAAAAACTTTATCACCTTCAATTTTAAACACTCTAAAACTTTATCTCGACCAAAAGACACTAATTGTAAATGGTGATAGTGTTGTACATAAAATAAAAGTATTTTAAAGCTGAGATCCTATACAAAGATTGAGATCCTAAATAAAGATTATTATTATACATTGAGAGCTTATTTTCAAGTAAGGTAGTTCTATTCATTTAAAAAATTTCTAACAACGTAATTTTCAAATTACATGGCGTGGTAATCTATTTATATATAAAAGCGAAATACCACTCACTCACTCATCACGATTTCTCAAAAACTACCTAACGGATTGAAATGAAATTTGGTATGTAGCTTCCTCTAGGGCCATAGGTGCTTACTAAGAAAGGGTTTGAAAAAATTCGAAATTTTAGAGGGGGTTTGGGGGATTAAAGTTATTAAAAAACGATTTCTTCAAAACTACCGAACGGATTGGAATGAAATTTGGTATGTAGCTTCCTCTAGTGCCATAGGCGCTCGCTAAGAAAGGGTTTGAAAAATTCGAAATAAAGGGGGGTTTGGAGTTTGGGGGGAATCATCAAAGTAACTAAAAATCTAGATTTTTCAAAAACTACTGAATGAATTGGAACGAAATTTGGTAAGTAGCTTCCTCTAAGAAAGGGTTAAAAAAATTTGAAATATTAGAGGGGGGGGGGTTTGGGGGTCAAAGTTACTAAATCACGATCATTTGTCGCATTTATTTCACCAAAATAATTATAAAATAGCGAAGCATTGCCGGGTCAGCTAGTAAGATATAAAACACGAATGATTTTATTTCGGGCTGAAATAAAATATATATTTAAAAATGTATTTCATTGGAAATTTTCTTTTAGAAAGACTTTGAAAATCATGATAAACTCAACCTATATTTGATAAAACTCAATTCCCAACATTTTTGAGAATTGTTTGCGAGTCGCATACATTATGGTATCCAAAAGTCAATGAAATATTTGTTCAGATTGTACAGGGTGATTCAGGAAGAAAAGGAGAAACTTTTAGGACGTTTTCTACCAGTGAAAATAAATAAACAAATCATATAAACATATGTTCGGAAATGCTACGTTTTACAGTTATCCACCATTTGTTTAAAATTTGTAAAATAGGTATCTCTAAAACTGCTAACTTAACAAAAAAAAAAAAAAAAAAAAAAAAAAAATTCAGGAAATAAAACATTTAAATTTTAATGACAAACATAATGGTTTGTTTATTATTTCTGTATCTTAAAAAAATAACCTAGTTATTGGCTAAAAACTAAAAACATTTTATCTTGGTAGCTGTCTATAATATCAAACATTACTACAGTACTAAATTATGAGAACAATCATGTTAATAAAGTCCATAATAAATTATTACAAACTTACAAAGAAAATGTTTCTATTAAACCAAAGCAAAACAGAGCTGTAAACAAAAATTGTAAGTCACTTCGAAAATTTATTTTAAAAGTAGGTTAGCAAAAGAAAACAAAGTAAATATACTTTTTTTAGTTTTTAGAAAATTACTATACTATCTTTTAAGTTACAGAAACAACAAAAAATAGTATGTTTATCATTAAAATTGGAAATTTTTGTTCCTCTAATTCTTTTTGTAAAAATAGTGTTTTTGAGATATTTTACATTACAAATTTTAATCATTCTCCATTTTTAAAATATATGAAAAAACGTTTTGGTTTTTTTGTAAATTTGTAAAAGATATGATACCAAATATGTATCCAAAATTTCCGTTCAATATATTTCCTACATCTAAAGATATGCAAACAAAACTAAATGGTTGATATCTGGAAAAATAAGCATTTTAGAACTTATGTTTATATGAACGTTTTTCTTTATTTCCACTAGTAGAACATGCCCTGAAAGTTTCTCCATTTATCCATGAATTAATTACCCTATATAGGCCTAGTATAAGGTTTAGTTACTGGAAAATCGTTATAAGGCAATGCTCACGGATAATGCAATTATATCTTTGCTACACATAACAGTCGGGTATCTTAAGACAACACATGTACCGTATTAAAAGTACAATTGCATCTTGTACCAATAACACATTCTACGAACAGGGAAAGGTAGACACACAATATTTCTTCAAAGTGCGTTGTTATTAAGAGGTACAGTACATCTAACGTAAAATAGAACAACCATTTATAGTTTTAAAATAACGTGTACATTATAGTTTAGCCTCCGATTTTGTAGTTAGTTTAGCTTTACTTCAATGCCAGAGGGTGCGTGACATGTCTACAATTTATGAAATACTTACAATCAACTGACGATATTTAGTTTACATGTTTGTTTCTACTCTCAAAGAAAATATTTATTAAATTTTGTATACAGAAATATATATTTTGTTGATATGGTCAGTTTTTATACTTGTTGAAATGTGATTTATATACCCTATAATGATTAGAGGTTTAGTGAAATTATAAAAATAAATGGTAGCGGGAACTGGCACATACTTTCTCACAAACATATTTAAATTACTAAACAGATTCACTTGACTTCATAACTGTAGGTGGGGTAGGAGAGGTGATTTATTAAAGTAGGAGATTAACTAATAAATATTATTATTATTTTCTAGCGAGAAAACTATTCGATCAATTTCGAACAAATTTGCAACAAACACGTCAATTAGAGCTGTACAGATGCACGAAAAAAGGTTTTGCAAATTTTTGAAAAATAACCCCCTTTATGGCCAAAAAACCCCAAAAATCAGTTATTATTAGCTAAACGAGAATTGTTAGAAAGATGCGGTTTCTCGCACAAGGTAGAATACATAAAAGACTACAAATAAGCCAAATTTTATCAAAATCGTTAGAGCCGTTTTTTTTGTAAAAAAATAATAACTGATTTTTTGCTGGTTTTTTTTGCCAAAAATGGGGTTGTTTTTCAAAACTTTTCAAAACCGTTTTTCGTGCATCTATACCGACCTACTTGACATGTCTGGTGCAAATGTTTTTGAAATCGATCGAATAGTTTTCGTTCTAGCTTTGTATACGTACAGACATACATACAGACAGACATTTTGTAAACAACACTTTTTTGGACCCAGGGGGTCCCAAAACGAATATTCCACAAAAATCTCAAAATCGATTTCTTTTGCGATCACTATACTTTCTCTATACTATAGTTAGTGAGAAAGTAAAAGAACTAACTGAACGAAAACGAATATTTGATTGACTTTGAAAAGACACACACTTAAACATATCACGCTTAAGCAAATTCTATTCACTATTTCAATTTATTATTCTAGAACTTATTATAACAGCACCTGGCGTCTTGTTACTTGGAGCGGAGTTTTCGAAACACCATAAATTGAGTTGTATTATCGAAAGTTTATTGTTGGGTAAATCCAATTACACAAACGTTCCTAAGAAACTCTATTATGTGTGTTGCGGATAACCATAATTTGGTTAATAGCCAGAAGCTTAGTACGTATCTTCCCCTGTAAGTTATATGGCAGAAGATAAGTTTTGTGTTCCAACATACTTTATCTTTATTTTCCATTAACTACGTATTAGTTTCATATATTCAAAACATTTAAAATTAATTGGTTTTGCAGTATTTAATATGGTAAAGCTTGTAGTTATTGCTTTACAATATTCGAAACAATTTAATCTTGAATTCTCAGTCGTGTAGCTACACCAATTCAAGATAAACAAAGCCTATTTCCAAAAAAAATTATTTATGTTTGTGTGTTTAGAATGTTTAGAAATGTTTTATTACATAAATTTCAAACATTATTTGACGTTGTGAAATTTCTTATCAATCAATCAATCTTAAAACACAATTTTTACATAGTGAAAATCTACATAGTATTGACAAAAATATGTAAAACATTAAAGTTTGATGTTTTTGGCTCTTTATCCGTTAAATATATATACATTTTTTAATTGAAGATACAATAAATATACTTTAGTTTAGATTTAAAAACAGGTAACTTTAACCATTGCTTTAGCTTTAACAAAATTAATATGATTTCTAAGTATATATTTCTATCTTTCACTCTCAATTATACTAATAAAAATGTACTTTTAACTTTTGGATTTTCTTGAAACCTTATCTCCGATAATCAACATTATAAAGATACAAGTTTTAATCAATATTACACCTGTCTTAGCTTAAAAATTTATAGGGGTGTATTTATTTCAATAGACACCAACTATCTATTGCGTGTAAAATATGTACTGCATAAATATTAATATGCGTTATAAATTCGAGTTATACTTAATTTAAGAGGATTTTGTAGCTAATAAAAGTTTAGTTATTTTATTTGTTCATGATTGTGGGCATACAACATGGTTGTTTCAAATATTTTACGGATAACTTAACTAAGTTTAAAAACATGATAAAATCGCACTGACAATGATAACACATTATTTTACGAAGGAAAAATCGTTTCTACAAAGAAGGGATGTAAAACATTTTTATCATTGTATAGCTTGCTGAAAATAAAGTTACATTGCTTTTACATAGCTTGATTAGACTCAGTAAATTCGAATAAATTTAGTCTACCTATTCGTATATAGTCGTGTATCAGAAGTAATTAAATTTTTATCTGATAATTAGTTGTGCGTATGCGTTTTACTTAGTGTCAATATTATACTGTTATAATTAATTATTTTGAACTAATCTTAGTTATTTAATTTAGTTTATTAAATTTTAATTTGAAGAGTTTTTGCTTGTATGTACATCGGAGTTTGTTACATTTTAATTTTTGTTATTAACTAACATTAAAATTGTTTTGGTTTTCCGGTTTTCCGAAGAATTGTAAGATTTTTAATGTATTTTTTATGAATGGAAAACAACAAAGGTAGTAGAAAAATAAACATAGTTTTATTTAAGATAAATACGTACAGTAGGCCTACAGATTTAGAATGTGTTCGATAAGGCCTTCTTTTATTTTTTAAATATAATAACATGAGTTCACAAATAAAATGTTACACTTACTTCTAATTTTACAAAACAATAAACTACTTGTGTAATTACTTGATGTAATTTTGAAGTTTTACTGTACTTAAAAGATAATTTTATTTCTACGTAACATGTGTTGACTTCAATCCTCACAAACTTTGACCGAAACAGGACATGAAATTCAATAACTGCAGTACCACTTTCTGCAGATGCAGAGCTTTGCAACACCTTACTCTGCAGTTCATTTAAAAGATCTTTCATCAGAGTTATGACAAAATGTTTTGGACAGATTAAGTGCACAGGTTAAATTACATCTCTATGGATACGTTATGACATAGGACAGCGAGTGTGACAATTTGCGATTTTAGTATAATTAATTACTATCCATGAACTGTTTACATGTTATTGAGTTCCAGATAAAAAATGCATCTTGTATTACATTGCTATTCTATTGCTGCATCCCAACTTAGATGTTTAATGTTTGACACGGTGGATCACGACATTCTTTTATCTCGTTTATATGAGGCTGGGGTTAGAGGTGTAGCATTGCAATGGTTTTGCTCGTACCTAAATGGTAGAATACAACAAACTAAAATAAACGATAGTTACAGCGATATAGGACATGCTCAATATGGTATCCCACAGGGGTCTGTGCTCTCTGGCCCTTTGTTTTTAATATATGTGAATAGCCTATGCAATGGAAAGTTCATGGGTGAACTTGTAGCTTTCGCTGATGATTCCGCTTTGTTTTATAAAGCTGATTCCGATGAACAATTAAAAGCAAAAATGCAGAATGACATATCCGCTTTGCGCTGGTGGTTCACGCAAAATTATATGATCATGAGCCCGAAGACAAAATATATAATTTTCAGTATTGCCAGAAGTTCCTTCTTTGCTGAGCCCTTAAAGTATCACAGTATAAATTGTAACTCAAATAAATGCACGTGTCTTTCTATAGAACAGGTTGATAATATCAAATACTTAGGATTGTTTGTTGACACAAGGTTGACATGGAAAACACATATAAGTTACTTAAAGAATAAATTGATAAAGTGCATTCGCGTTTTTTATATGTTAAAATATCTATGCAATAGGAATATTTTAAAGACTTTTTACTATGCTCTGGTGAGCTCAAAGTTAGAGTACGGTATATCAGTTTTGTTAGGAGCGTATTATACTACAGTAAAACCCATTATAACTTTACAAAAGTATTTCATACGGATTGTTTCAAACAAGCAGAAAAATGAGCACACCCCCTTTTTCAAACTTTGAATATTTTACCATTGATGAGTTTATATATTTATAAGGTTTTGGAAATTTTCTTTGACAGGAGTGTGAACAATAATAGTAGCTTGACATCAAGGAGTAAAGAATTAAGAAATAAATTTAATGTCAATGTACCGAAACCAAACCTTTCAGTATTTATGAAATTCTATACATATTTAGCACCAAAGTTTTTTAATTATTTACCGGAAAATATTTAGATTTGGAAATAAATTTAGATTTATAATATTATTGAGGAATCATTTAACTGAAGTTAAAAACATTGATTTCTTTTTTAATGTTGGTTATTGAGAGTGTAAAAGGAATGAATGAGTGATATTGAGCGTGTATGAATGAATGACAGGTTAGTAATGTAAGTTAATATGTAGTTTTTGTTTAGAATGGTATTTTTGTTAAGTTTTATTGCAAAAATGTATTGCATTGCTTATGCAATGTAATCAAATGTAGAAGCCGATTTTTGAGTTAGTTATTCTAGACTCTGCTTAATTGTGATTGTTATTGTGATTGGTCCGGCTGCATTTCTCTCTGCGATTTCTCGCTTAAATAGTAATTAAATTATAAATATTTTTTTTGTTTTTCTTCATTTTTTATTCTTAGTTCTTTTGTGTTATATTTTTGTTGTTTTGTTGCCCCTTGCAGGTGTTATATACCTCGGGGATTTATTGCTTCTCATTTGAAACTAATTAGAACCTATTATATTTTGAACAGTAAAGTACAGTATGTATACTTATTTTTATTTGATAGAATATGTAGTGTGTTTAGTTTATATATTTTTTATACTGTTGATTTTGTAAAGAAGCGATGAATAAAACGTACTTACTACTACTAAAAAAAATTAAGGATAATATTTCAATTAGCTTCGTATTTGGAATAGTTACTCACCATGAGTAACACATGTACATATTTACTGATTCTTACACCAGTTAATTTACTATTTCATTTAACACCTTTTCTCTGATTCAATAACAAATTAGTATTTAAAATACCTAATTTATTTAAAAATTAGTTTTTCAATTAGCAATTCAATATTACAACTGCTCTACAACTTGTTTTCTAATCATGTTAAAACTTCAATCGGGTGATTGGTACAACATATAGATTCAAATGTTGTAGAGTGAATACTTCTTTTAGAAAACCTTTTAAAATAATTTTGTACATTTAAAGACAACATTTTTAAATTAAGTTTAGTTTGAGATATTTACTTTGATATAAAGATGTAAAAGTATCTCCTCATTTCTAATAGAATAAACACAATCAATCAAAGTATATAAAAATGATTTTAGTTTAGAAATTTTAAACGTGAGTTTTATTAAAAATTGTTAAAGTATACTAACAATTTTGTAATAATACCGCAAATTTTTCAAATCATAGGTAATAAAAGATTGTACACTTATAAGACAAGTGCACAATTTTTTTATATATAATATTGGGTACGATTTTATAAGAGGGTACGATTGTATATATAAATATCGTAAGAATAACTTCATATCACTTGATTGGGGCAGCAGTTCAATTATATACAATTAGAAAATGACTTCACCGATGTAAATGACAAATATTGCGTTATTGCATGTCCGATTTAAAAAAAAAATTGGGTGTGCGTCGGACCACACGGTGGAAGTTATACTTCTTTGGCCATTCTCATACACCCACTCACGCACACAAACAGACAGGATATATAAATGAAATATAAGACATTTTTCAATATTATTCAATATATTTATCTTCAATATATTATACGTGACTTCATTATTATATTATACACCTATATTATCATTATCAGTAATTATATATTGTGGATTCGGTGACCCTACTGTCGATTAATCGATAGTTCTTAAAAATTTGTTCTTACTTTTCAGCGTGACGCGGTTTCTCGACCAACATCCCATCCCAAAGTGTTTATCGGGCGCAAAGAAGTATAACTTCCGATAGTTCTTAAAAATTTGTTCTTAATTTTCAGCGTGACGCGGTTTCTCGACCAACATCCCATCCCAAAGTGTCTAACGGGCGCAAAGAAGTATAACTTCAAAAAAAATAATAAATAATTTTGTATTTATAATAAAATCATACAACCTAAATAAAATATTATGTGTAATTATATTGTTTAGTCTAATATTTTGTTTAGGAAATGTTTAATAGTTTTTTTATGCATACGTATTTGATTGTGTCTAGAGTCTGTTATTTAGTAGGCCTACCCATCTCGAATATTTATGTTGTGTCCAATAAAACGAGAGTATGAGATCCTACATTGTATTTTGTGTGACTTTAATTACTCTACAGTACTCGGAGGCTCGGAGGATAAAGCAAAATATAACGATACCTAATTTACAAAAATATTTTAGGCTTTTTAGCTTGGAGTAAATATAGATACACATAGTCTTAAAAATACACTCAAGCAGGTAAAAATTATGACTTTGTTTTTTAAACTAGTTAATAGATATTGAGAGTAACCAAATCGAAAAAATGTTCAGACATTAATACATTAATCTAGTATTTACAATAAATATCTCTTGAAAATATTCTTATCTTAATAATGCTGGTTTTATATTGTTCGACCTCATTTTTATATTATATAGGTACATAAAAAGTTTATCTCATAAAAATAATAAATCTAGTTGTAGAATATAATAAAATTAACAATTGTTCAAAGCGATATATATTCCAATAAAATAAATATCGAGTTTCACTACATCTCAATTTGTTCTCCAACTCAAATATTAAATAACATTGTTCTCAGATATTAAATAACATATAACAATTAACAGTTCTTTAGTTGGTTATATTAACGTTTATTTTTATTACAAATCAAAGTTCATCGTTATACAGATTCACAACTAAAGAAGATTCATCTAAAGTATATAATGTAAGGTTTTGATATACAAAATCATCTAAAGTTGTTGTGAAAATAATATCATTCAAATGTTAGCTATAATAAAACTATCGTGTTTCTCTTTAGCTTGTAATTTTTAATCAATAAATAATAAATCCTCATAAGTTTGCAATGTTAATTACTTTGCTCTAGCTTTGTTGGTAACTTTCATCGTTGAAATGAAATCGAATTTATTATGTTACTACAGTGATTAAAATATTTCCTTTAGCGAGTAGTTTTAAACAATTATTAATTTGTCTGTAAAACGTGAGCAATTAAAATATTTATGGCTTTTATAAAATTTATGACACACAGTCGTGTGCGGTTTAATTATATTTACCACTGAACAACTTATCAGTTTATAAATTAAGTTAAAGAAAATTGTTTTTTCCATGCTCACACTCTTTCTTTAGCCACATTAAAAATATTAAAAAAAAAATACTTTGCACTGCTACATAATACTTGCACGCATCATTTCATACTATACCAACAATAATGTAATAGACAGCACCCATTTTCGATGTTTATTGTATGCATAATCCATAGTAAGCATAGGGCTACACTTAGCAGCTTAATGTTTTTATTAAAAGACGGTAACCCATATCATTAATTGATAGATGGTAAATAGTTTATGACATATGTTTTAAGAACATCTGCACATAATTTAACGACGAGAAATTATGTCAGATACAGATCATTTATCTCTTATGTAAATATTTGTAACATACATATTTTCCCCCCGTAAAATATCTAATTAAAATAATTCAGAAAAGTGATATTGTATCAGAAAAGTACATTATATTTAATGTAAGTGTAATTAAATTGTAAATTAACATCAGGTAAAGTTTTTCTTCTCTTAACTAAGAACGGATTAAAATGTTAAGTCTCATAATTTTATTACTACTTTTTGTCTTTCGTGTCCCTTCAACAGCTGAAATGTTACTTGCTACAGGTCGAAGTTTGTTGCTGATGGTTAGTTAGACATGCGCAGTAAATACACTCTAATAGAACACTCAGTACCTCTCCACCTGTTGCATGCAGTATGTGTTGTGATTCTGCATCTATGACAAACACGATGTTACTGTAAGTTTGTGAGGAAGCAGTAGCCTATTAGTTAGTGTTGTATCAAGATACTTAAAATATTTATTTTAGAGTGTTGTGAACCTACTTTTTGAAACATTTTTTCTATTCGTGTATTTTCTAAAATATTTATAAAAATACAATACTTATTTAGTTCATTTCAAAATTGCTTTACAATAAAATTGACGACCTACATGAGCAATACCTAATGTTTAATTTGAAAGCACCGAATTGGCAATTTCCTTCGAACTCTGTTGTTTTTTATAACACTAGATCTGTTTCTGGACAAGTCAAAATTACAGGTAGACGTCAAAAGTGAAAAAGTGAACTCTACTGAACACTTACAAGATAAAAAAAAAACATTTCCATTAAATTAGTTGCTTGATATACCGCTGAGTGTTAACAATAATCTTTTAGAAATTCTTCTGTTTTCCACTTATTTTAGATTCAGTTCCGACAATAATAAGTGTTTAGTGATAACGTTTTTGTCATTTTTGTCAAGTGCCAATATAATGTACATTATATAATCGGGTCAGTACAGACTTTAGTGTTTTGAATTTGCAGTAGTAGCAACAATAGTTGGAGTGAAGAAATCGTAGCCTTGAAGAGATGAAGAGATAAGGTAAACGGCATATAATTATTACGTTTCTTTAATATCAAATTTCATCTAATTTTATAATATTAGAAAATTAATAATTTGTATTTATTATTATTTTGAATTAATAATTATTGTAATTTAATTATATTTTGTGCTTACATATTTTGTAGGTACAGTCTCTATAGTTAAAAATAGTTTCGTGTTTCCTGTATAACCATATTATTATTGTGCTATGGGATGTGGTTTTCTAGGGAAGAGTTTTGAGTTTCTATGGCTTTCAATAATCATTGATGATTGTCCGTATACGACTGAAATGTAGGATTGTGTTATGGTAATATTTTGTTACTATTTCGTGCAATTAATGAATTACACACAATATAATCTTCATACTAATTTATTTATATAAAAATCCAGCCACTAAAGTTTTGCATGTATCTAATGTCTTTGAGATTTTAGTTTAAACCAGTTTATCAAAATCAATATTATGGAGTTCAAATATATTCAGATCGAAACTTACCACGACTCTAAGTACAATTTTATGCATAATCCTTAACCTAATCCCAAAAAAAAAATTAAGGGAACACTGAACGATATTTTTAAATGTGCTGTATTTAGAGTGAAATATCAAATGGTTATTTCAAAGTATTTGTGTTTGTTGAGACTGACGTATTGATGAATTTGTGTAGGCCAATAGGTTTGATTACAAATGAGTTTGAATGTTGAAATAAGTATATTTACAGTGGTTTTGAGACACAATCCATATCATTTTGATTAAAATAAATAATAATACATGCATGATAATTGTATATATTATATTATATTAAAAGTAATGGTAGCTCGTTTTTAAAGAAGTGACGCGAGTTTAACTATTTGAGTACAGTTATTGACGTTGACTATTTCTGTGGGTATAATTGCAAACATGTAAGCAGATTTTCATTTCATCGTAACTTACCTCATCGTTTTGATGTTGGTTTGTGTTTTATACAAAAATGAAGCAAAGTGTTTTGTGATGTTTATTTTTAATTTGAAGTAATATTGGCCATATGTGTTAAAAAAAGAAACACGTATTTATAAGAATAGCGCAGAATAGAATCTAGTTATTGGAGTTCAGCTTCTGTGCATTACACGTCACCCTCGACTTGATTAGGCTAACATAAAGTAAATACATAAAATTATGAAAAATAAAATAAAAAACATTTATAAGTGATAATGATTTGTATTGTGCATTAATTGTTTTTACCAAAATATTAATTAATTTTTGCATACATTATCTACTATTGTAGCTATGAATACTATCCATAACGAATAATGTAAGTTACTATACTATAATCCATTTTGTTCAACGTAGTTGATATAGTTTAAAGGTTAGTCAAAGCGAAACCAAAGTTGAAAAAGAGATTATGTAACTGATATGTACTGAAATTAACGAAAAGTACCAAATCCAATAACAGTCTGCAAATTAGAAATAAAAAAGGTTTTGAAAATATTCATATGCTTTTAAATTAATGGGATTCTGATGCAAAATAAAATTGAAGTTTTACTAATCTATACTCTAAATTTAATTTTTTACATATAAAATTAAATACAATTTAACATATAATTATGTACATGGATGTGTGTATGGATGTAACTGTGTTTAGTTTCAACCAAATTACTTTTGTTGTAATAAATTAGTAAATTATTTTAGGCATAAAGTTTGCGCACAAAGTCTCTTATAAAATAACTTAAACCTTAATATTTAATATTATTCATTCATTGTATAAAAAATTCAAACAACTATGAACATTTGTAATTAAATTATTGTTTGGACATAGTGAAATTTATATTATTTTTTTTTTATATAGTAGCCTATGTTTTGCTATTTATGAGTATTTAGTTAAACGATTTAAAAGTCCGGCCACCCCTTGATAAGTAAAAATTGTTGCAAATATCAACTGCGTACTTTTAGGAACCTATTCAGTTTTAACCCTACAACTGTCCAACTAATTTTGTGCAACGCTAAGCCATTTCTTTGCGTAGGCAAAATCATATTTTCAAAGATTCGCCAAATATAGTAATTATAAAAACCAATCCAAAAGTGTTCCATAGTTTTTTGTAGAGAAAGGTTCAAAGAATACATATATGCCACTAAAAAAATGATTGATGTAAAATTTACAAAGTTATTAGCTCAAGAAACAAAAAATGTTCAGTAACGAAAGGAAAAAGTTCAACTTTTTTACTACATAAAAAGTAGTAAACATGTTTTGTAATTTTTATGAAAATTTATAAAAGTTTTGTAATTTAGTTATAAATAAAGCTGTATATGAATTTAAAATTTCTTATTTTGAAAACACCAATTTTTATGTTCCTACTACAAGATTGCTAACAAAACTATGCCTAGATTGAATATTAATTTAGGAATATATCCTTTCCCCAAAAATGAAATATTATTATAAGAAAGTGTAGAGAATAAATCCTAGAATTTATCTGTATACTTGTAAATTATCATTTTGTAAGCTATTTCACATTGCATTACTTGTTCCACAAAATTAGAATAAACTCTCCAAAGTTCGCGCGGATAAAGGGAATACAAAAGACCGTTACAGCGTGGGAAACAGATTTGCTTTGCGATCTCAAGTAGTGGATTGAATTCTATGAAAGTATGTATTTCCTACTGTTGTTTGCATAACATCTAACCAGTAAATCTAATTTACTATACACCAAATGAAAGATCGAAGTTTTCTCTACAAAACGATATAAAGATATCAATAGAAAGACGACCAATTGTAAGCGATATCTTGAATGCAAAATGTGATGTTTCATTAGTTGAAAACTGTCCAATTTCAAGGGTTTACAGAAACCTTTATATTTTCGAAACTATAAGAGTGACGACTGATTGGAATGCTGTTTTAGAAATTTAAAATCTTGAAAAATCCAATGGTATCTTTATATTATTGTCAAAATATTTCTGTCGGGCGATATTGAGCATTATAGAAGTTTAGTGACAAAGTTGAGTAATTTCCTTGTGATTTCACGGGCGACAATAGGTTTACAGAAAACTAAATATTTTAAAACAATGATTACATATTATGTAAATCTACGTAAAAAAAAATGTTAATACAAAAAGTTAAAATTTAAATCATTTCCTTTCCAACGGTTTTTGTTTTATTGCGGTTGGATGATTTTTAGTGGGTGAAATATTCAATAAAAGTAGAGTTGCCAAAGTAGACCTATTCCAAGTGCCACACCCCCACCAGTGCTCAAATTGAGCAGTTTGACAGTTGTAGGTTAAAAACCAATTTTATTATGATTTCAAAAAATGTATCCGCCATCTTGAATGTAACTTTGTTTTTTCAAAGATGGAAGGTGGTCATGTGATACATCATTTCGATGAAGAATTTCAAGAGAAAACCAACTGGAAAATTTGCACATCCATATCATTAACCCAATAAAAACGGCGTCCAAAAAACCACCAAAATCGTGTTTTCTGATTTTGTCAGATTTTGCTATAGGCTACTATTTAAAAAGAATATTGACTTCTATTCTTTTTTTATTCACTCTGTATGTAATAATATCAGTTACTTTTGCAACTTTTCAAACACACCCACTACTAAAATATAAACGTGAAGATGATAAATATACTTTGAATTTATCTCTAACAATACATAGCTTGGCAATGAACTTAATAATTATTTATTTTTAGCTTTTACTTTTTACACCCTACACAGTTATCAGGATATTTTCTGTTTGTTGAATAAAGTTTGTGCAAACACCTCATTAGTATATAATTATACAAGTTTTTGCATAAATATCTCCAACAATAGTCTGGATTTAGATTTAATCTGACCTAGGGGTTCTTTTATAGAACATAAAATATTATCTGTTATTCATAAAACTTTGCTTGTGACCGATACACGAAGATTGAAATATATTTCAAGAAGCATATCCCATTGTGTTTTAAACGCACATACTATTAAGACATTTTAAATTTAGTGTATATTAAGCTAAATATATATTAATATTATAAGCTAACTTGGTCAACGAGTTAATCTAACTTGTCATGATTGTTTATGTTATTACTATTGTAAATAAATTACTTTATACAAATTCAATCTTAAGTTGATTTCAATTTTAATTAAAGAAACAGAAAGTCCACAGTTTTCAAATAAATATTAAGATCTTAAATTATAATCATTAAATTTATTTTATATCATAATAGTTACCTACTTCTGACATTACGTATAGTAACATAATAATTTAATAATGACGTTAACAAATGAATAATTAGTGTTCCGAAGGACCAGACAATTTACGTATTGCCAACTAAGTGCATTAAATTGATATTAATGTAATAAAACAAATGTTAATATTGATGTTAATATTAATAAAAACAAATTTATGTTTAAAATGATAATTGGCGCCGTGGTTCAGTACCTTGCAAACGTCCTGTGGATTGACTCTGTAGGCTATTCTTCTTGCCCATTACCTACACATTCTCAAGAATAAAGTATATAAAATATAATTACAACTTACCGTCGTCAATAGTCAATTGTCGTATAAATTCTTCAAACGACGGCCGTTTCGGCTTATTCTGCCATTTTCAAGTTAAAATTTGTTGGATGAATTAATCCGTTGTCACACATCATATACACATTTACACACAAACATTCAGAATAAATTATAAAAAACACACAACAAAATTTTTACTATTAAGAAATCACATGTCTCGTGGGCCCACTGTCTCGCACTGTACTGATGTCATCAAAGTTCACTGGGTTGCAATTTTCAATAGATTGTTATCAATTATGTGGTGGGGGGAGTTTATTTGGTCTCTGTTTCTGTTATAATTGTATCAAATAAAACATTGGAATCAAATCCAAGCTTTTCATTAAGTATGGTATGCGGTTCAGTTTTAAACATTTTATATATTTCATATTGTTCTAAAGCATTTAATAATTTGCCCTTTTCGCAGTGGTGGAGTATTCTTAAGGTATGGTCTATTGTATTGAAATTGTGGTTAAGATTGATGAGGTGTTCAGTATATTTGGATTCAACACCTTGTAGGCGTAGAGTTTGTTTACTAGTGGGGATGTGCTCCTTGAACCTCGTCTTGAACGATCTACCCGTCTGTCCAATGTAATTGAAAATTGAAAAAAAAGTAATTGGGAAGATATATACTTGATTTTGGTCTCATTGTTTAGTGGTTAGGAAGTATAAACCAGTTTCCGACAGCTTTCGATTGCCAGACCACATAATTCGTATTTAGGAAGTGTAACTCTAAACAATGAGACCAAAATCATGTATATATCTTTCCAATTACTTTTTTCAATAATTTTCGGGCCAATTTTTCGCTATATAAAAACCGGTCATGCAACCAGTTTCCGACGGCTATCGACTGCCAGACCACATAATTCGTGTTTAGGAAGGGTAACACTACAAAATGAGACCAAAATCAAGTATATATCTTTCCGATTATTTTTTGCAAATTTTGGGTGTTTTTGAGCATGCGCCACACCCCATTCCGACGGATACAGACTGCCAGACCACGATATTTTATTTTGCGGTGGATGATACTACAAGAGTTATAAAACATATTTATATCTTTCCAATTAAATTGGCATGTTGCTGGCTCTTGGACTATTCTCTTATCGCTGTTATATTATATACTGCAATGAAAGCCATGAGTTGTTTTGTTTATTTAGTACTAATATGTAGTATTTGTTTGTAATAAATAACTTGAAATTCAGGAAAATGTGATATACAACGTTGTTATAGGGAGGTCTTCAATTATATAAAATGATTATATTAAATATGAAGCATTTAAAACAACGAGTTTATTTATAATTAACATCTTCAAACAGTCAAGCACTGCCCAGAAAGAATGTTTTGAGTGTTTAAAAAACGTAAGTTTTAAAGCTAAACGAATCCATTATTTTTAAGCGTGGATTAGACACAGCTTCAGATATCCATTTTCTAAATAACTTTACATGATTTCAAAAAATAATAGTCTTAAATTTGGACGTTCTAACGTCCTACTTTGAATAGAAGGAAGAGTTGCGATTGAATTTTTACGCAGGCCAAAGCAAAATGAACGTTTTAAGTTAGAAACGAATGAATGAATCAATTAAAACAGTATTCTCAATTAAATTGACAACACTCATTTGATGGAATAAATAATAATATTTTCCAAGATTGCAGAAGAATGTTCTATTGTAATTTTCCACGAGTGAGGTAGGGGAGGGCGTACTTGCATCAGCCCTTATCGCAACACGATTATATCTGTCTGACCTAGTTATATATTAGCTGAAGTCAAAAACATAAAAATAACAAATGCTAGTAATTTAAGTAATTTTATATTTTAAAATATATACATTATCAAAATATTTTTCTAATCACACCTCGTCCCTGATTGAGAGTGAAATATGTCTAGTTTGAGAAATGTAACAGATCATACTTCTATGTTTTCATTTCTATTTCATTTTTCTATAGCAATCATTCATAAGTTATTTTTCTCTAAATCAAGTATATACCTTTCCGATTATTTTTTTTCAATTTGTGGGTGTTTTTGAGCGAGCGCCACACCAATTCCGACGGATACAAGCTGCCAGACCACGATATGTTATTTTGCGGTGGATGATACTAAAAAATGAGTTATGCAACAAATTTATATCTTTCTAATGAAATTTTCATCTGGCTGGCTTCTAGTCTAGTAGGGACGCGATAGGCAATTTGGTGGCAAGTGGTTTTTGTAGTCATGTTTCTTTTATACAAGCTATAGCCGAGTGAATAGCATCGGATTTTCCTGATCAGAAGGTACCGAGTTCGAATCTCGGCTAGACCAGGTAGCTTGTCACATATGTGGTTTGAGGGTATTAGGGCGGAAGTAAAGCAAACAGTGGTTGTCTCGCTTCCGAGCTGACGGGATATGACTGGTTATACCTGGTCCTCCGGCTTGGTATGTTTTGCATTTTTTACTAAGATATTTATGTATATATATATATCAAAATAAATAACTTGGAATTCAGGAAAATGTGATATACAACGTTGTTATAGCGAGGTCTTCATTTAATTAAACATATACAAATTGTATAGGCCTAAATACTACAATAATTATTTTATATTGAAATATAATTGCCTTATAAATAAGATTCGTTATTCCGTCATGTGACAGTACTGAGGTGTCAATACATTATTAAAAATCACAAAAAAGGAGAAATATAAAAATGCAACCTGTAGCTCGAAATTCATAAACTAAACGGTTTAATTTCTTCCTCTTTGATCAAAGCATATGCAACAAAAATTATTTTATAGTATTTGATTTAAAATCCTGGTCCAATATTATAGTATTATTATTTGTAATAATTGTACTTTCTAATATTTTTAAAACGTGTTTGGCTTAATGTATGAAGTTTTTTGTCGATCATTGCTAAAATTACAATTTTGCTAAAGGAAGCTAAACAAATAAATTAAACTTATCCGTTAACGCCAAATAATAATTTTAAAACATTTACTAAGAAAAGCCTGTTTTTAAGTCAATCTTTTTGCAAATAATCTTAACTACACGAATTCTAATGAAAACTGATTAACACAAGAAAATATGCAAACTGAGATTTTAAGATATTAAACACTTTTATGTAAATAATTAAGCCATAACTTCGCAACTACTCCCCCCTCCCCTAATAGTTAGTGGTAGTGAAAGACAACGTGTAATATTCTAACTGGGACATTAGGGCTGTGTTTACTGTTTTACTTAATTCTTTACAAAACTGAAACTAAAACCCAAAGACTGCTTCAGGACAATTGTTTAGTACTGATTCCCCAATTAGTTTAGGATGTAGGTCAGTCCCTAGACAAGTCGATAGTGCCGTTAAATACATGGTTCAGTCACTGTGTTGGCTCTGTTTAATTATCTCAACCCAGAAAGTGCCAGGAAGAGATTGTATTCGTCACGGGAGAGGGAGATTGTGTTAAATGTACAAATTTAATATATCTGAAAATCAATATAGTTGAGACAATTTAATATAAAAGGGGGTATACTAGAAAATTTAAACTCTTTTTCAAATATAAGTTTTTATTATAGTAGGTGAAAATGAAGCAATTTATTTTAGGTAAATGATTGAACCTTAAAAATAGTTGAATATTTAACAACTATCTTGAAATATCCGACGTACATGGTTTCTATACTGTATACAAAGTAAGTGTCCTCTTAAGGGATATGACAAAGTTCATAACGGTTTAACCCAGTTGAAAACATTTCAGATTTCCAGATATATTCATTATATTTATATTATAATTTGATTTTTGACTTAAGAACATCTTTTCATCCGTAGAATTAGAATTGTCTTTACTTCGACCAAATTTAGAAATAACGTATTGTTCAATGTTAATACTTTTTAACTTTTAATAACTTTTAACTTTTTTCTGGTTAAATGTAAAGATATTGCATTATATTATGAAAGTTTTAAATAAAATAACACTAAACTTGTATAAGGAAAATATAAAATATTTTCTGCATTTTAAGTTTAGTATTCAAACATTGAAATGCTCAGCGCTTCTGGCGTTAATTAGGATAATAATCAGAATTCCAACCATAGAAATGTCAATATTTCAAACTCTATAAAATGAACCCTGTCTTTGTAGTATTCATAATAGATTATTCAACAAAATTGATTATTTAACATCAATTATAAGTATACAAAATCCAGCCTAACGATTTGCACCAACAATTATGAAACCCATTTATTATAACTGATAACTGCCATCTATTACCATTTAATATAAACTGATTGCCATGTCGTTGTACTTGTTTTGATTCAAATAAATATAACATAATGTAATCACTAGTTACGTACTGCAACGGGCAGAAACCCGACACAAATGAACTAATTACCAAAGTAATTAGGCCTAAAACAAAAAGTTGTAAATAGAAGCCAGAAGGCCTAAATATGCAAAATTAGGATAAGTAATAAATAAAATAACACATTGTAAGTAATTATAAAGGGAAAAATATATGTAAAGTGAAATGAAGTAATTTAAAATAAATATATTGTAAATTGAATTCCTATTCAATGTTAAACGCAATAGAAGCAAGGCTCAGTGAATTATTCTAAGAGAAACCGACAGGAAAATTCATGTCGAGTTTTGTCCAGTAGTGCAAATCAATGTACTGTTGCTATGCTACATAAGAAACCATGTTAATATTTTAAGATATAAAAATTGTAAATTCTTTTTAATGAAATGAATAGAGGAGAAGAAGCCTAAAGAATCTAATTAACAGAATTGTTTTAATAAAAATAATTAAGAAGTTATAAAACAAAGACTTGTGAAAAATGCTAAAAGTAACAAATTAAAATAATTCAAAGGCCTAAATTGGGGATAAATTAAAGAATAATAAATTAATAATAATTAACAAAAACAAAATTAACATAATTAAATATTTTTGAAAGAAAAGGCTCAAAAATAGATAAAATAAAATAACCAATTAAATAAAGGGAAATAAAGGTATATAGAAGTAAATATATACGAAATAATATGTAATAAATATGTGAATGTAAAATACCATGTGAGAAGGGGGCATAAACCCAAAAAGGGGGTTGCCAAATCCAAAATTTGACGAGTCACACAAAACTGGCCACATAACCGTGCCCAAAGTGAAGGAAGAAAAAAAAAACAGTTTTGGAAGTTTGGGAACCAGTAGAAGAGGATAGAACCAAGAAAGTTCCAATTTAAACCAATTTGGAAAAAATAAAATTCAAATTTTACAGAAAACTAACGAAGGCGATAACTGGGGAACCAGGAACCCTAGAACAACTACTCAAAGGAGAAAGGAATCAGGAGATGGTCAAGAATCCAATGAGCCAAAGAAATCAAAAATTGGATCAGGGGTTACGAAATTAGAGCACTTCGAAAGAATTAAATACAAAAGGTATCAAATTCCTGTACGGACCAGAATGGCTTGAGTAAACACAGCGAAGGGAGGCTGAAGATATGACGTCATTCTACCACCACCGAAGCCAATACAATTACTTATTGTTATCGGTGGTGGTAACAATACAATTACTTACAATTACATAATTATCGACGAAATCAAAGTGAACTAATGAAAAAAAGTCGTGGGACCTAATTTAAATATTAAAGTAAAATTCTTCAATGTAGAAACCCAGATAAAACACATGAGAAACAAAGTTACTCAAAAAAGGCAAAGTAGGTCTCTTGACTCCAAATCAGATCGGACAAGGTAGAAGGGAGATAAATTCTAGTTAGTTGCGTTTTGATAGCCACACGAGGACCACGTAAAAGTTTGCAGAAGCAGCAGTAGGTCGGCAAAAATCACCAACTCCGTTACAGATCAACGGGCCGAAAGAAATCGCTCTACATTAAAGAAGAGGAGAAATCCTAGAGGAGAGAAGACAGGGAAGAAAGAAGAGGATCAAGGACTTCATTCCAAGGCTTAAACCACCAAGGAGGAAAGCCGCGATAAATCATATTTATTTGTGAGTAGCAAATAACCAAGCGATATATTTTAAAGTTAAATAAAATCCATAAATAAAGTTTTAAAATGAAATTCAAAAGTAATAGCAAATTCAGGGGAAAGTATAAAAGTAAAATCATTCCGGAATATTCCCTATTCTCACAATGGTATAAAAGCGTTTCAAAGTAAATGTAAATATTACAATAGTTATAAATATCAATATTATATTTGTTTGAAAAGTTAAGCAGTTGCGAAAGCAAAACTAATTTGTTTTTTTAAAATAAAAAGGTTTTATTTGCACATCTTAATTTCTTTCATTTATAAGCTAAATATCCAATACCAAAAATTTAACCAGTGCTTTAAAATTAAGTTAGAATATAAGGTTATATTAATTCTTGTGTATGACTAAATAACTCCAAATGGCACGGTCCCGAGAAGGAGTCTGACTAGAGCTAGTAAAATAAAATAAAGTGTATTAATTACAAACAATTTATAAGAATTAGGAAAGTGAGTGTATTTCCTATTCTTGTCCACGTATGCGCGCAAAATTTATTTAAGGGCAAATCGAATAAAAAATAGAAAGGGGAACACGCTGGTTAGGGGCCTGAAGGATTACCTGGGGTGGAGGGAAGTTCTGAGGGGCGGACGAGGCGCGTGTACTGCCTGGCAGTACGTATTTTAAGAAACTTTCTTCATAAGTAGTATTCTTCAAAATTGTCACTAATTTTCGAAAATGGAACTGTATTTGATCTTGAATGAAAATACTTTCTGTATTCCTTAAAAACTCCTTCCCACACTTACTTTGCAATACTAATAAATACTGGCTTCCAGATGGGAATAACAGTGATTTATTATATACTTGACAAAATTTAGTCTTGTTTTTTGATTAAATATGCTTTCTTATTTTTAAACCAAATTACTTTTTGTAAATTGTAGTTTGTAAAACAATACTACTTTACACTCTTTTAATTTGTTTGGTAAAAATGCATTCGGGTTTGCTTTAGTCTTTTCAAAAAATAACCATTTTTATTCTCATATTAAAATAATTAAATTATTAGCTATTCGTTCATACCTTATCATATACAAAATTTTGACAATAAAATTCACTCATACACAAGCAGACTACTTGTATTATATCAAACTAAAGAAAACTATTTGGGCTAGGAACAATTCATACATTCCTAACTGATAAAACTTACACCTATTAAAGGATTCCCTTATGCAATATTAATTATTTTACATTAGAAGTGGAGGATCTTAATCAAAACGTATATTTCACTTAACGAATATAGTTCATTTGCACACCTTTATAAATAACTTATTTTAAAATGATTCAAAAAAATTTGCATGTAACAGTTTAAAAGCAACGTCGTAAAATATGATGATTATTTAACTCAGCTTGAGGTGTTGGATGATCAGTAAAACAATACTTATTTGCTTGTATTATTAATCCTTAACTGGTCACGTTTGGTTTTCCGGGACCCAGCTATTTTAATTTTTTAAATAACTTACAGAAATTAATTTGTATTATTTTCTTGTTTTAGGATTTTTCCTGACTCATACGAACAACAATTATAAGGCCATAAGGGACTCTTCAAGTTAACACGTTTTTGAAGTTGTCGAATTGTGTTACTTTTTATAGATTTTCCTTGTTTTTAAAATGGCTCGAAATTTAAATGATGAAGACATAATATACCAACTTATTACTGATGTAGAGCATATTAGTGAACCCGAAAGAGTGTTTTTTTCGTTCCGACGAAGAATCTGAAGCCGGTCCATCAGCGGGAGCACAGAGGATATAAGTAATACCCAGAGTGTTCGAAGGATAGGAAGATGTGTTTCGGTAATTTCGTTAATATGTTAGATGGCCGCTGCAGAGCGCGACAAGCGATGTTAGCTAGCTAACGTTGCCAAATTGTGCAGCCAACACCCCCGGCCTAGTGTCCTTTTTGTCGCCGTAGTGTTTAGCGTGCGAGCATCAGCTGTCCATCTCCTCTCTCTCTCACACACTGTTCAAAGCGGCAACGTCGCTAGCCTCTTGGTCACTAAGCTCTGTTCCGAAGGCGTCACTAAGCCTTCAGTAAAGGCGAAACACATTTCCCTATCCTTCGAACACTCTGGTATTACTTATATCCTCTGTGGCGGGAGTAAGAAACTTTATAGAAGAAGGACAGGATGATTGTGCCTAGTGAACACAGTGACCATGACAGGTAGGGATAGGGACCATGACAGTGATGAGTGATAGGGTTTTATACAGATGAATCCTCTTCTTCATCTGAAAATGAAGACGCTGAAGAAACAAATGTGCCATCATCTAGTCAAGCTAGAGATACAAGAAATTATTTATATGGTAAAAATAAGTACAAATGGATTAATGTCGCACCAACTGCAGGTGTAGGCCGAACTCCAAGACACAATGTTATAAATCTCCCTCAAGTAAGAGGTCCAGCTAGAAGAAATCAACCTTCAAAGCCTAAAGATGCGTGGCATGTGTTGTTCACAGAAGATATTTTGGAAGTTGTTCTAGAGCACACAAATGCTAAAATTACTGACTTATGCTCAAATTACTCAGATATTCCGGCATGGGCAAACCATACTGATTTGATTGAACTCAAGACTTTTTTAGGCATCCTAATTTTGTCTGGTGTATGGAAATCTGGCCACGACGGTCCAGCTTCGTTATTGCGTCTGATGGCCTAGACGTTTTCGTGCAACAATGCAGATAAAGCGTGTTTTCTTTCTGTTGATCGCATTGCGCTTTGATTGCGAAGAAATTAGGGAGGAAAGGAAATCATTGGGTGAAAAGCTAGCCCCTACTTCAGAAATCTATAGCCAGTTTATTGAAAACTGCAAAATTAATTACTATTCTGGCGAAAATGTTACTGTGGATGAACATCTGATACTGTTTAGAGGTCGTTGCAGCTTCAGGCAGTACTCGAAAAACAAGCAAAAAAAGTATGGTCTGAAGGTTTTGAGTTTGTGTAATGCTCGCACTCATTACTTGATAAACGCTTTCGTATACTGTGGAAAGGATCGTAATGTCCAAAACTCACGCAAGTTATCTGCACCTACTCTGACTGTTATGAAACTGGCAGAACCAATCATAAATTCCAATAGGAATATTACTGAAGCTAATCGGTTTTCCTCCATCGACTATGTTGGTACACTGAGAAAAAACAAGAGGGAGGTACCACCTGAGTTTTTGCCAAATAGAAACAGACCTGCAGGCTCATCAATCTTCAGATTTACACGTAAAACTACAATAGTTTCATTCGTACCAAAATATACCAAAGTGTTGTGCTGATATCTTCCATGCACCATACAGTAACAATCAAGGGAAACCAGACATAATTGATTTCTACAATATGACAAAGTCAGGTATGGACTCATTTGACCAGAAGTGTTAAGTTTATTCCTGCCAAAGGCACACACAAAAGTGGCCACTGGCTGTTTTCTTTGACATGATCAACACTAGCCGTGTGAACAGTCACGTGCTCTGGAAATCAGGTAATCAAAACTAGATGTAATTTCATACAGAGTTCACCATTACTCTTGGGAAGTCACTAATAAGCAAACACGTAGAAAGAAGAGGTGCTATACCCAATCTTCCTAGGGATGTAAAAATGTTGCTTGCCAAGCTACTGGGATTAAGATGCATCACAATCAGCATCAGCGTCAAGAGACTTAACATAAAGATGGTCCTTATGCCCCGATCACAAGACAAAAATTATAAACTGTATGTTCTAAATGTGACAAAAATGTCTGCAAAACTCATTCAGAGATGTCCATCCAGTGCACATAATGTTACAACGAGTAAGTGCAATTATAATAGTAGTTTTGTCTTTTCTTGTTTACATTTCTACTTATATACATATACACAATATTTATTTTTACGTATATTATATCTAATCTAACTTAAAATACCATGAAATAATCAAATCTCACCTATTATAACCACATCTAGGCTATTCAATTTAATTTGAATCATGTCTAGTAGGGTTTGAAAAAATATTACTACAAACAAATACTCAAGAACTTTTCATTTTTATGTTTTAGGTAGACGCATTATACTATGATCTTACAAGAAAAACATAAAAGTAATGGATTTAGTTCAAATTTGGTGACGAAAAAACCTGAAACATGTGCCGTTCTAGTAGGTACAAAGCAGGACATGATTTATATAAACTTAGAAAAAGGGAAAATAAGTTTGTTAATAATAATACATTTTATGTTAAATGCACCCTTGTATATAAAATGACAAAATAAAATATATGGTTTGTATTTTTTTTAATGTTGTATTTTTTATCCTTTAATATCTGACTGAGGTCCCAAAAGACCCCGCATGACCAGTTGCGTTTCTTAAAATCATCTGACCAGCTGAGGGTTAAATACCTAACATGGATAAATGATAAATATGTCCTATCTTACAATGTAAATGTTATAATACAGTATATAAATCTCCTGCGAAGGCCATAATTTTAGATCGCTTTCAAAATTACTTTATAAAAGTTTTTTCTTAAAAGTGATTACATAACATTCTCTTCTTATCAGCATAATTTATAAATAATCAAAGTTGTTGGAAAACAGTCTTGCCATGTTAATTATTTATTGCAATTTAATTATGGTATACAAAAT
This sequence comes from Philaenus spumarius, assembly GCA_018207615.1. Classification (NCBI taxonomy): domain Eukaryota; kingdom Metazoa; phylum Arthropoda; class Insecta; order Hemiptera; family Aphrophoridae; genus Philaenus; species Philaenus spumarius. Next base: position 3,671 of record JAGFPH010000292.1, on the reverse strand, counting down.
ATAATCTATGATTAAGATGTATCTATCGATACCAAACCTAATTCTAGCTTAATTTATTACTGTATAACTCTAAATTTAAGATGATGATTTGTATACAGGTTTTTTCTTCAATGGTAGGTTTATTCAATGAAACTTGAATACAATCAGATGAAGCAAAGTTTTTATACGTAAAGTAATTCGTTCACGTCAAAAATTAAGATGGCAATCCCATGCTAAGTCTACATAAAGTTCCTTCTTTGTATATTCTTACATGTCTATTCATCTAAGGTACTAGTTGTCAGAAGAATATTCTAGAGTCAGAAGAACAAACTAGTAGTTCTATTACCTAACTTAAGTAATTTTTAGATTTCTTCTTGTGATTATATATTTAGTAAAGTAGCTGTGTCAAATAACCAAACAATAATATTGAAGAAGTTAATATTTTTATTGTTATGTAACAATAAAATAATACCCACAATATGAGCTGCGAGAAGAAGAATACCGTAGAAGGGATTTAGGCCAGAAGAAGCCAAATAATTCACAAAACAAAGTTGTTGCAAAACATTTCACAAGGAGAGTTTAATGAGAGTCTATTGAAAGTTTAAATAAATCTTAGAATTGATAATTTAGTATTATATTTTGTTTTTATCAAGTAAACATTTGTTAAGATAATGTTTACATTTAGAAAGAATCTCTAATGTGACAACCGGAAGGTTTGATATTGGCTCCAGCATGTGACAACCAAAAGGCTTGATAATGGCTCCACGATTAGTAGGCTTGCAAGATTTTAGAGACTTGATATTAGAACAAAACTAATGAACTATAAATCGAAATAATATCAAATATAATTAATTGCCAATTCACTTTAGCAAGTCAATAACTTATGCCAAGGATAAATATCACGGGGGGAAATTTGCTGATAAAAGAAAAGAAAAGAAAAGAAGGCATAGAAAAGAATATCACTGTTGTGAATTATTTTTTTTTGACATAATGAAAACTCATTTATTTTCATTAAATTTAGGAATTGTTGTACTTAATTCTCAAGCTATGATAAACATATAGTTTAGTTTCTATGTATGGAATAAATGACCTACACTTTGGGGTTATTTGTGTAGGACTATAACGCGATTAATCCGATTAACCTTGTTACTTTGAAGTAACTTGCTTGACTTTCAAAGACTTGTATCAACTTCCTCCTAAGTAAACATTGTTTCGAGAACGTTTTTGGCAAAGTAATTATTTTGAGTAATTTAATTTAATTAGATATTTAGTATTAGTATTAGTTGAATTAGTTAGTTTTTCAAAAACCAAACCGTCAGAACATGTGTAGATTGAAATGGTTTCTTAAGTCATTATGAAAAATATGACTTGGCTAAAAAATATATTTGGCAAACTTTGATGTTTCAAAATCTTCTTGACTATAATATATAGACAACTGTTAGAAAATGTCAACGTTCCAAATAAGGAACATATTCCCTACACCATTTATTACAATATTACATTTGTAAAATATCAATAACTTGGTAAGGCCAACATTTTTTTTTCACAAATATCTGATAAAAATAAACTTTCTTGAGTAAAAATGACTTGAATAAATAATTTTATATATCTTTATAAGATGAATTTATCAAACATTCAAGGCATTGATAGAGTTGAACTACAACTTTAGAAAACGTAGGATACGGTGTAAAAATTAGTTTCACAGTTTAAAGACATTGTTTTAAAGCATCAATAAAACTTTTTCCCCACAAAATTTACTGTTGATTTTTTAAACGTTATCTCCTCGTTGTTTATACAGCCCTCCCCTTTACCTATCTCCGTCAATATGGTTTTAATTAATTATTTATTTAATGCTCTTTTAAATAACATTTATTTTACATTCATTAGTTTAAAAAATTTATATCCTATACATAAAAAAAATATTAGTTTATAATGTTTTGGTAACAGTTAACATATTTTATTTTGGGAAATTAAACTTTAGGATATAATTAGGAGAAATACGCATTAGTTTAGATTTGTTTACCACTAACAAACCAAAATTACAGTTGAAACTTAATTGCTGAGAGATTATGTATAGTTAAAATCATTAGAACAAGGGGCAAGATATTTTGTTCATAAACTATATTCGTTCATTTTTTTTTATATTTAAATTTATGATTTTAACGTACTGTATACATTTTATTAAAATATCGTATATACACGATCATATTAAATTTTCATTTTTAGCAGGGCAGAATGATTAAAGGAAAACAACCTTTTATAAATAAAGATACTGGTTTCAGACAAAACAAATATGCTTTATGGTCCGTATGGTTTCTAAATATGTTTGGAAACATTTTAATCGATGAACTATTTGCATGAGAGAAATTGTGAAAGATACAGAATCAAACAAGCACAGAAAACAAATACAAACGCTTAATGTATGATATATGCATGTGTGTCTGGCGTATGAATGTGTGTATGATGTATGTGTACAATCATCGAAACAAGGGGAAAGACGTTTGTTGTTCATAAAATAAATTCTTACTGTGTTTATGTTTGACATAGTGATTTACGATTTTAACGTATACATTTTATTAAAATATCGTGGGCAAATATAGGCTTAATATTGAAAATGTTTAAATATTAAAGTGTTTGTATTTGAATTAAATAAAATGTAATATTGTAGGGGTTCATAATTATTGGATAATATTATTATTGTTATTACTAGGAGCAGGCCACATTGTTGTAAAATATTTCAATGTTATCTCAGTATACATGTCTACATACTTGTATATTTCTAATTTTCACCATACACATATCTTTGTAGTACAAAGCTATACATTTTTATTTATGTTTCTCCAGTGAAACGTTCATCCTTTTTAAATAAATGGTGTGGATACGTTTCACATTATCTCGTATATGCTTCTGGAATAACGTATATTATAATATAAGTATAAGTATATTTCCATTAGGGTTAGAAAATATTTTACTAAAGGAGGTTATCTACATTTAACTATCTTATACAATCCAAAAACTAAAACCAAAAGACCGTGTCAGGGCCATAAGGCATGAGTTATAAGTCTTTCCATTTAGTGCATTATATAGGCCAGTACCTAGAGATATTAAGATTGAATATAATATATGTTATAGTTCAGCGTGTAATATCTGTCAGCAGGTTAAATTATGTAGGATGTGGCTCAAAGTTATCGCGTTTCTTATAAAGAATGTACAATAGAATAGCTTGGAATTCCTTTAAATTGTAATGCATGTAATCTTTGAAGCGATTTAAATATCATATAAATAAAATAGCTTAAAAACTCTGTTATTATATTTAATTCGTACAAAAGATTAATTTGTACTGAGAAATAACTTATAATGCATGTTAGGGATACTGTTCATATTTTTGAAATGTATTATAATTTATTATAAAATGGGTAATACAAATAATATTGTATTTATTTTATACTCTTTCCAACAATGAAGTTCAATTATTACTTCAAGTTCATAACAATTAATGTTTTTATTTAAAAATAACAATTATGTAAATAAATATGTAGATATTATTCAATATAACAATTACTATCTTAGAATATACATTCATGAATGGTTTCTAAAATGTGTAAAACTTATTGTCCTTTAGTGGAAAGAAAGTCAAAAGACTGTGTACGTACGTATTTTTGCAATTGACAACATTATTTCTTAAACCACGT